>LN483452.1:0-577760 GCA_900002565.1 Culicoides sonorensis | reverse complement strand
AGCTAATGGTAAAAGAAATTAAGCAAAAATACTTTAAATATGAATGACGAATGATGGATTGATTGAATTTTGTATTTTGTTTTTCATATTTATTTAGTTGATCATTGTATTAAAATAATCCCCAATTCCCTTGAGTTACTGCTTACATTCTAGTATGATCAGCTTGTTTGAAAATTCCATATAACACAAACCCTTTTTGCCATATTTTTTTCCATATACAAACAAAACTAAACAAAATAAACAGATGAGGAGCATATCGAAACAAGTACTTCTATAAGCATTGAAAGACCATCCGAGAGTGATAAGCACCCCCACGTATTTTTCTCTGATAATCAAAAAGGTAAACCCCAAAAAAACATATAAAATGGAAAATTAAATTATTCTTTCATATATTTTTAAATGTTTAACAATATAAATGTTCATTTCCATTGAATGACTTACATGTTGCAAAACTAATACTGTGTGTGAAATGTTAATAACATCACTTGTCCTAAAAAAAAAATGATAGATGTTTTTAAAATTAAAAAGTATGTTAATGCTCATCGACCAATTGGATATATCATGCTTGTAATCATTACATATCACTCACATCTCATTCGAATTTAATTCATTTTGTTATATTTTCACCTGTATCACCTAAATCACAATTTTTATTAGTTGGTACATAAATCATTAAATGTAAATAGAATCAATCACCAAAACTGTTTTTGATATTCAAGACAATTCTTTTAATGTTTAAGAAAAATATCTGAAATGTCTTGAGTATGTATAATATTTTATAAATGTCACATTTTTTGACATCGTAATTGTTTACACTTCACAGCTAATGATTTGATTGATTCAGTACAAATAGAAGCAAATAATCTTGTTGATAGTGTACTTGAAGAAAGCGTTAACATTATTAGTGGTCAGCTAAATGATTCTAAAATATCACTGCCGATTTCTTCTGGTAAGATTAATGAGAATGGTACCTTAAATATAGAACCACCTGTGGGCATTAACGTAATAGTAAAATCACCAACATTAGAATCATTGACAAGTAAATCATTTGAAGAGTATGTCAATAATTTAGAAGTAGAAAAGGAACAGAAAAAAGAAATTCCTCCTAAACCAAAACGTAGATTTGTATTTACGGATTCTTTAGAAGAAAAAGAATCAAAACACGATAAGAAGCCACCAAGTGCAAGAGTTGATCGAAAATTTGAACGACTATCTTCAGATATTGAAGATCTGGAAAAAAAAGAAAACGAGTTTGATGCTACTTTTGGTGATTTAAAAGATGACGTGTCAGCTTTACAAAGTGACTTTTCGAAATTAAGTTGGGGAGATGATAGCAATTCACAAGGAACTACCGGTGATGAACTTGCTTCAAATACTCCAGATGATGTGATACAAGGTGATTAATATTGATAATATTCAGTTTTATTTAGTCATTGGAATGTCCTAGTGAAGACTTGAATGTTCTAGAGTAGAAAACGCATTTAATTTTTTTGTAAAAATAAATAATAATGTTGAGCTCTCAAAATTAAAACTTACTGATGTCCCAATTAACATTTTCACACACAGACCAATTATACTTAAATTACAAATTGTCTAACATTTGAGAATAATTTTTACTATAATTTTCTATGAATAACAATCAATCTTGTATTAATAAATACTTTAAGTCTAATAGAAAGAAGAAAAAGTAAAAAAAGACATTTCGACTTAAAATATTTATATTGTCTGATATTTAACTGATTATGACAGGAAGGCTCGTTTTCAGTTTTTTTTTTATTAATCAGTTTGAACAAATGATAGAAGTGAAAACGAGCTTTGACATTAATAAATTGTACAATCAAGTTATATCAATATACACAAACACTTACTTTATTGAGTTTTAAGAAGTAAAAAGTGTGTTTTTTTTTCTTTTCGAATATTTTTTCTTTTTTTAGAGCCAGAGATAAACCCCACAGAGCCGGTACAAACTCTAGTTCATACAGAAAGTATTGAAAATGCTCATCAAGTTCCAAGACCAACTCCTCGCTTATCTAAATCTTATACAAATGAAACTAATAATAGTTCTATAACACAAGATGACTTGCCAAGTGCAAGACTTGACTCGCATACAAGTTTTGAACATGAAACAAGCTCTCAAGCTAGTTCAACAACTGAACAAACAAGTGATAGTTTTAATCAACGTAAAGAATTCTGGGATACTCTTGATAGTAATGCCAAGAAACAACTTAGCCAAGAAATTCCACCTGTACCAAAACCTAGACAAGGTGTTTTAGGTAAAGAAGAAAGTAAATCTGTTTCAACTGACAGCAGTAGTATAAGAGATGTGCCTGATTTTAAACCAGATTCAAAACAAGATTCATTTAATGTGGACGATCGATTAGAAGATGAAAGCTTTCCAATTTCTGAAGTTTCTGAGTCAGTAAAGAGTCACGATCTTAAAAAAGATGTTATTGAAAAACACGATAAAGATGATTCCATATCGGTTTCACTTAAGGGTGAGTTTGTTGAACGTTATGAAGGTGATACTGAGGGAGATGAATCAGAACATGTCGAAAATGTTGCTCCAACTAAATTAGTATCAAAAGATACAATTGAATCGTTGGATGAAGATGACAGTCCAGCTGCATTTTATATTGGTGATAAGAGTGACAATATTATAACAAGATCGCAAACACAAAAACGTGATGGATATGCTTTCGATAATGACGGTTATGAAGCATCAATGGATGATTCCTCCATGGATGATGCAGTAATGAAAACTGATTTTATTCATCAAGGTATAGAGATTTATGATGATTTGACGATTAACGAAAAAGATGACAAAAATCTTACTAAACACTTGGTTCAACCAAATATTGATGAAGAAAAATTAGAAGAAGAGGCAATTGAAGAAGAAATTGCTCTTGAGCATCTAAAAAATATTGATAAAAGTGAAATTGAAACCAGCGAAAAGAAAGATGTACCATCAGCTTTAGAACTAGAAACATTAGAGCCCCAAAAAGACAAACAATGGAAACCGATTGTTCATTCACCTATTGAAAAAGTAATTGAACTTGAAAAACCTGTTGAATTTAGCCAGGAAGTCAACACTGCTAAAGCTACTGCAATTGAAGTGATTAAAGATTTACAAGGAGCACATAGTAAACCACAAGTTTCATTCGAAAATTTTACAGAAATATCTAAGGATTTAAGAACACAAGAAGAAGCTGTTGACCAAGCATTTGAAGAGATTAAAGACTCATTAGATGCAGTTCAAGAAGAGCTTATTGAAGTTGTAAAAGATGGAAAACTAATCAAACAAAGCCCTTCAGAATTCGAAATTAGTTTGATTCCACATCAACAGATACTTGAATCTCATCCAGAAGAACAAGTCTTAATTCAAGACACAAACTTTGATAAACAACCATCTCTAATAAAAGTTCAAGCTCCTTCTGAAAGTGAAGATTCTAGTTTGAGACAAGATTCTTCAGCAGATGAGTCTCTTAACAAACTTGAAATAATTAGACGTAAAGAGAAAAAATCAACTTCCTCGAGTAATAGATGGTCAACAACAGACCCTGAGACCGGAAGTGATGAACAAAGCAGTTACTACCAGAGTGTTGAACAATATACTGACCGAAGTCGTCCACAATCATCAGATTTTAGTAACTTAATTGTAACTACTGGAAGTGAATATGAAACTGCACATAGCCAATCCACAATTCCAGCATCTGGATCTACAGACTACCATAGTGCTATGAGCACTCTTCAAACACCAAGTATGAAGAGTTTTGATTCTGAAAGCTCTGGTAATTTGGGAAGTATTGAAGCATCAGAAGCATCTGAAACACTTGTTCCTTCCCAAATGGAAGAATGTGAAGCAGATATTTTACCTGGTCAGGATGAAGAAGATTTGATTCACGATGATAGTGACAAATCAGGTAGTCTTGAGGAAAAACAACCAGGAATATTACTCGAACCAGAAAATATAAGCAGTTCTCATTTGAAACGATCACATGAAATGATTTTCTGTGAAGAAACAAAATCAAGCTCGGTTGAACGACTTGATGAATTAAAAAGAATTGAGGATCAACAAAAATTAGCATCAAGTATTGAGGATGTCAAGTTCGGAAGTTTAGAAGATGGTAGTTTGTTAAGTGTAAGTCTATCAAGTGCTTCCAATATTGAAACTGTTATGGAAAATATGCCAGAAGGTTCTGACATTGTCGATTCCTTAATAGGAAGTTATGATTCAGGAAAAGTTTACCTTTCAAGATCAACTGATGAAGCTGCTACAACTCCAGTTGACTTGAAAGAGCATGAACGAATTGAAAGTCTCACAATGATCTCATCTGTAATACAAGATCAAGATCCAACAGTTACAGATGTAAATACACAAATATCAACTACAATTGTAAGTTCAACAGTGACACAAGAATATCAAGAAGGAGAGACTACTGAACAAGAAAAAATGAAAAGAAAAGGTCATAGAAGAAATGATAGTACAAGTGTTCATCCAATAGGCGTAT
This sequence comes from Culicoides sonorensis, assembly GCA_900002565.1. Classification (NCBI taxonomy): domain Eukaryota; kingdom Metazoa; phylum Arthropoda; class Insecta; order Diptera; family Ceratopogonidae; genus Culicoides; species Culicoides sonorensis. Next base: position 573,252 of record LN483452.1, on the reverse strand, counting down.
TTAAAACTGCTGAAACTGAAGAAACACAACCTAGTTCATTTGATTCTTCAGAATTAGATGATGAAATGATTGTACATGAAGAAGAACCGAAACCATCAATCCCATCAGTTGGCATTAGTGGTGGTGATCGTGAAGAAAGTTCAGACTCTGATTATGATCGATATGAATCTGAATATGCACGATCATTCCGAATACCTACTACTCAAGTCCGTAAAAAGGAAAAACGTGAAAAACTCGAAGAAACCTTACCTGAACTTGATATAAAAAGAAGCCGATCTCCTTCTTTTTCTACAATAGAAACAATTGTAGAAGATGTTCATGCAGAACAAGAAGAACATCCTCAAATCAATCGACGTGTCTCACCAAATGTTCAAAATATTCCAGATATTCAAGTAACGGATGATATGGTTGCATCATCAGAAGATGAATTTCCCGTTGAAAAATTTAGACAAGAAATTGAAGCACGTACTGCTACCTCACCAATTCAATATGCCCAACAAGTAGAGTATAAAATGACTGATGAACAATATCATGAAATAATTGATAAAAAATATAAAGCACAAGAAATTGAACGTTATGGTGGTTATGATAGTGAAGAAGATAAACCACCATCACCTGGAAGCGATTCCTTTGAAATGCTTGAACAACCTGATATTTCCGACGAGTTTGTCATTGTCGAAGAGGTTGCAAAAGAAGCACAAGAATTTGATACTGAAGGCAAAGGTATGGGAATAAAAAAAGTAAAACGTGAAAAGAAACATGATGAAGATGTCGAAAGATTGATTGTTAAATCAGCACCTGCATCTACAGATGCTTCTCAATTATATGCACATCATGAAGACGTTCCGTTTGATTTTGAGGAGAGTCCTCCAATTGATCAAGATCATGAATCAACTGGAGTAAGTACTCGTGATATTGGAAATGGATATCCACTTGAAGGAAGTAAAAGATGGGTCGAAATGCAATTAAACGATCCAGGTAACTTACGATACCCATATGATCTTCAAGGGGGAATATTGGAAGACATTAAAGAAGAGGATACAGACTTTGAAGTTGGTAGTAGTCGTATTAGTAGTTTTAAAGATTCATTTTCGAGTACACCCGATTACGATTCAATTGCACGTAAATTACATGCAAGGGAAAATGATAACATTTCAATGAGTAGTTTGCAAGAATTTGAGAGCTTAGAGCATGTTATATCACTTGAAAATAAGAAACAGCAACAAAGTTCACAAGAATCATTAAGTAATGGAAGTAGTGGTGGAAAACCGAAAATCATAAGAATTCATGGTGATGACATTAGTATGTCTAGTTTAAAAGAATTTGAAGCATTGGAAAATGCAAGTTTAGAAGCAGTCTTACTAGAAATAAAAGCAAAAGAAGAAGCTGCCTTACTTTTATCACGTTCTGATGAGTCAAATCGCAGTGACAGTTCGAATGAAAAGAAAGCTAATGGATCTGGAAAAGTTGTCACTACAACTGTAACAACAACAACTACAGTACACCAGCAAAGCGGTGAACCACAAAAAACTACCACAGTAAAAGTAACCAAAACCGAATCATCGCATCAAAAAGCACAACCACACGATGACGATGATTCATTAAATGTCATGGAAGTTTCTACAGACAGTTTAGAAGGTTCTTCAAAGCCTTCAAAATCTTTATATGATAAAGAATCCGGTCAACATGCTAGCACCGATAGTCTTGAAAAAAATAATACAAATGCTGATATAATGTCAAGTAGTATTGATTCAATTGAAGTGAACAAGGCAGGTGGAACGACAACAAAAAGTACTTCACGTTCCGATTCAATTGAACAAGCTTTAAATGATGTTAAAAAGAGTGAAAGTATTGACTCCATTGAATTGCAACAAGCAATCGCTCGTCAACGAATTGATCGTGACTCTTTAGAAGAACCACATGGTTATGAACTTCATACAACAACCACAACAACGTCAGGTGGTCGACAAATTATCACACATACACTTACAGAAACAACATCACATGTCTTTACAACACCATATGAAATGCAAAAAGAATTCTCAAGTGATTCAATCAATAGTGCAACATCAACACAAGAACCTCTATTGACAAGTACAGAAAGCATTGAAACTGGCTCTACTGCAACAAATGCCACATTTACCAATGATGGCAATTCACAAATGTCTGGAAGTATGACAAGTTGTGACTCTACTACATTAATTGACAATACTGATATTCGAGTATCATCTTCCCTCATGTTTGAAGAACTTGGTGGTCATTTTGTGCATAGTCCCTATGACCTTACAGGTAGACAAAATAAATAATTATCATCATATCGTATTATATAATCATTACAATTTTTTTATTTTTAAATTTTATTTTTGCTTTGGTTTGATATACAAACTTTTTATTTGAATATAATTTTATATTGCAAATTTTCACAAATATATTTTTTTTAGTATTATTGCTAAAATTTTAATTATGTATGAAGACAATTATATATCATTATAATATTACATGTATAGTTAGATGTATTTTTTATTTTATATTTATTTTCCAGTTTTATTTTGAAATTTTGATTGAACATTTGATTGTGTGTAAATGTTATTTGGAATATCCAAATGCAATGATCAAGCACGACAATAAAATATTTAATTAATATAAAGATAACTTTTTACTTGTAAACATAGAAAAAATTACCAAAGCTAGTTTTTAAGTAAATAAGTTTGAACAGTACAAAACCCCATAATGGCTTTTAATATAAGTACAATTAATTTTAAAGTTAAATTTAAGTAATTTAAAAAAAAAAACAACTATATTTTAAGCCAAACATAAAATAAGTTATATATCACTGCTTTTGCATATTTGAGTGTTGTAAATAATTATTTTTTTTTATTTTAAGTGTGTAAAGTTTATAATAAATTTAATAATGTAGATTAAATCCATCAATTTGGACAATGAGCTCAATATGTTTTTTTTTAAATGTATCTTTGTTTCTATTCATTTCAATTTAAAGTCCAACCAATCTAAATACTTTCTATAACTGTGTTGAATTTAAAATTAAAATTCCTTAAATGTAAATAAATAAAATCTTGTAAATCCCACAAAATTATATAAAATCCTTTAAAATATAAGAAATATTAAATATGCTTGATTTTTTTAGTTAAAACATTATTTTTAATCAAGAATTGCATGAGTTTGAATGATGTGAGTTTTTTAAATTTAAATATTAAGATAAATGTTTTTAATCTTTATCTGAAAACTAATAATAATTAATATTCTAACATAAAATTCTTATTTTTTTCATTTTTACCATTTATTTATAAAAAATTCCTCTTAACATAAAAATTCGACTAACTTATTAGGGGATGCATCCTTTGATGACGCCAAAGAATCAGCTAAAGAAAAACTCCAAAGTGTAAGTTTATTCTCTAATTTTAAATTAATTTTAATTTAAATTTCTATTTTTATAGAAAACCACTGAAAAAGAAGATTAAATCAACTTAACCCTTTAACATCCGATGAAGACGAGGACGTTTAAATAATAAAAAAAATTGCTTATTAAAAAAAAAAACATACAATGATGAGATAAATGTAACTAATTTTACTAATAATAAGCTCAATTTTCATCGAATCAACGTCATAATTCAATTTAAACATCATATATATGAATTTAAATTATTATTATAAATGTATGTTATAATAAAATTTATGTTTAACTTAACTTCAAGAAAAAATACTACAAATAATATATCAATGTTTTAACTTAACTTTAAAACAATGTCATAATTGTCTAATGAAACTTAAACAAAAAACTATGTAACACATTTTTTCAATTAAATTAAATTATTACCAGCCTTCAATGAAAATTAATATAATAAAATTTATACTAAAAAGACATCAGTTTTTCTTCCTTTTAATTTAAATTATAATTGAATGAGAAAAAAAATATTAAAAATATCTTATTTTCATCATAATTGAAATGAAATTAATTAATTTTATAATAAAAATAAAAAAAAAAATAAGTTAAGAATATAAAAAAAAAACAAAATATTAAAAATTTAAATAAATTTAAACGCTTATTGATATTCAAATTCCTTTTTTTTGCTTATAATATATTTCAAATATGATAAAAAAAAACTTTATATATCATTAAAACATATATTCTTGTTTAGATTAATAAAAAAAATAATAAAAATATTAAGCATATATGTTATTAGGACACATTTTTGTTAAAAACAAAAAAAAATAACATTTTATTACTTAAAACTAATGTTTATTTGCATGTTATTGCTTACGCATTATACCTATATAAAAAAAAATATTATTACATTTAAAAATTAGCTTAATAAACAATATAATTAAATAGTTAGGCCGAGGAAAGTCTTTTATACTTTTCCGGTTATTCCCCACTTAAAATTTGCCCAAATTATTAAGGGGAGTATATTTTTTAAGTATATTTTTAATAAAAAAATGTTATTTCTTCTCTAACTTTGTAAATTCTACAAAAATGTAAATCATCGAAGTCAGACATGCTCTTATGTTAAAAAAAATCTCAATTCTCTCCTTCCCCAGAACAGTTTCAGCTGCCGTTTTTCGATTTAATTTTTTTTTATTTTCTACTAGATAATACTCTCAACTTATCAAATGCGTATAGCTTTATAGAATTATGTACAAAAATTTCGCTATAAACATTTTAACTAGAAATTTTAGCTTTTTCGATAAACTTTTCAAAAAATCACGAATTCCTTCATATTTCCTTATAAACTTATAAGAAAATAATGAAAAAAACAAATAATAATTATACATAAGAAAAATTTACTAAACAGCGAAATATATTCATTAAATATTTTTTTGCCCGGTAAAATTCTGAGAAAGAAAAACTATCAGAATATTATAGAAAAAACGAAGAATTGTAGGTACAACAAAAAAAAATAATCATTTTATGATTATTTGAAAAAAAATTTTTCAAGTAAAAATATACTCCCGAGTGTATATATACTTTCCCCCCCACCAAGATTTTTGAGACAAAATTAACCGGAAAAGTAGAAACGACTTTGCTTGGCCTTAGATTCACCCCATTTTCAATAAAAAAAATTTTGAAATGAAAAAAAAACACATGAAATTTTCATTAAAAAAAAATAGATTTTTTTTTGTTTTATTTTCATTGAAAAAAAAACAAGAGTTAAAAATTAAAAAAAAAATTATAATTAACTGATATAAAATTTGGCCAATACAACAAAAAAAAATATTTAATCTAAAATGCTACATGAAAATTGTAAAACTGCTTTTATATTGAAAAAATAAAGTATAAAGTAAAGTGGCTATGAGCTAAATTAAAGCGCATATTGTAGGAGACCAAAAAATAGTTAATCAATATGTTGTTGCAGTGTTTGAATGCTTTTTAGAAAATAATATAAAAAATATAATTCAATTTTTGTTTCAATTGCAAGATTTTAATTTAAAACAAAAATTTTCGAAGAGAAAAAGAATATGATTTTTTTTTAAATTTTTCCTTAAAAAACATTGAATCATTCCCAAAATTCTTAATATTCAATAAAAAAAAAACTATAAAAACTAGTCATAATGTAACCAAATAAAATAAATATTTATTATATTATATTATTGACATATAAAATTATTATTATTATTATTATAATATAAAGCTTTATGGTAAAAATGAATAAAAAAATGTGTTTAATTTTAACTTAATCAAACCCTTCATTGAATGAAATTTAAAGGTAAGTTTATGAATATTCAGAAAATTGATGAAATTTTAGCTCCGAGCATGTGGATCATGGTAAAGAACAGACCATTTCATATTTTTTTCTAACTTCTCACTCAGTTTTCAACTCAAGTTAAAAGAAATTACAGAAAAAATTCCGAATTCAATGCCCAGGAAAATTGAATTAACTGAACCAACTATTTTTGTCACACACAATTCATTAAAACTAAATTTAATCATTAGTTCAATGTAACATCATAATCAATCGAGTAAATATCTCATCAATTATTCACCAACCTGTTACTGTTAATCATTTAATTTGATAAAAGTGACAAAACATATAAAATGTTGTTGCTTGGATGATCCCTCAATTAAATTAATGTAAGTTGTTGTGGAGAGCAGTTAAAATAAAATACAGTTACAGTTAAAGGAAAAAAACTTGTTTCTAAAAAAATTCAAATTTCAAAGGAGATTCATAAAAAAAAACATGGCAAATCCTCGCACAACTCCCGTTAAGCCTGTAAAGGAAAATATTTATACAATTTTTCAAATTCCTTTTATTTTGAGTGCTATTACTGGTGTTATGCCATTTTCGATTTCAACTTATATGAAAGAAAAGCTCTTTAAAAGTTCGATGATTAATAATGTTTGGTGCTTTGTGTTATGCGCAATTTTGGCCGTTAATTATCATTTTGCAACAGTTCAAAGTATGACGCAAGAAGAGGTGACGAAAACCAGTGAGTCCTTTAAATATCCTTGAATTTTAATCAAATTTAAGTGAAAAAAGTCAATCAATTTCAATTAAATTAATTTTCTATAGGTAACTTGACGACAGCTATCGGACTTTTCATGTGAGCAATTATCATCTTTCAACTTGATGATACATCAATTTTATTAATTAATTTTCTCTCATACACTCCTAGAATTTACATGGAACCTACAATGATGTGTGTTGATGTCATTGCATCAATTATTAATCAAAATAATTTCATTTCAGTATTTGAACGCCTTAAAGTGGTCGATGAAAAATTGGAAAAGGAGAATATTGATATTCCATATGCTAAAATCGTTAAATTGGGTAAAATTTTGACTGGTATTGTATTTTGTGCCGAACTAATTATAACATCAATGAATTTTTTCATGTTTACAACTAATATCGACTTGTATTCTCTTTATTATTATTTTACTGGATTTCCCTTGATTTTGAGTTCTTTGTCCAAAATATGGTTCATTTGCTTGATTGTTGCTGTAAGACAACGTTTTAAGGCCATTAATCGATATTTGAATGAAACTTCAAAGTTGTTTGGAGCACAAAAGAAAAAATATGAGCCAGAAGTTGGGGAAATGTTACCTGAAGATACGACAAATTATTTGGAAAAAGACATGCTTTTTACTCGGACAAAGATGATGCAAAATAGTATTTCACAGAAAACGCACTCGAGGATGATCAAAGTGTCTCCATATGATAACATAAGTATCTTTTTTGAATTTAATCTCATTAAAGCTCATTTAAATCTAAAAACATCTTTGTACAGAGGAACCAAATCCATTTTTAATCTCCGGCAACAAAGTCAGAGATGTGTTAAATGATGAAAAGGAATTTTTCGTTGGTGAGAAGATGGATCAAAAGTTGACAATTTTATGTAAACTCCATGATGAGATCTGTGAAGTTGCTCGAATAATTAATCAAATGTTCAGTTTTCAAATGCTTTTAATGATGGCTTTCGGATTCATGAGTATCACAGCTCAATTTTACTTCTTGTATTGTGGATTAATGGACCAAACAATCCCAAGTCAATTCAGATCAGCTCAAAACATACAAATTTCCTTGGCAACTATTTTCTATACTGGATGCAAATGTATTGCAATCACCTTTGTCTGCTGGAAAACTAAATATGATGCAAGAAAAACTGGAGTTTACCTGCACAAATTAGCACACACCGTTGATGAAGTTCATTTTTATAATGTCGTCAATCATTTATCCCTGAAATTGTTGAATCATCAGTTGAATTTCACGGCCTGTGGCTTCTTTGATTTGGATATGACAACGATTTATGCTGTAAGAATTTAATTGTTAGGGGTTGAAACACATTCAAAATAATGTTTAATTACAGATCGCTGGTGCTATAACAAGTTACTTGATAATTTTGGTACAATTCAATTTAGCTGCTGTTCGTACTAAGCCGAAAGGTGACAATAATGGCACTTTGCTAACTAACATTACTAACATGTTGAATGCTACTGAAGTAACCACATTGGTGCCTGCAAATTAAAAAAAACCGTTATTTGATGTTACTTTTTGATTCATAAATTATTAAAATGTGACAATTTTGAGTGAATTTTTAAATGTTGATCTGAAACACAAAATAAATCGATGTCTATTTAAACACAAATATTTAATTTATTTTAATTTTAAGGGTATGGAGGCATAACCCTTATCAGCCTTTAGGGCTCCAGACCCTAAAATATCATTTCGTCATGCTTGTCCAGAATGTCCAGAATAATTCTTCCAATTTAATTTTTATAAGATCTTGAAAATGATAAAAAAACCGTTACATTTCAAAAAAACTTCAAATTCTCAGATTTTTTTCGTTTAGGTAAGACCAAAGTCAATTTCTCTTTAGTGATTCCAATCAATTATTCAATTAATTGGTTAATTGGTTTTTTTTCCACCAATTACCAATTAATTGGTAATTGGTTTCTTTTTTGACCAATTACCAATTATAAAAATATTAAAAAAAAATTTTTTTTATAAATTTTAAAGAATTTTTATAATATTTAATATTAAAAATATATGCAAATATTTCGTTGTTTACCAAAAACAACACCGTTCACTATATGAATCGTTTTTTACCTTTTATGATTCAAACACAATACGATGCTTTTAATTTGTAATGCAAGGGTTTGGTAAACTAATTAGAAAAACAATTTGTTTCCAAGAAATTTCAATTTTAAGTAATTCTTATTCTGACAAGGTTACAGGTCAACTTAAAAGCAGTTAAGAAGCGTTTTTTTTAGTTCAGAAACGCCAAAAGTACTTTTATAAAAAATCTAGATATTATAATTACTAGTTATTCTGAAATTAAAAACAATTTTCTCATAAGAGGAGAGTAAATTTATCTATAGATTAGCATTGCAAATGAATTCTAATTTCTCGAACTAAATGGTGGAAATCGATCTGCTGCTGTGGAAAAATTGTACCAAAGCTTGTTAACAATACAGCCAACATCCACCGCTAGCGAACGGGTTTTTTCTGTGTTTCTACTTTTTGCACCGAAATTCGCAATAGATTAAGCGAAGATATGTTGAACGCTTTGGTGTTTTTAAAATATTATTTTTTATAACAAAATAATAAAAAATTGTAAGATTTAAGATAAAAAAATAAATAAAATTGACGATAAGTTAAAAATTATTAAAAAAAAACCAATTAATTGATAATTGGTTTAATTGGTTTTTCAATAATTGAAAATAATTGGTAATTGGTTTTTTTCGAAAACCAATTATTTTGAAATCCCTATTTCTCTTTTCAATTTTCATTGAATTCAGTCCCATTGTAATACAGTTTTAAACTGTCCAGTAATAAAAATTTCAAATCTTAATTTTTTGCTTCGACGTATCTTCACACTCATTTCAACTGTTGAATGTCCATTTAAATTTGACATCAATCAGCTGTTTTTGTTTATACACTAGAATCTCTCATATATCAAATGCTCGGGGCGAAGGGTTTGTGATATATCAGAAAAATTGAAATATGAGAGACAAAGTATTATTTTGTAAAATTATCAGTCAAAAATATTTATTTCAATTTTAAAGTACATTTATAAATGTAGAATTCAAAATATCAAATTAGTTCCTTTGACACCTAAGTGGTATACATTCGTAATATATACCAAGAAGGTTTTTATTATCTTTAAATCTATTTAAAAAGTCACAGCGGTCTGTTTTTATTCATTTACATCTAATAATTTGAGAAACAGAAATTAAATTTAGGGGTTAAACATCAAATGTGTATACCACTTAGGTGTTAAGACTTAAGAGCTAGTTTTTCTTGTTCCGTTGTAACTCTTTTTGACTTGAGCCTATTTTTGTGAGAAAATTATTGGTAATTTAACACAAATTTAGTTTAAAATACTGCGCTTCTCAAATATTCCAGAATAAAACTTATCCCGATTTTTAAAATTGACAACTTCTCATATATCAAATTTCTTGATTTATTAGAAGTTGTCAAAATTTTACAAAATTTGATATACGAGAATTTGATTTATGAGAAGTGGCTATATGAGAGATTCTAGTGTATTTTCATTTTGATTTGTTTGTGGCATGTGAATTGAATCTCCTTTTTTTGAGAAAAAGATTTAGCTAAATAAACAATTAAAATGAACAAAAGTAATTGGTCAAGTGTTGTTAAAAGTGAGGAAAAATCTTTTAATTTCCAAGAATGGCCTGGTCTTCTGCAAGAAGTCAAAAAAGAGGAGCCAGAAGAATTAGAAATAGATGAACATCCAAAGTGAGTTCAATTGAACACATTTAATTGAGAAAAACTAAATTTTTATTATTTTTCATTTTTTTCAGTATCACAAATGTAACAGAATCAAATCCAGTTAGTGCCTCTTCAGATCCCCTTCAATTCCCTTCTTTATCTTATTCAACAGAGAAGAAATCTCGAAGAAAAAATCGAGTTACATTCAAAATTGCACAAGGATTAACAAATGAAAAACCATTTGAAACAAAATACAGTAGCAAAGTTCGTAAGAAACTCACAAAAACTTCAAATATTTGTAATTTTATGTTTAAAAAACCGATAAAACCGTTAAAAAATCCAGATATTGAAAGATTGATGGAAAATATTAAAAAGTCTGAGATCGTCACATTCAAAGGGAAGAAAAGAGAGATTCCTAAAAGGAAATTGAGTCGACTGAAAAAAAACATTTTACGAATAAGAGCTGAAAGAAATTCAAAGGAAATTGAGATTGACACAGAAAATATCGATGACCAAACTGATGATGAAGAATTGAAGTCGAACATTATCGAATCAATACAGAAATTGAAATTAGAAAGTAATGAGTCGGAAATTAAACATGAAATTACGTTAGAGCCTGATTCAAGTTCAAATCCAACTGAAATTATTCAACATTCGCGTCATTTTCGACCGTGAGTTTTAACTTAATTTTATCACTTTACTAAATTTTTTTCATTTTCATTCTTTTCCTTTTATAGATACTGTACAAATTGCACTTCCGAACTCTTATGTGAGTTAACGGAAAATATCATCACCCAACTTCGCACATTTCAACATAAGCAATATCAAAAGAACCCGGAAAGAGTTAAAAAACGATTTGTATCAGGACTCAATGAAGCAAAAAAATTCTTAGAGCTGAAGAAAATCAAACTTTTTATCATTGCAACAGATCTCGAACCAAATCCAGGTCCAGGTGGCTTGGATGATACAATTCAACAGATGAAAGTATTTTGTGATGAAAACCACATTCCATATCTTTTTTCCTTGAAGAGACGTAAAATTGGGTATATTTTATTCAAAAAAGTTCCTGTCAGTTGTGTTGCCATTTTAAATTATGAGGGCTGTGAAGCAATTTATCGTCAACTAATGATTGAGTTGGATATTCAAAGAACACGGTATAAGAATGCAAGGATTATTTGATGATTTTAAGATTAAAATTCTGCATTTTTGAAATAAGATAATAAAAAAATTCTGAAGTTTCATTAATTACTGTTTATTTGTCTCTCCTTTTTTTTCAATTTAAATGTTAATTTTTATTACAAAAACTTTTGTTTTCTCCAAAAAATTAGGTTTTAATTTTAAATTTAACGGTTTTTATCTTTGTATTTTATTTTCTTATAAAAAATTATTGTTATTTAGTCTCAGAACCGTTTACACTTAATTTCAATTAATTTTTTGTTTTAAAGGAAGAAAAAAAGAGAATACATGATTCAAGAACTGCATTAAAGAATAAAAAATACAACAACAAGGAACAGAGAATAAAAAAAACAGAAATTTCGGGTCTTAAATTGAATTGAAAAATAAAAATTATACTTTCCTTCGATAAATTTACAGTTAGATGATTAAATTTGAGACATTTGTAAGTGTTTTTCTTTAATTTAAGTGTATAATTTATTTTTTCTTCACATACAATTAATATTATACATTTTATTTAATTATATTTGATAGATACTGACGCATTTGAGCTAAAATATTTATTTAATTTTTTGCATATTGAGAGCGAAACTAAGCAATACCCATGAAAACTAAAATGAAATTCAAATACACGACAATTTTTACTTCAATTTGTCTTTCATTTAATATTAAAGCTCTGATTTTTATTGTATTTTTTGTGTTTCTATTTCCTTAAGCTTTTTCATATTTTTTACTGTTATGGATACAAAATCATGACTATTTCATTGAATACTAAAGGAAAAAATAGTTCCTAGTAGTTTGTGTTTCTTTATTATATTTGGCATTTAGTACAACGGTTCAAATTTCACTAAAATTATAATATTCATAATAGTTTATGTTAATAAAATTAAAATATAAATATTTCATTTAAAGAGACAAGTCTTTCACATTTTTTAGTATAAATAATTTATTTTAACATTAATTTAGCTCAGTTCTATTCTGTGTTTTTTTTTTGTTTAACTCAGATTCAGAGTTTTACATGTTTGTGATTGTTGAAATTAAATAAAAAAAAAAATTACTTCAAATTTCATGTGAATGATTTAAGATGTTTGTCTTTTTTTATAAAAACAATTTATCATTTTCAATCGAACGATATTTATAAAAGATTAATAATATTAATGTAATTGGAATTTTAATCTGAATCAGAGTAGTAATTTGATGCTGTTGGTTGATCGTGTAGTCTTGATGCCGAGGTACAGGCACGTTTTGAGGGTGGTGAATCACACGCATTATTTGATTCTTCATCATTTGAGTGATTCGGACTCGCTGGCGGGCTTAGAGCAAGTCTTAATTTGTCTCGGGATTCATTCCATATTGATGAGAGTCTATCACGACCGAAAAGGAGCAGGAACTGTAAAAAAATGAAATTTAATTTATATTTTTTTGATAAAATTTTGTCTCTTACCGTTTTGATAAAGTCATTAGATTTTTCCTCCCATTTACTTATAATATCACCTTTGACTTTCTTGCCACGATCTTTTAACTCATCCATTTTGTTTTGCAACCGGAATTTCTTTTCTTTCAGGAATGAGACATTGAGTTCTTTGGCTGTGTAACCACGTGCTAGATTACGTCTCACATAAATATCATAATCTTTGACGATTCTTGCAACGATATCTGACGTTGAAACACCTATTTAAAATAAAATGAATTAATATTTGAACATATTTTGACTTTTTTCCTCAAAAAATTACCTTCAGTTCTTTCTGTTGCCACAAACATTCCTCTTCGTTTCAATGGTGCATAAATATCCTCACTATCATCGGATCCATAAGGCAACTCATCATGTGCAACAAAATCGATTTTATGTTTTTCAATAAAATCGTCTGTAATATTCCATGGGGCATCTTTGACAACCTCATCCACATACCGACAATGCTTAATTGCCTCATATCGTTCGGCATCATTCATCACGGTTCGACCTTTTTTGGTGTGTGTTAACTCATCACTGCATACACCCACAATCAGGTACACATTTGGAAATACATTTTTGGCTTGCATCAATTGACGGGCATGTCCTTGATGGAAAAGATCATAAATACCATCGGCATAGACGCGAATTCGACGTGGTGCTGTGCCATTACGTGCCATACTATATGTGATTTTTTGTGTGTAATCACATTGGTCACGCTCCAAAATGGCGTCTGTTTCATGAGAGAAGGGAGCAGGCTTACAAATTGTCTGTAAGAAAAAATTGAAAAAATTAAATTTAATGTAAAATTACACGTTAAATTTTATATTAGAGATTATCATGCTACAGTAGCTTATTTGAAATTACTACAAATATAATATAATACATAGATAATAAGACCAAAATTCAAAAGTTGATTGAACTGCTATTCAATAGAAGCTATTTAATATTCAAAAAAAATATATATATATAAGATAGAAAATTCTAAAAAGTGATTAAAACAAATATATAAAAGAGTAAAAAAAAGAACGTGCGATAATCATGCGACATTTCGCGTACAATAAAAAGTGATGATGTGATCACTTAGATTTTCTACTCTACAAAATTAAGATCAAATAAAATTCGACTCTTCTACGTGAAATTTGACGTAAGTACTTACAACAATATTAGCAAGGTCATTCGCGATTTCTTCAGATTCTCGTTGAACGTCTAAATCATGCATTGTAACGCTATTCTGGCTGATTTCCTCGTTTTGTTCGTTCTTTTAGTTAACAATAATTATAATTATAAGAAGAAAATCAATTAAACACGTATCATAATAATTAATTTTAAAAAAATTGACTTTCAGTCTATTTATAAGGGACAATGTCAAGATATGTGACCTAAAATATCTCATAATTGCGCGCCTTTTCATTTCACGTTCATCCATCTCATAATAAAATTTTAAATTGAATATCGATTGAAATTGTTTCCGTTTTTATTTTCAAGTTTTAAAGTTATCTCATACATTTATCATTCAACTTTTTTTTTATGGTTTATCGTCATTACCGAGAATGTTCGAAATAAAATTTAAAAAAAAACTATCATGAATGAATTATTAATGAATTTTAAATGTGATATCGATCAATTTTTGCTATTTCATTATAATTTTATTGTTTATTATTGCTGTTTTGCATAACATGAAACGATAATTAGCATATTAGTGAATAGTCGTCCGATTTCCATACTTTATGGTGCAATGTGTGTTCAATTTTTAGAATTCTTGAGACATTGAACTTATTTTGCATATTTGGCATTGATGCAAATTTTTATAAATTAAAATAATACCATATGCAGACTTGAAGAACAATTAAGTTGAAGTTTTGACCTGAGTATTGCGAACTCATAACGTACATTGAAAAATTAATAAATTGGCACAATGAAATCTGGTTATGATTTTATGAAATTTCTAGTTCTCTGACCAGTAAATTTATGTTAATTTTTGATGAAATCAAGGCATGGCCACCTTGACCTGTAATTCCATGTCAAATTTGCATACACATTTTTAAACCTAACCGAAAATTTGTCACACTCATATTTGTTTTTCTATTATTATCTATTGGCATTAAATTTCAGCAAAAAAAAACTTAAAACATCATTCTAGAAAGTAATTTATGAACTAGGCCAACAATCTATTTCGACTCAACATACTTTTAAAATACAAAAAAAAAAAAATTAAAAAAAAAAACGTTCAATATTTCATTACATTATGAATATTAAATTCATGAATGTTTCAATGAAAGTAAAAATTTCATTACAAATAAATAAATAATAATGATGAGTTATTGTTGATTTTTTTGATAAATGCTTAGCAACTATGTCACATGTTAATCGTGTTACTGTGGTTGAATCAATTGCATTACGGGGCTTCAAGGGGTTTAATTGGAGGGGCTTCAATGAATGAAAATCGTGATGTTTAAAAAAAAATCAAAAGCACATTTTGAGATATCGTTTTCATTTAAATTGTTTAAACAAGCACAGACAAACCGGCAACCCCCGAATACTCCAATATTTTTAAAAATCAATGATTAAAATGTCAAAGAATTTGTCATTTTGAATTGTATTTGTAAGATTTCTCTAAGAAATGTTGACATGATACATAAAATGAAGAGTAATTACATGGAAAATTACATAATTTACTTTTTTATTTCTCGTCGATTCAATTTAATGCAATTTATGTGGTCTGTTCGTCTGTGTCACTCTATTCAAGGAACTTGCATTAAAAACTGTATTCAAATTATTCGAATA
The DNA here is from genome assembly GCA_900002565.1 of Culicoides sonorensis. Classification (NCBI taxonomy): domain Eukaryota; kingdom Metazoa; phylum Arthropoda; class Insecta; order Diptera; family Ceratopogonidae; genus Culicoides; species Culicoides sonorensis. The sequence goes on along the minus strand of LN483452.1, from coordinate 557,655 downwards.
TTTTTCAAAACCATCACATTTTTCATTAAAATAAGGAAATTGAATTCGGTTCGTGGAAATGCACTCGACTTTAACGTTCACGATTACGTTTTTCATATTTTTTAATTGCAATTACTTGGTAATTGTTTTTCAATGCGATTTTAGTGTAATTTGAATATAGTAGCAAAAATTTTATCTCAATGAAATATCGAGGTCGGATCTTACATAACACGCTCATTAGTGGCATTAGAAGAAAAAATAGAGCAATGAAATTCTTAGATCAAACTCATTTCATCTTAAATTTGCCCCAAAAAAAACTTGAATCATCAGTTTTCAATTTATAGACTTCTATTTGATTAAATTACCATTTAAATAACTTGAAAATATTCAAAATCTAAAAATAGGATAAAATTTCATGAATAATGAATGTATTATAGCAAATTTTTCATTTTTGACACAAATGTTACACACCTACTGCTGAAATGATGTTGATGAAGTTTGAGGTTTTTACTTTTTATGACAATGAAGAATATATAGGAGAAGGGATTTGATGTGAAAATTATAAACATATTATAGAAGAAACACAACGGTCTGTAAATATAGCTTCTGAAAGAGCATGACCTGGAACAATTTTGCTACAACGGCTTGTTTGAACCTTGTTTTTTGGAAATTTACGGTCAGAATTGTAATTCAAGGCAAATTTGAAGTCTCTTAGAACAAATATTTCAAAAGCTAAGGTACCAAGGCCCCATTGTAGCAAGGGCAAAATTCCAGGACCTGAACAAAATGGGTCTTGTGAGTTTCCGATATAGCTATTTTTTTTTATTACAAAAAAAAATTTCATTTCCTACATCATCTCATTTGAATTGTTTGCCAAAAAATCATTACATAAGCATTTTTGAATACATGTTCGATAATCGTTCCGGTTGTTGTATGAACAAAAAATTAATGACAGCACAGAAATTCATCCACAACTAACGTCATCACGAGTATTTTTTCTAAGTTCAAACGAAAAATCATCATATTTTAACTTATTCAAAAATAAATGAACTTTAATCTCAAAAAAAAAATTCCAAAGAACCAGAATCTTCAAGATGATAGTCAACTTTAAAGTTAAATAATAATAAACAATTCACTATCACTCTAAATTAGATCCGTTTTACATTTAAACGACAAAATTATGTGCGATACTGATAAGAGTCGTCCGATTCATCGGTGCGATTACGTTAAAATTAAACGAAATTCAAACAAAAATTAATTAACTTACATCAACAACGTGAATTTCCTTTCTAACATCAACAGTCGGGGCTGTGGGAACTATGAAATTCGGTGTTGGAGGCATGACTTAATTTTTTGCGATCTATTTGATAAGTTTTTATAATTATGCAAAAATTTTGCTTTCACTTTATCTAAATAATTTTGAATTAATTTAATTTTTTGTGATTTATTATTTTTTTTACTGTTCTCGTATCTTTTATTTATTTTACTATAACACAGCTTTCATTGAAACACAATTAACAGTAAATATTTTTTTTTTTCAGTATGCAATTCAATTGTGGTTTCTCCTTAAATGAGCACGAGATTTCATTTAACTAGAAAATCGCTGACGTTAGCAAAATTACTTTTTGTCTTTTAATTGAAGAAACTTTCATATAATTTTACTTTATTTTTTTTTTAAAGATGACTTTCAACTTCAATTTCAATTAAAATTACTCCGATTAGCTCAACTAATAAACTTAGAATGATCAAGGCAAACACAAATAAAATACCCTTTATGTCACTAAGAATGATAAAGAGACGTCTTTTCACAATGAGTGGAATGTTAATACTAAAATTTTATAATTTATTTTGTTCAAATTTTACGAAGCATACTACAAACATGCGTTATACTGAAACACGTAAGCAATACAAAGTATATGAGTTGGCACACCGATGAAATTATGTAGAAATTGCCGACATGCCATTATAAAGTATGTTTTTTTGTTATATCTAGACAGGTTTCCCATTAAATTTTGTATTGAAAAAGAACTTTATATGAAATATATCGAAAAAAAGTAATCAAGCAACATCGATCGCACATGATGATTGATTTTGTTTTTTTTTTGTGTGCAATTGATAATGAAATTTTATTTTTTGTTCTCTTGAAAGGATTCATTTGATAGGCGCCAAGTTAATTTGAATTTCATTATTTCATTTATTTTTTTCATGACCAAAGTTCAGCTCAAAAAATCTCACAACTCCTCCATTTCAAGTCATTGATCGTTTTTTTTTTGTTCTGTATTGTTTTGTATCGAAATATAAGAAACTAACACGCAAAACACAAAAAAATGTGACGTAATTTAAGAATCTTTCGACTCATTAGATAATAAAATGAATAAGAAAAAACTGAACCAAATTTTATCTGTGTGATATAATAATATTTGAGTTGTGAGCATGAAAGAAGGTCAACTATTTTTATGTTGTCACAGATTATTTTCATGGTCACCAGCTGTTTTATAATGTAAATATTAGATTTGTATTGGAATAATTGAAACTTTTCTCTTATAAGTTTTTCATGAATAAGATTTTTTTTCCTTTTCTTTTAAAATCAAAAAGTTTCATCGAAGCTTAATTTTCCGTTGATCATAATTATGGGTCGTTAATGACGGAACTGGGTCTTGGGAACTTTTAACCGGATAGAAATTTCGAATAAATTCAAGATTGTTTCCTTGGAGTGTAATTAAAAAAAAATGGCATTGATTTGGCCGAGCACCCTGAGCACAAAATTGTCTTTCAAGTTCTTCTTCAATAAATTAAAAACGCACATCAAATTTCATAACAATAATTCTGTTTTACAAGATTCGTGATGGCAGTTTTTTCTTTTCAAAAAAATGTATCATAAATGTTTCCATCTAATTAATTTGTCACGTGATATAAATAAAATATGTGTGAAAAAAAACATCACAGAACCGCTAATTGATTCACAATGCTATTTGTGATGAAAAAGAATAAACGTAAGAGATCATTCAAGAAAAATTTAAACTGGTTTTTTTCTTTGAATTTGAAAATCAATTGAATCGTTCAGTCTTCCTTTGAATTTTGTGCACAGTTTCACATTAAAATTACCAAAAACTACAAAAAAAAAATTATTTGAATCACAGTCAAAGCAGAATAATTTCGTTTCAAGACTTGATTTCATTTCATTGTATTAGAATGTATTTCAAGGCCAAGTATCAGCCCATTTTCTAAAGAAATACATTAAATGTAAATGTTATGTGTTCAAATATTTTTTTTTATTTCGAAGGAAAATAAACGAGATAAGATTTTTTTTTTAATGAAAATGTATACAAAAATTTAATATAATCGTTTATTTTTAGCAACATATAAAAAAAAATAAACAAAGTATTTGAGCCAGAAGTGTTGTGAAGTGCAAAAACGTTTAATTTTTACACACTTTTTTTCTGAATCATCATCAGATGTTTCGTAATCGCATCACATTATCAGTGCAATGGCTTACTATCTATAAGATAAGGAATTTCTTATCAAATTACTACAAAAAAATTAAATAAAAGAAAAAACATTAATATGACATGAAATTGAAAGTCACATTAAAAATAATTACTACGGTATTTTATTGATCAGTAAGTCAAAAGCCTGACATTGACTATTAAAAGATAAACTTTAATTGAATGTAATTTGATTTTATCTTTAAAATCCTTCATTTATCGTTTGTACTGAAATCAGAGGATGTTACATTGAGAAATCATCACATTATTTTATTATGAAATTTTAATGTCTATGGGAACATAAACAAATGTCCAATGAATTTAAAACACTTGTTTTAGTGGCATGACAAATGTATTTCTTGTTAAAGAAAAAGTAAAATTATTCTGATATTAATTATAAATTAGACACTATTATTGAAGGCGTAGGGCACCCACATGTTATTTATTGCTAATGAGAATGAAAAAAAAAAATTAGCAAGCAAATAAGGACTTATTGGAGTAGAAAATCGAGTATACAGTTGGTGGAAAGTGAAAAATAATTTTTAAAGCCCGATAAACCAAAAAAGGCTTCACCATTCCTTGTGTTGAGGAGGGAATTTTTTCGTACATACCTCACTTGACCCAAATTGATACATTTCATGGACCTTTGAGAGACACCACACTGGGTACTAATGAAATTCAATTCTTAACTTTCAGATTCAAATGAAAAATTAATCATTCAATTCGTTTCAATTTAACTCAATTTCTTACCGAGTGCATATGCACTTAAAAAGCGGATAACCTTCATCTTAGACAACATACACATTAATCTCGTTTATAAAAATAAAATAACCGGAACTTCTTAGTTAATTCTTATATAAATATTAAAATAAAAAAATTAAATTCATTGATAAATCATTTCAAAGAAAAAAAATATTATGACCAAACACCAATTTCATGAAAATCCATTACAAAGAGGGCATGTGATTAAAATTATCTCCGCAAGACGATTTAATAATAGTATTATATGACATTGAAATCAAATAAGTATGAAAAAAATTGAATAAAACTTTGCAGCAATTCAATTTCATGTAACGATTTAATGTATGGTTTTTTTTTTTGAAAAAAAAATTAAGGAATAAAAATTACTTTAATTAAATGGCGTAATTGCAAATAAAATTTAATTTAAATCCAAGTATCCCGGTATCCGTAAAAAATATGCACAATAAATGTTTGTGTAATAAATTCATTGCTCTTCAATTCATTGATTTGAGACATACAATTCAAAATCATAAACACATTAACAGAAGCTCACTGATTTATTTGTTAATTAAATCATAAATAAAACATCGCGTTGCGCCTTTAAATTTAGTTCAAGTATTTCTTTGTACTTTGGACTCGATCACACTATTAGTGAACGTACAACAATTTTGTGTAGTGTAAAATTTTATAATACTAATTTTATGACGAAATTTTCAAAAACCAGACATAAAAAACAGCTGGTATGACGTAAAATTGTATAAATACTCCGAGTTTATTTAGAATTAATTTCAAATCATGTTTATTTGAGTTGTTTTTAGAATTATCTGATGATGTTTATGTTGAAAATTAAATTATTTAATCATCAAATCATTAACGGTTCAAATTTAAGTGTAATTTCACTTTATATCCTGTCTTTTTTATCATAATCCGATAACGATAAGATTTGATTGAAATTTCATTCGGTTATGACACACACACGTGCACTTGTGATAAAATTTCTATTTACTTACCACAGGTGGACTATATTCAACGCCACTACTCGAGTCTCCATTCATAAAATTTGATTCATTTAACAGTTCTTGGTTCATACTGTGTCCATTTAAATTGGAATCACTATTGCTTGTATCTTCACTAAGTTGAAGCGCTGCTTCGACATCATCACTTCTGGGGCGTTTTCGTGACATCATCATGTTTATTTTAGGTTTTTTTTTTGGGTTATTCTCTTTCTCTTTTTTGTTATAAAAATTTCAATATTTTTTTAATTTGAATTTTATTCAATATTTTTTGGGATCGCTGTTGAAGTGCGATAACAACAACAAATAAATATATAAAGAATAAATATTATTTCATATGTATTCACTAAATAACAACGGTATTTACACGATGAAGTGAAGGCGATTACTGAAAATAAATAAAAAAAAAATAAATATGAGCATTTTTTGATCAGAATTGTAAGAGAATGAAAAAAATAATCATTATCACGGTATTTTATTATCGCTTTGTTTATTTTTGAATACATTTTAGTGCTACTACTACATTGTAGAATTCGATTATCTCTCAATGTGACAAGTAAAATGCCTTACATTCAAAATTTTCTTCAGAATTGAGGATTTTAGTCGACTTAATTTGATAAAGTGAATCAAAATTGATGCAAACTTGATTTTTAAAGTGCCTGTCAAACAATTTGTTCTCTCTCTTCAATCTTTCATTTTCTCTCTCTCTCTCTCTCTCGCTCTCTCCTACTCATCATTTCATCGTATAACAGATTTGACAAGAAAAATTCTCAAATCTATGCACATAAAACAAAAACATAAATCAATCTAGATCTCATTCAGAATCACCTTAGGGTCTTACGGACTTTAAACGTGCCCACTAATGTGCATTTTTTCTTGAAATTTACTTTAAATTATAACAGCTTAACAAAGTTGATGAACCGCAACAACAAAAGAATTTTTGTGCAGCAAAAAAAATATTTTATTAAGCAATTTTGATGGTTTCGTGTGATAATGCAAAATAAAATAAACTGATGAACAATTTTAATTATCATAACTGTGCTACAACAAAGGTGACTTTCAAATTGATTAACTTAATCGTTTAGTGTAAAGGTCTATGAACAGAATTAGATTCAAAACAAACGTAAATTCATTGAATAAGTAAATTGTTATCTTGAAAGGTCGAAGAAGAAGAAGCATTAAGTAATAAATTTTATTCATAAATAAACTGTGATTATCATAGTTGACCGTGAATCACATATGATTGAAGTGGAATTTGCTTGATTTAGTTGAATTGAAATTGAAATGAAAAAATATAATCGAGAAATTCTCGCTTAACTGAAGCTATGGGTATATAAAATTTTCAATTCGCACACACACATGGCGCTGAGAGGAAGTTTTCATGTTATTTTGGGCTTTTTGTCAGTTTTAAGCCTTTCCTAGAAATTTTGCCTTGGAAAATATCACGAATATCTATGCAGGTTCATAAACATTCAATTCAGCATGACAGCCTTTCGGGGTTTCTATTCAATCCCACCAGATGGAATTAATAGAAAAAAAAGTGTCAAATTCGTTGATACCCTAGATCTAAGGCGAAGTATTAACTTTTTATTACCTAATTTAATCTTCACTCTCCTTGATAAATTACGTTTATTTATTTTGGAATTAACTAAGATAATTCAACTATCATGACTCATACAACCATTAAGGCACGTGTGAGATCATCAACCAAAATTTCGATCAAGATCCGCAATAAAATTAATTTAATCTAACAATCAAATCAGCTGTTCAACACAATTTTAATCAAATTCATTATCTCACATTGAATGTTTGATTACAAACAATCATTATTATTTTTAAATAAACGTGCAATCTAAACAAGTCTCATCACCTTGATTTCAATGAACTTCAACAACTTTTAAGATTAAAAAAAAAAATAAATTTAACTCTTGCTTTTATTATGACCACACGACAAAACAAAACTAACATTAATGAGATCAATCGTTACCGGAATATTTTAACGATATGTATATTAAACAAATAGTATAAAGTGCATTTCTCTGTATAAATACATAATCAACAAAAATAAAATGCATCGGAAAATGACACATAAACGCATGCGTGTCTGTAGGCCAGCGATTCAATATCAAATACGATCTATGTACGTAATTATTATTAACGTATAATCAAAAAATCAGGCGATATATTCCAAACTACAATAGAATAAACATAACTAAATACTTGCATGCATTCACATGTTTCTGTTTTAAATGAATATGTGTGTCAAATTAACCGTATGACTGATTTAATATTTTAATGGTGAAATAATTACAATTTTATTTTAAATGACATTATTCAATATTAATTATCTTTTTATTTTAAGGTATTCTGTTAATGTAACGGCTTTTTCTAATGAGAGTCAGGTTTTGAGTTCTGTCAACCACCTCCCTAAAATGCATCAAATCTTATTCCAATACAAAGGTGTGTGAATCACCTTTTACTTTGAAATCACCAGATATCCCGTTAGAAAAACCACGTAATATAATAAAAATATAATTCACAAAATTTCCATACGGTTCACACTTAATTACGTAAGCCAATGTTAAACAAAATCACACTCTGTATGTGTTTTTTCTTTAAATGAAATAATTTTTCAAAATCACTTCAATTTAAAACTCTCTAGAACAAATGATGCGGAAACTGCAAATTATAATTCATCAACTTTTTTCTCTATGCAATTTTGGTTCGTGTAAAACATTTTTTGATTTTGTCACATCACATCACATTTAGGAGGAGTACGAAGTTACACAAATTTATGATTGTTGTTGTTGTTTTTATGCGAAGTCACAACTTTTTTTGATAACTTACCAAGTTATTCGAGACCAAATCAAGTTTTTTCACTATTTTTATCTGAATTTACAGCTTAAATTTCATTGGAAATTATTTATTGTAAATTTACACAGATGTTCACTTGAAAAATTCGTCACTTGAATGAAAAGAAAACAATCGAACGGTATTCCATTGATTATAACGAACATGAAATGTCATTGTGATCGTAATCGGAATCGAAATTACTTGACTTTAACTTTTTATCATCTTGTTTCTATCAGTATTGTCTTTACGCTAGTTAGTGAGACACATACAAAACAAACGAACGTACGTGAATGTAAACAATAGCAGACCCGCGTAGAACATATTCTACATTTTCGTTCAAATATACCGTTAAAAAATACAACATTCTGTTTTATAAAATTTCAAAAGCATATTTAATAAATTTTTTTTTTACTTTTTGATAAAAACAAAATAGTAATAATACTTTTGAAATTATTATTGATAATACTAATGAATATATTTTATATATTTAATTAAAAGTTGTATTTTTTTTATCGCGCGTGTTTGTTTTATTTACATTTTTAAGCTGTCAAGTCGAACGTCAAATTCTCAAAAACTATAAAAAATACAATAAATTGAAGAAATGTTAAGTGTTTGAGTAACTTATTACCTTAATAACATTAATTAGCTCAAAACTAGAAAAATTTCATTAAACTTTAATAATAAAATAAATTTACAACACGAAAATTAACGATACACCATCAGTGAACGTCCCCAGAACTCTAATCAATAACATACATTTGATTGACACCCTACTATGAAAATTTTTCATAAACAACAGAGTCGCAGTTTGAAAATTAAATAAAGAAATTTCAATTTAAACGCAATTCTTAAGAGTATTTTTTCTTCAAACTAGTATTAAAACTCTCAAATCATGGGAGCAGTGCTAGGATTGTGTTCTGCTGCTCAGGTAATTCATTTTGAAACCAAATATTTACAAGATAACATTTTTCCTTGAACTCGCAAAAAGAATTCCCTTTGTGTGAGGATTAAAATGATGAATCATTTTTAATTGAATTTCGTTTCAATTTGTTTTTTTATCAGTTGGCTTGTTGCTGTACTGGAACAGCTTGCAGTTTATGTTGCTCAGCATGTCCAAGTTGCCGAAATTCTACATCATCCCGTTTGATGTATGCCATAATGTTGATTGTGACCGCAGTCTTAGGTGCAATTGCATTAACTCCCGGACTCGCAGATTTCTTAAGAAAAGTTCCGTTTTGTGCAAATTCAACTTCAAAAGTTAATTATGTCCTGGATACTCTCGATAAAGGGGTGATGATTGATTGTGAATATGCTGTCGGATATATGGCAGTGTATCGATTGTGTTTTGCACTTGTTTGTTTCTTCATGTGTATGTCACTTATCACGATTGGTGTTCGTTCATCAAAAGATCCACGTGCTCCAATTCAAAACGGTTTTTGGGGACTTAAGTATTTGATTGTTGGCGGTATTACAATTGGTGCAATGTTCATTCCACAAGAAAATTTCGGTACTACCTGGATGTGGATTGGAATGTTGGGTGGATTGGGATTCATTTTAGTTCAATTGGTCTTGATTGTTGATTTTGCTCACAATTGGGCAGAGGCTTGGGTAACTAATTATGAAGAAACTGAATCACGTGGATGGTGGTGTGCATTACTCTCTGCAACGGGTATTCAATACATTGTTTCATTCACTGGAATTGTTCTCTTATTCTATTATTATACCGAATCCGGAAATTGTGGATTGAATAAATTCTTTATCAGTTTCAACATGTTACTTTGCATCGGAGTAAGCGTCCTTTCAGTCCTTAATCCAATCCAAGAACGCCTCCCCAAATCAGGACTCTTACAAAGTGCATGTGTCACTTTGTACACAATGTACTTAACATGGTCAGCTATTGCCAATAATCCAGGTAAGCATTAAAATTTCTTAACTTAAAGTGAATTTCAATTAACCCAATTTTTTATCTAGACCGTGAATGCAACCCCGGAATGATTCCAATTCATGATCACAACTCGAGAGTAACATTTGATAAAACTGCAATTATTGGACTGTGCATTTGGATGGCTTGTATTTTCTATTCGTCATTGAGATCAGCATCTCAAGCTGCCAGAATCGTTACTTCCGATTCAAGTGAAATGAAAGGTAACTTTAAAAAAAAATATTTTATTTCTTTAACTTGGTACGACAAGGGAAAAGGAAATTTCCTGTCAATTTGACGTTAAACTAAAAAATAACTGCTTTACTTTAACTTTAATTTTAGTTTTTAATAACCACCTTTTAACTAACTCAAGCATGCAATTTCTCAATTTATGTAAAAAAAAGTAAACTAACCGTAAGCATTATTATTTGCACACTTTTTTTATGGTATCTGCTACCTTGATGACCTTTGTTAATGAATTCAAGTATTGACAGAAAATCTAGGAGGATCAGATGCTGAATCAGGTCGCGCTGGATCAGGAAATGAAAAAGTCTGGGATAATGAAGAGGAAGGTGTTGCATATTCATGGTCAATTTTCCATCTCATTTTTGCACTGGCCACCTTATACGTTATGATGACATTGACCAATTGGTATCAGTAAGTTTTTATGCTAAGTTTTATATGAAAATAAATTAAATTATTTTCCTACTATTTCAGACCCAATTCATCTTTGGACACACTCAATTCGAATGCGGCTTCAATGTGGGTCAAAATAATATCAAGTTGGCTTTGTGTCGCGATCTATGGATGGTCGCTAGTCGCTCCAATTGTACTCAGTGATCGTGAATTTGACTAAAAACTTATTAAATATTGCGAGTAAAATGTAATGAATTACATGCTTTTGATGTTCATAAAATTTGTAGTGAATTAATCACAATTCTTAAGAAATTATCTTAAAAGGACAAACGAAAATCAATTAATCGTAATCTTAATCTGAAAACCAATGTTTAATTTTAAGTTTTAACATAAATATATTATTCCTGACTATCTTAATTAATAATTTTAAGGAAAGGTATTCATTTACATGTAAAATGAAGTAAGAATACATAGAATGTGATTCAAAACAGTTTCAAAATAAATACAACATTTACAAACAATTATGAGATTTTCAGTGAAAATTAATTCATTTAAAAATTGGAATTTGACATCGATCTTGATGGTATTTTCTCGAAGAGCTACAGTAATATCCTTTGCCACAATTTTTGCACCTGTAAAAATAATTTCGTTAAAAAAATTTCTGATAATTAGTTTGAACTAATAAAAAAATTACTTGTATGGAAGATCACCCAAATGCGCTCCTTGGATATGTTTTTTCAAATCGTTTTCCCACTTGTACGTTTTCTCGCACTGATTGCATCTGAATATGACCTCCTCGAAATGAGACCGTATGTGGATCAAAATAATTTTCTTGTGTGTAAAACTTCTTGGACAATGTGCACACTGATATCTAATGGAATTAAAATAAGGCTATGAAAAATGTAACTTTGATTGAAATTAGAATTTAAAATACCTTTTCTTATCTGTATGATTGTATTTATGAGCAATTAAACCCTTCATGAGCAAGAATGATCGACCACAAATCTGAAAATTAAATAAAATTTAGTTTACCATGTTAAAAATCGTTACAATATTGAAACTTACATCACAAACATGCTTCTTTTCACCATGAATTCTGAAATTGAAAGAAAAGATTATTTAAAAGATTAATGTTATTTGAAAACAAAGTTACCTTAAATGGGTACGTAATACAGTTTTGGCAGCGAATCGTTTCTCACATCCAGGGAAAGGACATGCAATTGGGAGATCTTCCGCGTGAGCTCGAAATTCGTGTTGTTTAAGGTGATATTTATTCTTCAAAACTTTTCCACAGTACATGCAACACACGTTTTCCTCAGTTTTCTCTGTAACACCTCTTTTTTTCCTGTTCAAATATTCATGTGAACGATCTCGCCGAGGTTCAATGAAATTCGAATCGTTTGCATGCCTTTCCAAACTTGACATTAATCGGAACTTCAATTTACAGTATTTACATTCCCGTGTTTGTTTCTTAACGTATGATTTTTGGAGGTTTTCTTCAATTTGGGACTGGTGATTTGCTTCAACATGAGAAATAAGATCAGATTCGACTTGAAATTCATCTTGGCACATGCAACAACGAAATACTGTGACCTCATTGGAATGTTTTTTGTTTTTAATGCGTTTCTTCTTTTTTGTTATGGATGTGGGTGCTTCTCGTTCTGTTAGATTTGGTATCACAGGTTCAATCTCGATTTTTTCGATTTTTGTCTTGTCATCATGAAACGGTTCGTCTTCTTCTTTGTAAATATTTGCCTTTTGCTTAATTTTTCGTCCACTTCTAGATTTGATTGTAATTGTTGGTTCAAATACACTCCCTTTTTCATCATATTTTTCTTCTGTATTCACTGTAGTATTTTCAATTTCTTCGAATTCACCTTCCTCATTCTTTATAAAAGTAATGGACCTGAACATTTAATTTCTTGTTATAATCATGAAAGGAAACAAAATAAAACACATTTCATGGATACTCACACAATATCATTACTATGAAGGACATTATCGGCCTTTTCAACTTCATTTTTGAACTCAATTGATTGTTCCAACTTTTTAAAACACTTCCAACAGACAGATTGTGGATATGAATCTCCAATTGCCACAAAAACTTTTGCAATTTCATTGAGTGCTTCCCAAATAAAACGATCCTGCACTTTATCATCAAGCTTGTATGCACAACCAACGTAGTCCAAACAAATTCTACATTGAGTTTTACTCATTTTCATGATAATTTTAGTTTTCCATGAAAAATTTTATTTTAATTCAACTTTTGAAGTGTTTTGTTTATATTTTTTTTGTACATTAAATGTTGGCTGGGAAGATTTTTGACGAAATTTCACTTGAATTTTAAGCTGGGAATGTTTACAAACATTCGACTGCTAAAAGTGATCGAAAAAAAATGGATTTTAGAGAATTTAAAAGTGAAAATTATGAATTCGAGTACTCAAAAAATTTAACTGAATGTCGTTTTTGTCTTCAAACCTTGGAGTGCCATTACACAATTGAGGACAGAATTCAAAATGAATTTATCTGGGCAATAATCAATAATTTGGCTAACATTTCCATTTCAATAGGCGATTTATTTCCCCAAGGAGTGTGTAATGGATGTTATGAAAAATTAGTTTTTTCATACCAATTTCTTCTTGAAGTCAAAAATAGTGATGAATTTTTACACAAAAAAGATTTTGAGTATGAGTACTGAATTTGAATTTTGTTCGTAATTCACTCTTTTTTTTTTACTTTTCAGATGTATCACAATTATCAAAGAAGAACCTCAGATAGATTCATTTACTTATGATTCAATATCGAATCAGCCTCGTATTGAAAAGCCAATTCAAGATGAAACAAAGAAAATTTCGATACAAAAAAAGAAGATTAAAATTCCATCAAAAAAATCAAATAAGAGTAATTCTCAAATTTTTACATGCTGTTTATGTCACACAAGAGTATTTGAGGATGAGCCTTCTTTGCTTGCACACACAAAACTCGTACATATCGATAAAATTGAAAAAAATGCATCAGCAGTTTACCCCACAGAAAACACACATGAATGTAAATATTGCAAGAGAAAGTTTCGGTTAAGGGAATCACTTAAAAATCACATTAAACATCCAAAATTTATCGAGCCCAAAAGTCAGATGGATAATCCAAAATTCATCGAGCCCAAACAAAATCATTCAAGTGATGTTAATGAAAAATATAAAAATACAAGAAATGTACCTTCAATGTGCACAGAATGTGGACTTGTTTTTGGAGATAGAAAAACATTAAGAAATCATGAACTTCGGATACATGCAAAAGATTTTCCGGCTGTTTGTCCGTTTCCTGGATGTGGAAAAAGATTTGCAGCTGATATAATTGTGAAACGACATATGTCGGTTCATGGCGAAAAGAAACATATCTGTGATGTAAGATTTTCAAAATATTTTTCCGTTATAATTTCTCACGTTATAAAATTTATTTCAGACTTGTGGTAAGGGCTTTGTAAGAGCACAATCACTTAAATCACATCGATTTTTGCATCAGGATATTAAACAATTCACATGTGACTTATGTTCAAGGACATTTACATACAAAACTATGCTAAAAAGACATATTGAGTCACATATACAGGAAAAAGTGTTTAGATGTGATCAGTGTGAGAAAACATACAAGTGGGAGGGTGATTTGAAATCGCATATCAAAGGAGTGCATCTTGATGATCCACCATACAAGTGCAGATATTGCAATAAAGGGTAAATATTATTTAAGAATTAATTGACTTAATTTATTTAATTTTTTTCTTGTAATTTCAGGTATTTTTGTAGTTCGAGTAAAAAATATCATGAACAACGATGTCTTGTTCGGGATCTGAATTAAAATACAGCCATTATTTTTTTATGAATGACCTTTAATTTGTCATATGGTACAGCAACAGAAAATTATATTTAAAGAAAAAAAAATATTTAACAGACATTTACATTTTTACTGCTTTCCTCCACCGAAACCACTCATTAAATTTCCTAAACCGCCACCTTGTCCTAATCCTCCTAATTGTCTCATCATATTTTGTAATCCTGACATACCACCCATTTGCTGTAACATTCGTGGATCGATCATTTTTGCCATCTGTTGATTCAATTTAGCCATCTGTGTTGGATTAACATTCTTCGTCATATCACCATTCTTGAATAATCCTTTGATGCCACCCATTTTTTTGACAACTGCTGCAAATTTCGTATATTGTGTTATCAATTCCCTCACTTCACGTTCTGTCACTCCCGAGCCTTGAGCTACTCTCGTTACTCGTGTCGCTTGTTTACTAAACAATTTTGCCCCGTCTCTATTGTCCAATTCACCATCTGACATACTATCCATCATTGTCATAAGTCGTTTGATGCGTGCCATTGATTCTTGTTCACCACCTTTTGTCATAAAGTCTTGTGAAAATCCAGGAATCATACCCATGATCTGTGAAAATGGACCCATTTTCATTATATTCTGGAATTGTTCATACATGTCACGAATTGTAAATTGACCATGTTTAATTTTTTCCAATAATTCCTCGTTATCATCTAATTTCAATTCATTTACTTTGTCTATAAGACCTTCAATGTCTCCCATTCCAAGAAGTTTACTGATAAATGGTTTTGTTTTAAAGGGTTCTAAGTCGTCAATGTGTTCTCCGGTACCGATAAAGATAATTGGACTGTTTGTTGCAGCAACAGCTGATAGAGCGCCACCTCCCTTTGCATGACCATCAAGCTTCGTGATGATAACGGAACCAATATCAACTTTTTCTTTGAAAGCTCTTGCTTGAGCTTCACATGCCTGTCCAATTGTAGCATCCATAACGAAAATAATGTTATCAGGATTCTAAAAGTAAAATTAAATTTAAATTGAAATCTGTTCAAATTTCATTTAACGTAAGAATCTTACAATAGCATTTGCTACTGCCAACATTTCCTCGAATAAGGATTCTTCTTGTTTGTGACGTCCACTTGTGTCAACAATGATAAATTCAAATCCCTCCTTTTTAAACATTTCGACACCTTCTTGGGCAATCACAACTGGATCTACTTCAGTATAACTTCCATAAAATGGAATTCTAGCTTTTGTAGCATTTTGTTTAATTTGATCGTAGGCTCCAGCACGGAAGGTATCAGCACACACAAGACAAGACTTCCAATTTTTCTTCTGATAATGATACGCCAATTTCGTGCAAGTTGTTGTTTTTCCAGATCCTTGTAAACCTTAAATTTGAATTTCCATCCGTTAATTTTCATGAAAATAATGCAAAAAAAATAACAAAGGACTCACCTACAAACATGATAATATTGGGACGACCTTTTACTGGTTGATATGGCTTCACTCCAGGATCCACAAGTTTTACAAGTTCTTTGAATACAGCAGATTGGATCATCCGACGTTTATTCAATCCGCCAGCCATTTCATCGAAATCAATTACAGCTCTCACATTTTCACGCAATTTCTTTACAAGTCGGATATTGACGTCAGCTTCTAAGAGAGCTGCACAAATTTCTTTCAGCATTGAATTTAACACCTGAAATTCATTTTAAGAATTGTGAAATTTGCCACGAAGATAAAAAAAATTGTCCTTTTTATTTACCTCTTCATTTATTACTGTTGCTTTGCTAAGCGAGTGCAAAGCTGATGTAATTTTACGTCCTAAATCAGCTAACACCATGATTTATCAATTTTATTGTTGTTCTATAAATTTTTACAGTGAAAATAGAATTAATTTATTAATTTTTAAGGATTTTACGAAAACAACAAAAGCAATGTCGTGTATTATGTCACTTTGACATTTGTAATGACATTTCAACATATCACTTTTTACCGAGAGAAGACAGTATGTAAATAACAACAAGTCAGAAAATTTATCATAAAAGCTTTTAAATTTCAATTTTAGTAAATTTTACATGTGCAATGACAGAAATTCAGTGTCGGATTTGTCTACAAACAAAAGATGTGGTTCATACACTAGATGAAAAGATTGAAGATCGATTTGTGTGGCAAGCAATCAATAATATTGCTAATGTATTCGTGTCAGTCGGTGATCCTTTTCCACAAAATGTTTGTTTGATTTGTTTCAAGAAATTACGTGAGAGTATTCAATTTAGAACTGAAATCGAATGTTCCGATCAAATTCTTCATTCAAATGATATTGAGTAAGTAAGTTAAGTTTTGTGGTTTTAGCGGTATTGAAATAATTTTTTTTTTCAGATGTATCACAGTCATAAAGACAGAACCTGTAGATGAGGAAGAGTTCAAAACTGACTTCAATGATTCAAGTGCTGTTTATGAACCTGACGTTGTCATCAAATCAAAACGAGGAAGAGTAATAAAACAAAAAGTGAATTTTTATGAAGACGAAGATGAAATTGATATTGATCGAAAACCAAAAAAAGAAGAAATGGGATCAAACTCAGAAATGTCAGAATTTGAGGATGAAAGTTCGGGGTCTGAGGAGGTCGGAACCCAAAATGACATTTCAAATCAAACACCAAATCAGCCAAAAACTAAACGACGAAGTAGAAAGAAAGCAGTTGAGCATCGTTGTTGTATGTGTCAGATACTTTTCAAAGACGAGACAGAATTACTCGCTCACGTTGATTCAGGTGTACATGCCGAACAAATTGAAGCAAATCTTGGACGAAAATTTATCACACGTCAAATACATGAATGCAAATATTGTAATCTTAAATTTCGATCACGAACTTTCCTTCGAATGCATTTTGAAGTTCCAAATTTTAAAGAACCACCGCGAAATCGTACTTACAAACCCAAGCCAAAAGTACGTGAGAATCTGTGTTGTACGTATTGTGGTAAAATTTTAGCAAATCTCTATGAATTACGATTACATGAAATGCGAATTCATCCAAATGACTTATCAATTGAATGTCCGCATCCTGGATGTGGCAAAAAATTCGGAGCTCAAATTGTTATGAGGAAACATATGCGAATTCACCTTGAAAAGAAACATATTTGTGATGTAAGATTTAAAATTTCATAGCCAGATTTCATTTTTAACATTTTCTCCTAATTACAGATTTGTGGAAAGGCATTTGGTGCTCCAAAGGAACTTTATAGACATGGCTTTGTACATAAGGATATTAAACCACTTCAATGCAGTCTGTGTCCAAAGTCATTTATTCATAAAATATCATTGAAACAACATATGGAAACACATTCCAGTGAAAATGTGGGATATCCCTGTGATCAATGTGAAAAAACGTACAAATGGAAGGAAGATCTTCAGAAACACATACGTGGATTTCATCTTGGAGATCATCCATACAAGTAAGAATCTAAATTTTAATGTTATTTAAATTTGAATTTGCTCATTATTTTGAATTTTAGATGCAAACATTGTGGAAAAGGATATTATTGTAGTTCAAGTCGAAAATATCACCAAGATCGTTGTCAAATTGGAAGTATTCGTGAAACAATATAAATTTTAATATGAATTTTATTAAAAAATGTAAAAAGACCATTTTAATTTAATTTGAATAGGTAAAATAAATGTCTCAAGAAATCGTAAATTGAAAATAAATCTCAATTTTTGCATTAGAGAAAAGATTGGATTATACATATTCTTGCTGGCTGGGACTCCCAGCGTTAAACTTAATTTGAAAAAATGTAAACAAATATTCGAGTAAAAATTTAAAACAATTTCTATACAAAATTTAAATAAATAAATAATAAAAATGGAAGAAACACAGTGTAGAATATGCTTAAAATATCTAATTTGTTCCTATAGACTTGATTATACAGTTGGACAAACATCAATCTGGGAGGCACTCAATGAAATTGCTAAAGTTTTCGTTTCAGTTGGAGATTCCTTGCCTCAATCTGTGTGTTGGACGTGTTTTGAAAATTTAGAGCAAGCCCTCCAATTCAAAGAGCAAGTAGAAAATTCTGATAATGTCTTGCATTCAAAAGATCTTGAGTGAGTTTAAAAAAATGTTTTATTAAAAAAATTTCTAAGATTTTCTTTTGCAGACGAATAGAAATAAAATTTGAGTATGACAAAATTGAAAATCAATCTCCTTCTATAAATCAAAATACAATCCTTGAAGATCATGATTCTGAAACGAAACCAATATCAAGAAGTAGGAGAATATCAAAACGAAACCCAAAGTATTTAGAAGAAGAAGATCAAAGTTTCGAAGTAAAGGAACTTAAACTTGAACCAAAGACTGAAATTGTTGTCACTGAAAATTCATTTAAAATTTCATCAAAAAAGAAAAAAGTGAACAAAGAAAAAATTAAGGAATTTTACTGTTGCATCTGCCGAGACACTTATAACTCTGAATCTGACCTTCTCAACCATGTTCAGCTGCTTCATTTAAAACAAATCGAAATTAATCAAAGTAAAAACTACACATCACTTCATATTTTTGAGTGCAAATATTGCAAGCTTAAATTTCGTTTGAGAAAAAGCTTGAATCAACATTTGGAAGACCCGTTTTTCGTTGAGCCATTCCGTAAACCATCATCAAGTATTAAGAAAAAAAGATACAAAGAACCAGTCGTATGCACAATTTGTGGAAAAATATTTCAAGGGATACACCAACTTAAAATCCATGAATATCGAATTCATGCTACAGAATTTCCATTCAATTGTCCACATCCTGGCTGTGAAAGGAGATTTGCTGCCCAGTTAATTCTCAAACGACATTTAACTAGTCATGGTCCAAAGACGCATGTTTGTGATGTAAGATTTTCTGTTGCTTTGTTATTATGATTTTAATTCAAAATTTAAATCCCTAGGTCTGTGGAAAAACATTTTTAACCCAGAAAGCTGCAACAACACATTCCTATATTCACAAGGATATCAAAATATTCCAGTGTGATATCTGTTCAAGAACATTTACATACAAATTAATGCTTCAACGACATCTTGAGAATCATTTCAATCTAAATATATTCAGATGTGATCAATGTGAAAAAACATACAAATGGGAGGCGGATCTCAAGAAGCATGTGCGAGGAGCTCATTTAGGGGATCTTCCATTTAAGTGAGAATTTAACGGGCTTAGGTTAAGAAATTACAATAACAGTTTTTTTTTTCTTTCAGGTGTAAGTTTTGTTCCAAAGGATATTTTTGCAGTTCCAGTCGCAAATACCATCAAGATCGATGTCAAGTTGGAAGAATTCGTGAAGTGAGTAAATCTTAAAATGATTTTAAATGTTATGTGAATAGTTGAAATAAATATTTTAAGAAATCGTAAATTGCATTTTAACTGAAAAAAAACTGATATTTGCATTGGAGTTTCGGTTAGTTGAAGTATGATTTACTCGCTGGGAGTCCCAGCGTTAAACTAAATTTAAAAAATGTAAACAAATATACGAATAAGAATTTAAAGCAATTGCTTTATATAAATCAATAAAATCAATTAAAATGGAAGAATCACAATGTAGAATATGCTTAAAATACCTTCTCTGTACTTTAAGTCTTAAGGATGAAGTTAGACAAACATCAATCTGGGAGGCACTCAATGAAATTGCTAAAGTTTTCGTTTCAGTTGGAGATTCCTTGCCTCAATCTATATGTTGGACATGCTTTGAAAATTTAGAACAAGCCTTTCAATTCAAAGAACAAGTAGAACAATCTGATAATTTCCTGCATTCAAAAGATTTTGAGTGAGTTTTGAAAAAAATTTCATAGGAAAAATTTCTAAGGTTTTGTTTTGTAGACGAATTAAAATTGAGGACGACCAAATCGAAGATCGATCTTCTTCTAAAAATCAAAGTGAAATAACAATCAAACAGGAAATTGGTCATGAGATGAATGAAATGAAACCAAAATCAAAAAAAAGAAAAATATCAAAACGTAAGCCAAAAGTAGAGGAAACAGAAGACCAAGGTTACAAAGAACTAGATCAAAAATTTGAACCAATGATTGAAATGGTTGTCACTGAAAATTCATTTAAAATTTCATCAAAAAAGAAGAAAGTGCACAAAGAAAAAATTATGGAACACTGTTGCATCTGTCGAGACGCTTATAAGACTGAATCTGACCTCCTCAACCATGTTCAACTTCTTCATTTGAAGCAAATCGAGGTCAATCAAAGCATAAAATACACCTCACTTCATATTTTAGAGTGCAAATATTGCAAGCTTAGATTTCGATTGAGGAAAAGCTTGAAACAACATTTAGAAGACCCATTTTTCGTTGAGCCATTCCGTAAACCATCATCAAAAAAAAGATATAAAGTACCAGTCGTATGCACAATTTGTGGAAAAATACTTCAAGGGAAACATGAATTGAAAAGGCATGAATTTCGACTTCATGCTACAGAATTTCCTTTCAGTTGTCCACATCCTGGTTGTGAAAGGAGATTTGCTGCCCAATCAATGCTTAAAATACATTTGCCTAGTCACGGTCCAAAAACACACGTTTGTGACGTAATATTTTCTTTTTCTTTATTATTATGATTTAATTCCAAATTTAATTCTTCAGGTCTGTGGAAAATCATTTTTAACCGAAAGAGCTGTAAACACACATTCTTACCTTCATAAGGATATCAAAATATTCCAATGTGATATCTGTTCAAGGACATTTACAAAAAAAAATATGCTTCAACTACATCTAGAGAATCATTTCAGTTTAAAAATATTCAGATGTGATCAATGTGAAAAAACATACAAGTGGGATTCGGACTTAAAAAAACATGTGCGAGGAGCTCATTTAGGAGACCTTCCATTTAAGTGAGAGTTTAACTATTTTATGTGAAGAAATGACGTTAACAGTTTTTTTTAATTTTTTTCAGATGTAAATTTTGTTCAAAAGGATATTTTTGCAGTTCCAGTCGCAAATACCATCAAGATCGATGTGAAGTTGGAAAATAGTGACCTTAATGTAATAAATCAAATTAATACTGCTTTATAATAATGTTTAAGGCATTAAAGAGATTCATAGAACAAAGCATTTTTTGAATTAGACTGATATTTTTCTTCCGAAATTTTAAATTCTAAGAGAAATAAAAAAATTATTTCATTTAACCGCATTTTCATGTTTTTTTTCAAACGATGACACGAACCGTTATGTAAAAGTGGTTTACACTGGGAATCCCAGTTTAAATTTCATCAAAACAAAAATAATCTTCATAGCCTAAAATTGATTGAAACAAAAATACAACATCTGCCTTCAATTACTTTTTCAATTAAATTTTTGGGTGATTTACTCTATAATTAAAAATTTAATAGATATAAAATGTTACGGCTAACAAATTTTGGAATAAATTTATCAAAAAATGGCCTGAACAAAGTTTTTAATTCAAATAATTTGAGGATTTCAGGTAAGAAAAATTTTTTGCTTATTGACATAATTTTTTTTTTAATCATATGACGGAGATATGTTAAAAAAAAATTTTGCGGTAAACAATTTACGTATTTTTTTGCAAATTTTCAAGGTGTTGTCAATAAACGAGGCTTTGTTTTGAGTGGAACTGATTTTAAAGGCAATTATACTAGTGATAAAAAGGTAAGAAATAATGATATAAATGTCTTGGAACGAAATGAAGAAAATCGAAAACAATTTGAAATCAAAAATTTAAAATCTTGTAATGATAAAATCGCTGTTGATCAAGCATGTACCACTTCCAAAACAAGTCCAAGTCTCCATTTTCATGCACATGCAAATTTGGGTCGTGTTGAAAATTCAAATTCAAATCAATCAATATTTTTAAAAAATGACAATGAATCTAATAAGTCGCATGAGGTGATTTTTACCATCTGACTTTGAACTTAAATCAATTAATTTCTATTTTTAAAGCCACTAGATTCAAAAAGATCGTTTACAACTCCTCCATCACCGCCACCACCACAGGATAAAACTCAGACCTACCAGATTGTTGCTTTAATTGCCGGTATAGCTGGTATTGGTGTTGCATATTATTTGAGACATCAAGATGACTTTTCACATATTACACCACCTCCGGGAGTTAAAACTGAGATTCCAGCAGAAAAACGAGTGCCTGCAACGTCAGAAGACATTCCCAAAGAAGTTCCTTATCTGTTGATTGGTGGTGGTACTGCTAGCTTTACAGCTTTTCGTGCAATAAAATCTCATGAACCAAAAGCAAAAGTTCTAGTGATATCAAATGAGATTGACGTGCCATATATGAGACCACCATTATCTAAAGAAATGTGGTTTAATGAAGATCCAACTGTAAGTGATAAGCTTCGATTTAAACAATGGAATGGTGCTGAAAGAAGCTTATATTATGAACCACAAGACTTCTATCTAGATCCAAAAGTTTTGAATGAACAACAAAATGGAGGAGTTTCAGTATGTCGAGGATATCAAGTGGTAAAATTGGACATTTCATCACATACAGCCACATTAGATGATGGAACCCAAATCAAATATGGAAAATGTTTGATTGCAACTGGCGCTCGTCCTCGAAATTTGGATGTTTTTGAAAAAGCATCACCTGCAGTCAAACAAAAAATAAGCTTTTATAAGAGTGTAGCTGATTTTAAAAATTTAAGAAAAATTGTAGATAAATCAGGAAGCATTGCAGTCGTTGGTGGTGGATTCTTAGGCAGTGAATTGTCAGTCGCCCTAGCACACTATGGAAAAAATAAAAAACTTAACGTACATCAGTTATTCTATGAAAAAGGAAATATGGGAAAAATCCTACCAGAATATCTAAGTAAATGGACAACAGATCGAGTCAAAGAAGAAGGTGTCAATGTTATGGCAAGCACTGAAATAAAATCAGCTGAAGTCCAAGATAAAAAACTAAAACTTGAATTAAATGATGGCAGAACATTATTGGTTGATCATGTAAGTATGATGAAATATTAACACAAGAAAATTATAACAAATTATCAAATCACCATCAGGCAATTGTTGCAGTAGGTTCGGAGCCAAATACAGAGTTAGCTAAATCGTCTGGATTGGAAGTGGATAAAACACATGGTGGATTTGTAGTGAATGCAGAATTAGAAGCGAGACACGATGTATTTGTCGCTGGTGATGTCTCGTGTTTCTATGATATTAAATTAGGGCGTAGGCGAGTTGAACATCATGACCATGCAGTTGTATCGGGAAGACTTGCGGGAGAAAACATGGTTGGATTGCGTAAGTTAATTAAATTATTTTTATTAAATGGATATTCAGTAATTTTGTTTTTTTATATTTCAATAGACAAACCTTTTAATCATCAAAGTATGTTCTGGTCAGATTTGGGACCGAAGGTCGGATATGAAGCAATTGGAATAATTGACTCATCATTGCCCACAACAGGAGTGTTTGCAAAAGAAACTTCTGAGGATACACCAGAACATGCGAATATGGATGAAAAATTACAGTAATGAATTTAACTTAAAATTTTAGAAATTATCTTTAACATTATTTTTATGAAATAGAGCTCCACATGACGCAAAAATAACAAAAACTGAGAGTAAATCATCAGAAAATAAAACAATAGTCGCTCATTCCGCGTCATCGCACAACGAGGAAGATGATTTTGGAAAAGGTGTTGTATTTTACCTCAATGAAAATGATCGTGTTGTTGGTATTCTGCTGTGGAATGTTTTCAATAGGATAGGTATCGCGAGAAAAATTATCAATCAAGATACGAAATATGATGATTTAAATGAAGTGGCAAAATTATTCGATTTATTTGATATTCATGATCAAGAAAAAAATTAAATTTGTAATCCGAAATGCATTTATTTTTGTCTTTTTTTAATTTTGATACCTGATATATTATTTATAGATGTACACAATTAACTCTTTTTTTATAATCATGATTTATTGTTGATAGTATCGAAATTAAATGATTAAAATGGAGAAACAATGAAAAAAACTTCTACAAAAAAAAAATCATGTGTTATGCTGCTACTAACAGTTCATTAAAAAAAACATGCTCTGTATACAAAGTGTAAAGAAAAATTGGATTAAAAAAATAAATTAGTACCTTTTTGTTAAAATATAACTTTGTCATTTGAAAATTATTTTTTTTTATTTTTCATGGTTTTCATGCTTGTCTTTAGTTAACGGCTATTTAAAAATCGTTTGCACTGGGAATCCCTGTCAAAAATACAATCAAAACAAAAACAAACCTCATAAAATTGATGGAAAATCCGGGTTTTTCACAAATTAAATTAAAATGGATGAAACACAGTGCCGAATTTGCTTAGATAATCTCGTTTGTGTTTTTAAACTTGACGATAAAATTAAGGATCATTTTATTTGGGAGGCACTCAATGAAATTGCCAATGTTTTTGTGTCAGTTGGAGATTCTTTTCCACAGTCGGTGTGTTGGACTTGTTTTGAAAACCTAGAACAAGCTCTTAATTTCAAGACTGGGGTTGAAAAATCAGAAAGCATTCTTAAAAGCAACGTAATCGAGTAAGGCATTTTTTTTTTGAAGTGACATAATAAATTTCTATTGTAATTTTATTTTTACAGGCCTACAACTTTCATCAAATTGGAAGTGAATGAAACCGAGTTGTATGAACCAAAAGAAGAAATTTTACCAATTCCAAAGACAATCGTTGAAAAAGAAGAACCTGTAGTTTTAAGTAAATCTAGAAGTGGTCGAGTCTTGAAACAAAAATTTAATAGTTACAAAGAAAAGGATGAAAAAAATGGAGTATACAAAGATGAAAAATTGAAGTTAGAGCCCATTGTTCAACTTGAACTGATCAATAATAGTAATAATGTCCCGGAACCTCAAAATGAGCCACCCAAAAAAAAGAGAATACGCAACAGGAGACCGAAACCTACTGAATTTTATTGTTGCATTTGCAGAGGTGCTTTTAAACTTGAAACCGAGGTGATATCGCATGCTGAATCTCTTCATTCAATTGAAAGAGATTACAATAAAAACCAAAAATACACATCACATCACATATTCGAATGTAAATTCTGCAAATTTAAATTTCGACGTTTAAAAAATGTGCGTAAACATATGGACGATCCTGGTTTCATAGAACCCCGACGTTATCGGAAAGAAGAGTATGCAAATCGGAAAGCAAGGGGCAACGTGAAAAGGGAACACGTTTATCAAAAGGCTGTTTGTTCAACCTGTGGAAAAGTCGTTAGCAGTAAACAACAATTAAAAATCCATGAATTTCGACTTCATGCAGAAGAATTTCCTGTTGCTTGTACACATCCAGGGTGTGAGAGGAGATTTGCTGGTGCATTAATTATGCGAGCTCATTTGAGGTCTCACGCTCCCAAAAAATATGTTTGTGAAGTAAGATTATTCGTCTTTATTTTTTTATTTTAATATTCAACTGATTTTTATTTTTTTTCTAGACATGTGGAAAAGGTTTTTCAACGGAAAAAGTAGCAAATATCCATGCTTTCCTGCATAAGGATGTGAAACGATATCAATGTGATTTGTGTCCTCGCACTTTTACATATAAATTAATGCTTCGAAGACATATCGAAAATCATGTGCTTGAAAAAATTTTCAGATGTGATCAATGTGAGAAAACATACAAGTGGGAAGGTGATCTGAAAAAACACATTCAAGGTGCACATTTGGGAGATTTGCCATTTAAATGCAAATTTTGCTCTAAAGGGTATTTTAGCAAATCTAGTTGCAAATATCATGAAAAACGATGCCAACTCTCTTCGAATTTAGGATAAAAATATTTATGTTGAAGACTAAAAATTATTTATTTAACAGAAATTTGTAACAGAAATATTTATTTTTTCTTTGTCCTAATTAATCTTTCTAGTGTCCCTTCTTTGCCGAGGATTTCCATCATTTCAGCTACACTTGGACCTTCCTTCAATCCACTCAGTGCTCCTCTTAAACTCTTCATAAAGTTAGTAAATGTCAAGTTATTTTTGGATGAAAATTCTTTCAATATTGTATTCAAATTAGTTTTTGAAAAATCTTGTTCCTTAAGAGCTTTGATAAGGGACTCCAAGATATCTGCGCCCATAATTGTGTCTTTTTGCAATTTCGGTAAAATCCAGAGAAACGAAAAATTACCTTCGACTAGTTCTTTTAAAGTAGAAATTCTGTTAACGGCCCATTCCAGTACAAATTTGATATGATCTTTACCCAAATCTAAATTTTCAATATTTTTTGGATAAGCTTTTTGAACCATTTCCCTTACAGTCTCTATCAAAATGTCACATTTAACTGGATCTCTAATCTGTTCCTGTAATTCCAGTCTATTTAAATCTAATAAGAGATCTGGATTTAATCGACTAGAATTTGAATTTACTTTGGAAATATCAAAACGTGAAACTAATTCGGGCATTTGAAGACATTTCAAATGTTCACCTACTTCTTTTTCAAAGCCACCTCCACTTTGAGTGATATAATTAAGTAAAGCTTGAGGGAAAATTCCTTTGTCCTTATAATGTTGTATCCGAATATCATTCTGTCTTTTGCTCAATTTACTTCCATCTTGATTCATAATAAGCGGAAGATGAGCATATCGTGGTGCCTTCCATCCAAATGCCTGATACAAAAGTAAGTGTTTAGGAGTTGAAATTTGCCATTCAACTCCTCGTAACACATGTGTGATTCTCATATAATGATCATCAACTACATTTGCAAGATGGTATGTTGGAAATCCGTCTGATTTAATTATGACTGGATCACCTTCATTTTGTGCAATATAATAGACGAAATTTCCATATACCATATCATGAAATGATTCACCTTGCGATTCCAATTTAAACCTTATACAAAATTTGTCATTTTTTGCTAATTTCTCCGCAATTTGTACTGGTGTCAAGTGACGACATCGATTATCATACTTAGGAACTTGTCGTTGTTTAAGTGCTTCTTTCCTCAAAAGTTCAAGTCTCCGATCTGAGCAAAAGCAATAATAAGCACTTCCATTATCCAGTAACTTTTTAACTTCAGTTTGATACAATTCAACTCTACTACTTTGAATATATGGTCCAAAGAGACCTCCATAATTCGGTCCTTCATCTGGCTGAATTCCAGCCCATTCCAAGTCTTTACACAGCTGCTCTGTCGCACCCTCAACGAGACGTGTCTGATCTGTATCCTCAATTCTTAAAATGAATTTTCCTCCATGCTTTTTGGCAAAAAGATAATTATATAAAGCAGTTCTCAGCCCTCCAAGATGTAAATATCCTTAAATTCAAATTTTAATATTAAATCATAATCATTACATTACTTTTCATGAAATAATGAAAATTTACCTGTAGGAGATGGTGCAAATCTCACTCGTATTTGTTTATGACAACCTCGTATAATGGTAGTAAAAGGTTGTGAGGACGTTAAATATATGAAATTTTTAGTTAAATGTAACATGTTTACATTGGAAGAGTCAAAAATTGCCAAAGAAAAATTCAGGAAAATGTGTATGATGAAACATGAATGTAAACACACACTTGCTCAGTGTTTTCAATGAAATGACATTTGCATAGGGGACATCGGGGTTCCCAGCGTAAAATTTTTTTTAAAAAAAAAGCAGGCAATAACTTTTTTCTTCATAATGAGTCAAAAATTATAAAAATTTATTCACTTTGCTTTGTCTAATAAAACCTGAGACCTTTTTTGGGGGCCTGAGAAGTTTAACGGTTCAATTTCAATAGAAAAAAAACGTATTTTCTGAATAAGACAGATTTTTGTTCATAATTTTACACAAATCTCTGTCCTCTTGATAAGAAATTTGAATTTTAAAATTGAATTTTCCGTTACTAACCAATCAAACGACTAAATATGTAAAATGTAATATTCAATTCAAGTCCTTTTCACACACAACAAAATCCAAAAAAATAAGTTTTCTTAGAATAAAATAATTGAATAAAATGCATCTCACTTCTCACATATAAACAGACACGTTTAACGCTGCATGATATCAAAATTGATCCGATCAACATTCCAAAACCTTCATTAATAACAAAATTTTTCTTTTCATAAAATTCATTCGGTTATTGTGTCGTTCAAAATAAAATAAAAAAATTCTTACTTTTTAAAGGTCCCGAAGATTTCTTGCACGTAGAAAGTTACCTGCGTGCCTATAAATACCTTTTGATAATCGTTTCGGTTAAAATATACGTAGGAACTATCCAGTGGTGAAAAATGTGTGTGAAATCAAAAACAACAACACAAAAACAAAATAATAATAATAAACATGTTACACTGTTAAAAGACTGGTTTTTAATGAATAAAATATGCATGATAATGAAAGAATCAAATATTTCTCTTATAAAAAGGGAAGCAACAAGTGTAATATTTTGTATGATGATCAGATTAAATGCTATGAGAGTGTTTGTGTGCCTTTTAAATGTTACTGATACTAAGATTCAGTTTAAGGTTTGAAACACTTTTGTGTAGGTCAATGTAAATTTTTATCAAAAGTTGTTGTTTACTGGTCTCAGGAGTCACCTCACCTTGAAAATATCTTAATAAGGATTAACGGGACGTTGAGAGCTCACAACTTTCAGAAATTCTAGAGCTGAATTGTCATCTAAACCTTAAAATTAACATTAAATTTCCGTTGAAGTTAAAAACTTCTATTCAAAAAACATTTTAATTGATATCGGAATACCCTCTAATTGAAGTGCATCATTATCAGTAATCAAAGTCACTTAACATACATTTAAATGTCATTAACTACCAAAAATAGACCCACAAACAATTATTTCCTCATTAGATAAGAAATAACATGACAACAAGTACCTGTTAAAGAATTTCAACATAATATTTAAATAACATCCTGATTTCCACACCTGATTTATGAGTGCAAAACATTTCTTCGTTTTCTGAAATACTTCACCTAGTAACCAAACACCGATACACTCTTACAATTTCATTCTTTTTTTAAATTTTTTTTAATTCAATCTTTTCCATTCACATGTGTGTACATTTTTTTTAATTTTATTTTATTATTAAACCGGCTTAACTACATTTTTCCATACCAATACTAAAATACCTGCCTCCAGTTATGGAAAGGTTTGAAAATGTATTTTAACGTACATTGTACGTGTATGTATGTGTGTGTGTATGTACTGCAGTAAAAAATGAAAGACTGGATGGATTGAGGTAAAGAAACACGTCGACAAATGTTTTAAATTCATTCTTGAGTTTACCTGTGCGTTGAAAGCATTCACATTTTTACTTTGAACTGCTGTAATTAAAATAAAAAAATAAATTTTTTGAACAATATTTTACTTATTTACTTATTACTTTTAAATAAGTCTAAAAGGGAAAAAACAACAAAAAAATTTTGCAGAATAACGATCAACTTTTAAACTCAAGCACACTTGTGTGTACGAATAAAGTGGACTTTTAAAGTACTTCAAGTAAAAAAATAAAAAAAAAAAATAAATAAAAATCAAATTGAATTGAATACAAAAAAAAATATCACACTCATTCATATTTAACATTCATAAAATAAATTACCATATACCGTTATACATATATAAGAAAAATTAAATTTATGAATAAAATTTAATAAATTAACAGATTGACAAATCAAATAAAATAAAATAAAAAAGAAGAAGTGAAGTCAGATTTAAATGTTAAATACAATTAAAATAAAAAAAGTTGAAAAGTAAGTCAGCAAACACATGTGTGATCAACACTAAGAAATATTTGAATTAGATGCTCAAAATAAAAAGAAGTAAAAGTAAAATTTGAGTGTGACACTTAAAAATTTTATCAAGAGAAAGAATAAAACGTTGACGTGGACACTGGACTTTTTTTTGAAATCTGTGAATATTTCAAGTTTTAAAAGTTTTTAATGTTAACATATTAGCAGCCATATTTGTTTCTTATTCTTACTATATTATCGCTTTATATGTGTGTCTTGTCTTGTCTTATGAATAATACAATAAGAATGTTTTCAAAGGAATAAGAAAAAAAATAAAATAAATTAAAGGTGAAAAAGAAGAAAAAAAATATCATAACATAAAGGAGAAGAATTCAAAAAAAAAATAAAAATAAATAAAAAAGGTGTCTCGAATAAGAAAAAAATATTAATACGTGTCTGGAATGCAGTTTCTATTAACTTTAACTTGAAAACAAAACAAAAAAAATTGAAGACCCAAAATAAAATTAATTGATTGAAATTAAAAATAAAAAATTGTGAAAATGAATGATTCAACTCCCATATGCAGATGTCGTGTTCTGTACTTGGGAAGTGCTGTCCCGAGACAAAGTAAAGATGGATTACAAGGAATTCAGGAGCCATTAAAGAGCTTATATCCATCTGAGGGAGCACTGGGTGCTAAAGGGATTGACTCATGGCTCAGTGTATGGTCCAATGGAATTTTATTGGAAAATGTTGATGAAAATTTAAAGCAAGTCACAAGATTTTTCCCAATCGAATCCCTACACTATTGTGCTGCAGTCCGTCAAGTGCTCATACCAGAGCGTGGCAATTCAAATCCAGAACCAAAATTTTTGCCACTCGATTCGCCATTTGCACGAACACCGCGAGCACATCATCCCCCAATTTTTGCTGCCATTCTTCGACGTACAACCGGAATTAAAGTTCTCGAGTGTCATACGTTCATTTGTAAGCGTGAAGCTGCTGCAAATGCCCTAGTTCGTTGTTGTTTTCATGCTTACGCAGATAACTCATATGCTAGACAACTGGAAAATGGTAGTACAGCAGGTACGAGTGTTTATGGTACTTTAGGTGGTAAATCGACAAATGGTGATACAACGTCAAATGGATGGCGATCACGAACCGGTAGTACAACGACAATTAATAGCGTTGGACGTCAAATTACAACACCACAACAACATCACATGAATCAATCAATGCAGCACATGAATGGTAGTGTCGGTGATGCATATACTGTAAAAAATTGTAAGTAGGAGTCATTAATTAGTACAATCAGAATAATTTTTTTGTTATTTTTTGCAAATGAGAAAAGTCATGTGATATTCGAATGTTCAACAATTTATGAGAGAATTTTAACAAGTTCCTTTGAAAGTGAGTCATTTTCTTAGATTTAAATCCAAACTCTGAACCACTTATTCAAGTTTCTTAAGTATTCTTTTCCTGTTTGGATTAAAATCAGTTTGGAGAGTCATTAAAATGTAAATCTCTTTAAGTTTTATAAAATAAGCTTCATTTTTAAATACAAGCTCAAGTTAAATACAAGTACAAAATATACAAACGTACAAAAAGGAAGTTTTTAAAGACAATAGAACGGAAATCATTGTTTTCACTTATCTTGAAGTGTTCAACAATGTTTTATTTCATTTAAATTTAACAATAAACTGTCTGTATAGAACTTTATTTGCATTTTAATGGCAAAATCTCACTGAAAATGGTCTAAGGAGTCTTAAATTAAGAGTGATTTATAAAATTTTAGCCTGAATCGTTCATGATCACGGTTCATTTACAAATCTACAGATAATGTGAAATAATAACAACACAAATTTCAAATAAAAAAGAACATCAAAACGCCTCTTGTACATGAGTTCAAGGTTAAGATAATCACGTGGTACATAAATCATTCTTTCTATTACAATCATGTCTTAATATGCTAAAATCCAATTTTTATTTTTTTTTATTTTCTTTTGTTACAAGTGTGTGAACATTTTTTATTATTACATTATTTTTTTTATATGTTATATTTTGTTTAAACACACATTATAATTCAAATATAACAATAATTATCTTCTTAGTGTCTGAATAAGTGTGTTTGTGTGTGTGCGTTCCATTTGAATTCATCTTGATAAGCAAAGTTACTTCGCTCTAAACAAACTTTGATATGCTTTTTCAAAAAAAAAAAAAATAAAAATAATAATAATTTCAAAGTGTCTGAAGAAAAAATGAGGGTTTACAACTAAAACAATGCACGGAAGTGTTTCTTTCACGTGAACTTTAAACTAAAAAAAATCTTACATTGTCATTAATTTTAAAAAAGTAATAAAAAAAATAGGGGAATCTGCAATTAAATTTTTTCGATGTGGTTTTGTGATGTCATTAAGATGTTCAATTAAGTAAAATTCACACAAGATTTTGATACAAGTGTGCAAAATTACTGACCTAGTGAAAGATTCATTGTCATTATTTTAGAAGAAATTACCTTTTTTTGCGATAATGATTATTATTTTTGTAATGATGATCACGTTGTGTATTTTTTAAAAGAAAAATTTTATCACCTTTTTTAATGTACATTGTAATTAGAAATACTATTTTACATGTAAATGTGTTACAAGTTAAAAATCGGACATTGAATTGAAAATGAGCCAGAGAATAGGAGTTTTTGCATTCAAATTCATAGAATTACATTGAAGTTTCACGAAATTCTTGAAAAGATCGTTCAAAATTTTGGTGCATTATCAAAAACAGCACTATTGTAAGGAAGGAAATAGACCTTCTTACAATGACGTGACTTTAAGAATCAATGTGAGAGACCAAGCCCTCTAAAGATGTCAAAATTTTTAAGTGAATTCCATTTGAGAATAAAACTGATCAATCATACCCGATGAAATCAAAACTCGAATACATGCTGTCCTAGGTGACTTTCATTTGGATCTCTGCGTCACTGAAATGACATTTAACTGTTTTTTTTCATCTTAACTTGTAATGAGAAAGATTCATGACCATGATTTAATGCCGTAATTAGTATGGATTTCTTTTTTTCTAGCAAATAAAAGTAGAATCACATATTAAATTGTTCGTCATTATTTTTTTTGTTGTTATGAAAGATTATTTTAAGCACGAAATTGTTGCTAATAAGAAAATTTTATATTTCCTGTATCGCAATATTAATTTTTTACATCATTTTTATGAAGTTTCTCCAATTTTTACCCATCATTTGAACATCATCAATGAAACATTTAAAATTTCAAAGTACATTTCTGATGAATGAAAACAATAGAAATCTTATTATTCTCCTTTATTTTCTGCATCAAGTTCAACTGATGATTGCACAACAACAGCTTTGACGTAATTAATTATCGTTATCATGTGATACCAAGCAACTGTTTTTTTTTCATTACTTTAAACATAGAATTTATAATAATAATAAAATTTTAGATTCTAAATTTAATTTATTATGAGAAAATCTTATTGTGTAGGGTTTTTTTTGTTAATTTCAATTAAAATTACATACACTAAGTTGCAATCTTTTAATTTTATGTTTCTGAAAAGGTGTTCTTTGTGATGATTCACAATTCGTGTTACAATGAGTTTTGTAAAGTAATATGAGAACGTGTATGAGATAATCAACGTTCCGTGAGTTTCTTTCATAATAATTATTGTAATTTAAATTGATGCAACATTAAAAACAGTGTAAAAAGGGTTCGTCTTCTAATGACAGACTGAATCTTTTGTTACACCCAATTCAATATTATTAGTATTACACCTAGATTTTATGTGTCTCAATCTCATTTCAATCTAATCTTTTTTTTATTTCATATTTTAACAACTTAGTTAAAATAAAAATCTTGAAAATCCTTAGTTTGTACGATAAATTATTGATTTTCATATAAAAAATTATTAAACATGTGATTGTTTTAACTTACTTTATATTAAAATAATAATAATATCGAACAGCAAGTTAATCTTCTTCAGTTATTTTCAATTTCGTTTCAACACACCTCGTTTAAAGTATACAAAAAATATTTAAATAGACCTTCCACTCACATTTTTCTGTTAACTTTTAAATTAAACCTGTTTTTTTGCTTTTGTTGTCTTTTTTTTATTATTGTTATTATTAAATTTTTGATTCACTTTACTTTGCCTTATAATCGTACATTGTACTAGACAAAACAGTCAAAGTCAATACATAACGTTCCTCTTTAACATTACATTTATGCTTTTATAATAATAACTACAAAAAATGAATAAATTTAAATAGATACTTCATATTGAAAAAAAATTAAAAAAGTCATGTAAGCTCCCCTACATACGACAATTTTAAAAGCAATTCGCAAAAAAAAAGTCTGTTTCTATGCAGTAACGAACTTACAGCGCTATTAGCCCAATTTTAAGCTTCTGAGAAAAGCAGGCTCCGAGACCCTACCATAATTGTATATTCTCATAGCATTTGTCTAAAAAATACAAAAACTAGGTCCGCAAATGAAAATTTGACAATCTCGATTTAAGTACAGACATTTTGAAGTTTCCGTATTTGTGTCTATAAAAAATGAACTGTCAAATTTAACCTGCTTACCCCCAAACTGGGTACGCAGATAAAATTTGACAGTTCATTTTGTATAGATACTCATACGTAAACGTCAAAATTCTTGTACGTAATAATGAATTATCAAATTCTTATCTGCTGACCTATAAAGTTAAGTGACATTTCATATTCAAATTAACCGTTATTTTCCTTCAATGTCAAAAATACAAATATTACCTATATTCCACATCATTACAAACCAAAGAAAAAAAAACAAACTTTAAATATCAGATATTTATTTATTCATGCATGTAATAACAATTACAATAATCTTACAAATCATTGGCCTCAATTTTCTTTAAAAAATTTATTATAATAAACTTTTTTTTTTCATTTTAATTTTGCATTACAACAAAAAAATGTTTTTTTTGGCACCTTACTTACTTACTTGCTAACCTGAACAGTTACTTAAATTATTTACATTATTCAAAATCACATTGGTATTTTTTACTTTGAATATAATTGTTAGTTAATTATTATCGATGTGTTGTGAATCGATCATGTGAGGGGATTTGACAAGATATATAGAATGTGTCGCAATGATTTTTTTTTTCGGTATTCAATGTAACTTTAATTTAACAGAGACGGTGTTTTATGAGATGTGACAGGTGATAATGATTGAGACATTAATATTGTAATTATCTATTTATTGAAATTTATGGTATTATGACGTTAAATGATGAAATGACAGTATAATTAAACTGATTGAATTTAAACAGGTGGATGACACAAAAAAAAATATTAATTGAACAAAAGGTTAAATTAAGTGTAAGAGGAAAATTGATTGGTTTTTACTCATAATCAATGATATAATTGTATGAGAGATCAGTAGGAGGTCAATGGGGTCAATTAAAATAATTAATTGAGTATTCACTGAAGAAATTATAAATTCTATATGAATTTAAGTGGATTTGATGAATTTTTGATGAATG
This sequence comes from Culicoides sonorensis, assembly GCA_900002565.1. Classification (NCBI taxonomy): domain Eukaryota; kingdom Metazoa; phylum Arthropoda; class Insecta; order Diptera; family Ceratopogonidae; genus Culicoides; species Culicoides sonorensis. The sequence goes on along the minus strand of LN483452.1, from coordinate 521,977 downwards.
AAGTCCTTCAAATCCTGAAGTAAGATTCATCTTGCTTTTTGACCTCTTATGTGGTTCATTTAAGAATTTACTAGGATGGACTTAGCCTCACCCCCTTAAGATTTTGGTGTGGGCTGGCAAAATGTGTCTCCCAGAAAACAAAATGCGTGATTAGCGGCACGTGAGTGAGGCAATCCCAACAAATATGATCTAGTTTGACTATTAAAATTTCATGAAGTACCAAAAAAAAAAAAATTCACGTAAATGTCAACAACAAATCACGATTTTGATTGTTTCAGCGTATTTCGCACAACGTAATCTCTAACCTCTAACTTCAACCCAACATCGAGTTAACAATTTTAATATTTATATTGAATAACATTCTATGCACCTTTCATTTAGCATTGAAACAGTGTCAAGGATAAATCCGTATCATATTCAATTCTCAAATACGTCAAATTTATGTTAAGAAAAAACTAGTAATGAGTTTTTGCATTCAAATAATTAGCGTATAGCAAAAAGGCTTGCCATTTAATAGTGTTTTTGTATTGTTTTAAAAAGAATGTTATAGAAATAATAATAATTTACACGTGTAAATCAAATGTATCACTAACTTAAAGGTGTAAGCGCATTATTTCAGATAATCTTACGATTTTCTGATGAATTTCCATTGGAAACACATTTCATCTGCTCCTGATAATATCCTCAGAGCCGAAAGTGGTTTAAAATGGTCTTAAAATAACTAAAAAATAATTTTATTACACTATAAGTTGATAATGGCCCGCAAGCCACCCCACAATATCCATACACTTAAAAAGAGTCCACAATATTCAAAAATTTTATCCAATTTCACAGGAAATGCGTTAAAAATTGCATATCTGTAGACGTCCATCAAAAATCTCCGTCTGCGGCTTAAATCAATTTGTACTAAGGGGCGTTTTCAACTTACAGTGTACAATTAAATTAAATTTTCAAGTCAAAATAAGGACAGACAGTCTCAAAACTGAACTAAAAATCGCATTTACACTCTCATTTACTAGAAATTAAAAAAAACTTGATCTATATTCCACTAACCAAATGGTTGTCTGGATAAAATTTATTAATAATCGATAGATTATAATTAATTTAATAAATGCATGATAAAAAATTAATAATTTATGCATCAAAATAGTTGAGAATGCATATTCAATTACCATAAATATTGACATAATTGTCAATTTTCTTCAAAAAAAAACTATTTCATGTAAATAAAAACTTGTTCATGCCTTTACAAAGAATTTAAAATAATTTTTATGCATAATATTGAAAAAAATTGATCAAGTGAACATTTTTAAACCTAAATTTATTCAATTATTTGTTCAAATTTTGTTTAATAGCACGATTTTCGCACTTGACAGAGTAACCCTATTTTTGTGTCTCGAATTTGAATGAAATATGAAATTTAAATTAAATTTAGATCAAATTCGTTAATATTTCAATGAGATTTAATAATAATAATTTTAAAAACAATCAGTTTAAAAGTGTAACAATATTAAAATAATTACATCACTAAAGCTCATTAACCATTATGTGATTTAAAATGTTAATTAGTGCGTTTAACGTACACATTGTGCACACACTTAGACACATAATTGTGGTCTTAATACGAATAAATTTGTTATGTAACATATGTGTAAAGTGAAAAAAATTAAATTTAATAATAAAATTTAACTTGATTAGATAAAAAATAAAAAAAATTAAATATTGTCACATATATTGATGAAATTACAAATTTAACTCCATGATAAGCGGTGTGTTATAACACAAATTTTTAACTGATTTATATTATGTTTAAAATCGATGAATATGTAACTATGTTATTATGTTGTTGTTTTATGTGATTGGACATATATTTTTTTATGTATGCATGAAAATTTTTCTGCTGTAATGTAAAACTTTTTTTAATCGAATATGTAATTACAGGAAAAACCTGCTTGATTTAGTGTCTATGTTTATTTATTAGTGGTAACATGTTGTTGGTTATTTGCAGAAAAACTGTTACAATCAATTACTATAACTGCAAATTCTTGTCTGAATCGTTATTATATAATGTGTTAGTTGGATTAAGTGGTTTAGATGAAAAACTTGATTTAAATTTTCTGGATTTGGCAGCATCTTTGGTTAATGGAACACATTCAAAATGGGAGAATTTTAAGCTCTGATTTGAAATTGCATGGTAATGCCAGATGATTCACTCGATGAATGGGGTTCTTTTCTTCTTGGGATTGCATTTTTAACCCATTTCTCACCGATTTTCTTGAAAAAAATTAAGAATCATATACCCAAATATGACGAGAAGCTCACTTGATCTAAGGTTCATTCATTGTTCCCTTCGAATTTTTGGGAGAGACCCCAAATGCGGTTCATAATCCATTTGAAAATCAGATAAGATTTTTATTAATGATACCTTTAACTGGCCTTTACTCTAAATTTTCCATAATCTCGAGTAAAAAACGGAAATTTAAGTTCCAACTATAACAAGAATCACTTGTTGAACGGCTCATTAATTGAATACATCTTCATTTAATCACTAACTCAATTCAATTTAAAATTTCATACAAACTAAAAATACAACTCAAAATCTATGAATTACACACACTGGCACCCATGATAGATAGATAACACGCAAAGTTGAATGACTTCCATATTATTTTATTTCATTACAAATAATTATCATCGCTGTTTGCATGCGAATTTCTTTTTTTTCTATTTTTATTTTAATTCATACACATTTTCATACATTGTCGTTATTAAAAAAAGTTATTTGTTTGTACTCATGCACTGGAATTTACTTTTTGACCATTCATTCAATTCATTGTACTATGTTAAAAATTTATATTTGATCGTACTTAGTCGAAAAAATAATAATAATTTTTTAAATAGTTGATTGTTTTACTAGCACCATAAATTATGAATTTTCATACAAATTCAAATAAATACAATGGTGATAAAAGACGTAAATAAATGGCATACAATAATAATAATAGTGGTGTCTCAAAAGAAAAAGTTATGGCCTGAGGCACACAAACAGTTATTTTATTAGATTTTATTTTTATTAACTTACTCTTAACTTACACTTGTTGATTTAATTTAATTTTTTTTATTTCATATGAATTTTCATAAGAAAACGAATTAGATTGACTTTTTTTTGATTGAGTAAATAAGAAAATTGAATGTCAATTTCAAGTTCAAATTTCTATGTGAAAAGTAAAAAACCAATCAGGTCAATCTCTCATGAAATATTTGATTTAAACATTCCAATCGTTATTTGATTTGTGTGTAGACTCATGCGGACATTCATAATTTCTTATGTATAGCTAATCATGAATGAATGGATGATGAAATGAAAAAAAGAAAGAAAAAAATTTTAGCACAATTTCATTTTTTTTGTGTACAAAGTTTTTTTATTACCATGATAATTTTTGGTACCATTGTCCGATGTTCTATACAAAGATTAATATCACGCGTAATATATTTTGATTTTTTTTTTGAGAAGAACACCTTTGAATGAATATCTAATAAAAAATTGAGGTGATACCCATGAAAAACAGTTATGAGCGCATTTTACAAACAAAATCTTTTTATCGTCTTTGAACCACGTGTCCCATATCAACTTATAAATGAAGATCGAAGTTTTCAGAAGAGGTTTTTAGTAACTTTGTTCACATGTAAGCAACATTTTTTGAAAATATGTCAAAGTCAATTATGTATTTTACTAGTCAAACTAAAAACTTTTGGACGGGGACCAATGGCAATCTTGTTTTCAAGAGATTTTTGGCGGATGGTAATGTATTCAGAGAGTCTACGTGGATATTTGCCTAGCAGCTCACCATTTTTGATCTCTTCGTGGTGGCATTCGATGGTACAATTAGACAATCTTTTGGTAGTAAACTGTCTGTAAGATTGCGTCCCCTAAATGACTAAATACGAGATTTTTAATTCAAGCAATCTATACAGAACCCCACTCTTTCCATTCTTATCGAAGAAGATATTGAGGTTCGACGGAGAGCTCTTGAACTGATCATTATTAGCTGCTTGAATAGCAGCATCAGCGACCTAAAATTTATTTTATCATTTATTATTATCTTATCGAATGATAAATCTTATCTTATCTTTATTTTAACAAATTGACTGATTTTCTTACAATTAATTACATTTATTAATTAATTAAGACTGCAAATCAGTGTGCGTCTACTAGCTTGCCCACGGCTGTTTATAGTCATAAGTTTTGAACGGCAACTAGTAGAGTGATGTTCTTATAATCAAAATTTTTCTAATTTTGTCTGCTTTTAAGACATCTAAGATATTTAAAGATCCACCTGAACCACGTTCACATCGACAATACCACAGTGTAAATCATCCTTATTTTAAATAAATTTTAATTATTATAAAATTCTACACATTAATTTTATTTTAGATCAAAGAAAGTCTTTCCAATTTTTCCACTCAACCCTCACGAAAAAAATCCAAAATCATATTAATCAAAAAAATATTTACGCCCGCCTCATGCAAGGTATAAGACTTATAACAAAAATCAATATTTTGTAAATTTATGAATGAAAAATTATCTTATAAGCCTCCCTTTATTTATTTCGTAGAATTAGGCTAAGATCTAACTTATTCTGAAAAAATCGACCTTAAAAAAACCTCGATCGTTGTTTAATCAAGGAAAAAGTGTTAAATATGAGTTGGAAGTTGCTAGTTGCGTATTTTAGCCCTGAAACTTTTATTAATTTATCTCAATGAAATCAGCAAAATCAACGATTTGTCGCGAATGTCAACTTAAGTCATGACTAAACTTACTTTGCAAACCACCCTCAAAAGCGCATTTTTACTAGTAACGTACTTTCATTAAATTATGTGAATGTACGAACACACATAAAACAGGTGAAAAAATATTTGTGTGAGACCTACTTTCGATTTTGTACGCAAATATTTTGCATTTCTCTGTCTAATAAAATGTTTAGCAATAAATATTTGCAGAGTTCATTAAAGAAAAAAATTCAAACCAATTTATTTACTCACAAATAGTCATAAAATTTCTTTAAAATTAACCTCATTAGACACGTAAAATTTCAATTAGCATATTTATTACTTCACAACTGTGCCCTAAAGAAATTCCAAAGACTAAATAAAACCACTCCTTAAATCTTCTTTTGTTACTGTTGCCTGAAAAGTAAAGTTTTACTTTTAAATGACTTTTAAAAATAACTTTCGTGAACTATCATAAGACTTGATCTTTAGTCATATTATGTCATGTAAATTTTTTTACCCCATTTTTTGCTTCGTTGTGTATTAGAATGTATTGTGATGGAATATGGTAAAAAGTAAAGTGATCGGTACTTAAATGATGATTTAATTCGAGTATTTTCATCGAAATGATGTCATTTGTTGTTATTGTTGTATTCCGACTTGATTTAAATTTAATTTTAAAGAAGATGCGAAGTCGAGCCATGAATTGGATTTAAAATTTTAGAAAAAAGAGATCAGCTGATCATTTTACAAACAGCAGTTATTTTTGAGTATCTTCTAAGAAAATTTCATTTTATTTTCTTATGATTACACAAGTGAAAACAGTAAAATTTTTTATAACATGAATATGCGTCAAGATTGATTATTTCTACGTGATTGAAAACCCATTGGAATGTGATAATTAAAAATTTTACTTCCTCTTTGTTTGTAACAATCACTCACCATACTACTAAGGTGCTTTGAATGGAATTTTAACTGCAAAAAAAAAATAATAATAAACTTTTATAATTATTTTAGGGTAGTTAAAAAATATTTCATAGTCTGTTGGTCAATTTTGTCGTGTAATTGTTGTTTGTATTTTTTTTAAAGTACTGTTTGTTTTTTTTTGTTGTTTAAGTTTCTGTCAAACTTATGAATTGCAACATAATTAAACTTTTAATAATTATTTTCAATTGAATTGAATTATAAAATCTTTTTTTTTATTTAAATATTTTACATTCCATTTTCATTTCATGGGATCTGATTGTGATAGATTTTCGAATAAAAAATTGCATTGTTAATTTTATGTTAATGTGCTTATTTTTTTTTTGAATATGATTGGAATGTAAGTGATGTTTGTAATATTTCATGTTTCCTCTTTATTTAAATTTAATTTATTTTTTATTATTTTTTGGAGGTTGGTTAATTTACATAATAAAGTCATATGAATATTAAATTTGCTCAATTGTCATAGCTAATTAAATTGAAATGAAGTGATAATTTTTTTTTAATTTACATTTTTTTTTGTTCTTTTTTATTTTCAGTATACGCAAGTAGTGCTGATTTGGATGTGACTGACGATGGTGAAAGTTCATCATTGTGTAATGGTGACGAAAATCACAAAGTTTGGACTGGGTCACAAGATCATTTGGATGCAATTCATTCTGAGAGTCCATATGAAATTTATTCGGGAGGCCATTCAACATTAGGTAGACCAGCTAGACAACGTCAAATAAGTATGCCAGTTCAGCCGCCTCCACCACCAAAAGAGGAGCTAAAAAAGAAAAAAGAAAGCAAACAATCAAAGCCAGTAGGAAGCCAAAGTTTATCAGGGACATTGATCAGACCACGACCAATTCACATGAATCCGGCAGTACATATGGGTAATCGTGGTCCAATGCCACCGCATCCTGGAATGATGATTTACGGTCCACCCATGATGCCACCACATCAAAGTCGACAATTTCACACAATTGGTCATCGTGGACACCCAAATAATGGCCAGGGTCCACCACAAATGCACCAAATGCATCATCCACAAATGCCATTACCAATGCCTATTATGATGCCCCAACAATATGCAACATTGCAAAAATCCCGAACTGGCAAAAAGAAAAAGAAGGATAAGATGAATGGAATTCCAGTACCGGTACCAATGCCAGTACCACCAATTTTCTATCCACCAGGACCACCACATCATCTAGTCGATTCACGTCCCCTCTCAATGAGTAATCGAAAATTGGCACAATCAGCTGGTAATGGTTTAGATGATTCAGGTGGTACAACATCAGGTGCTGATTCACCAAATGGAACTGGAACTGGCATTTACAGAAGAAAAGGTCATCTTAATGAACGGGCATTCAGTTATTCAATACGTCAAGAGCACAGAAGTAGGAGTCATGGATCACTTGCTAGTCTACAATTTAGTCCGCCAGATATTAAGAAAGAGAGAGAAATTGCACAAATGGTTGCTGCACTAGACATAAGTGATGAAAGAAATGGCGATGATGCCACTCTGACACGAAGAGGTCAAATGACAAATGGACATCATCACGGAATGAACGGACATCACCGGGAAATGAACGGACATCACCGGGAAATGAATGGACATCACATGAATGGTCATCATATGAATGGACATGGAACATTTGGTAAACCACGAAGGTAGTCAAGTTAACACTTCGATTAATTGAGATTTTAAAAGAATATTTCTATCACTTTCATTATCTTTACATAAAATTAATAGTTATTCTAACTAATCCTAGTCGTGAAATAACAATTACAGTTTACCAATGATTCCAATTGTACAGAAATTTTTCACATGCATTTAAATGAAAAATTTGGTTTCACAATTAACCCTTAAATAATAATATTAAACTCATGATAAAAAAATACATATAATATAAAGTTGATATATGATGACAAGATAACACACACGAAAAAAAATTAAATGTGCCTTATTATAAAATTACATTAATTACTAAAGATATCTTTATGTGTGTAAAAAAATTTTACATTTTAATCGTATTTTAAAAATTACTTTAATGATTGATGCATAAAGAAAAATTATTGTTATAACATAAAGCTTTTTATTATATTTTTAATGATAAATATCTAGGAAAATGTTTTAATAATTAAATTAAATTAAAATTGATTAACAAAGAAAGTCGTGGAATTTAATCAGTAAACGATCATTGTTAAGGTTTTTTTTTACCTTTCATCACACTTTTTTTTATTGATAAAAAGAGTGATTGAATGGGAAATTTAAAATGAAATAAAAAAAATTTAAGTGGGTAAATAATTTAATCGAATTAACTTTAAAAAAAATGAAATATCGAGCATTTTTCTTATTCAAACAATGACATATGAGTTGCTATAAAAAAATTTAACATTGTACAAAAAAAATCATAATGTATCATTTTAATATAAATATTAAAAATAATTATAATGAAAGTAAAATTCATTTTAAATAAAAAGCAGACAAAAATATTTCATATAAAAAAAATATTAAACAAAATGTTATTTTAATTTTAATTCAAATATAAATGAATAAATTGCATATCAATTATTTTATTATTTTAATTATAACTGAGTTTTAATTCAAATAATCCTCGTTTTATTTTCTTTAATGCAAATTTATTATGGTATTACCGTTGAATTTGATATGCATGTGAAAAAAAATATTTTAATAACAAAATCTGGATGAAATGAAGAAGCAAATAAAGGTAAGTGTTTGACGTGAAGCACCTGAACTGATTTGATTTGCATGCGTATCGAATATTTGCATGAGAAAATTGTTTTTTCTCTCATCATTTGTTTGATTTGTATTTTTAAGAAATTGAGGAAATAGGAAAAAAAAATAAAATGCACGATGATCTAATTTCTAAGGTTTTACTTTTCAAAACCCAAGGCTTTTTTTAAAAAAATTGTTTGAATAACACCCTCAAGCTATAAACAGTGTGAGATCAGTGGAAGTTAACTTGTGAAAAAGTAAAAAGAAATTCCATCATTCTCTCGTTTTGATAGTCCTAAAAATTGGTTTCATAATGAGACAAAGATTGGCAGGATCCCTGAATCGACTTCCATTAAGAATGCATACAAAATCTTTTGGTTAATCTGAATGGGGCTCATCAATAAAAATTTTGTCAATCTTAATTTAAAATTTTCTCAAAAACTGGCTGCTAAATGCAATATAATTAACATAATTGTTTTAAGTGAACGGTAAATTTCATCTCAAAACGAAGAATATTGTAAAACCAGTGTTTGTTGAATTCAAAAACTTTTCCAGTTCTATCGTTCTATCTCTGACAACATGTGAGTATAAATTTATTAGTGACAGGTTATTCACTGCTTTATCGAGAAAAATGTTTTTACAAAACAAGAAGAATGTGTTCCAACTCACACGCATATTTATAGTAGTTGTAGTAGTAGTAAATGAATAAATAATTATAATAATATTGTACAAATAAAGCTAAAAGAATGTTTTATAACTAAGAGACATGTCAAACAGCAACTGTGCACATGAACATAATATTCTTGAAAGCTTGAAAGAAAAAAAACATTTTCATGATACTTGTATTTCATGTTTATGTTCAGTTTTATACATGATGACAGAAATTTGTTTTCTGTACGCGTCTGTAATTAGCATTTTGCAATAAATATTGTTGATACATCAATGATAAAAAATTAGCTTCTAGTCTAGAAATTTGTGGTTTGAAGGAGAAACGTTAGATTGTGATTAAAATAGTCATTTTTCATTTTGATTATTGGGGTCTTCATGGAGCTGTAGGAGCTAAAGCTTACTGTGTCAAAGTGACTTGGTCCACAGACGAAGATTGACGCTTACAGCATATTTTATGATTGTCATTTTTATCGCATTTCCAGTTAATTTAGAACAAGAATTCGAGAATTATGGGTACTCTTTTAGTCTATGCATATAATGCGGAGTGGTCTGCGGGGCGTTTTCAAAAATCTGAGTTATTTAGAGGAAAGCACTTAAATAAGGCCTCAATTTCTTCTCTTTGTACTGAAATCCCTTAAGATACAACCTGCCACTTTTATTCAATTATTATAAATTTTTATCACTTAAACTACTAATTATATGGAGAAACTAGTTGAAAATTGTTTACAAAACGGTAAAACTTTGTATTTGTGAAATTATGTGCAAAAAATAATAATCATAATAAATAATTTTGTCATGGTGATGTTGTGATGGTGATGCGAGTATTCAGTAGAACAACATGATTGGAATTTGTAGGATGTAAAATTACATATTTTTGCTTTTGATGCCTGACAACATGGAGAATGTGTAGGAAGTGGCAGTTGGTGGTTGTCAAGAAAAATTAAATTAACTATGAAAAGCCCTCACGAAAAATATTTCTTTTTTTTTTTGACATTGAATTCAAATGAAATGTTATTATAAAATCTTGGAAATTATTCAATTTTTAACGGGCCACGTTTGTGTAAAGCTCTCGTTATTTCTCTTTTTTAGGCAATATATACTCAGTGCAGAAATCAATAGCTTAAAAAAAAACTCAGTCCAAAATTTAATGAATTTCTATTTTCTTCTGAAGTTTAACAACTTCAAAAATTACAAGTTCTTTGAAAGTGAACTCAAAAACGAAAAACAAGTGAAAAAAATATCAAAATCTAGAACTTGTCCAATTTTTGTTCTGAATAATCTATCAAACATTGTTCTAATCAAAATTGCACAAGTTCTAGATTTTGATATTTTTTTCACTTGTTTTTCGTTTTTGAGTTCACTTTCAAAGAACTTGTAATTTTTGAAGTTGTTAAACTTCAGAAGAAAATAGAAATTCATTAAATTTTGGACTGAGTTTTTTATTTTTTATTTTTAAGTGTTACTTTTGATTTATAACACTCAGAATCATTCGATGCATATTATTAATTTTTAACTTATTAATGACTTCGACTCTTTAGAAGTTACAGTGAATATAATAGAAATCTTGTAATAATTATTAAATGCTAGTAGTTTGTTGTTTGTACATAAAGCACATTCCTTTAAGAGGGACATTGTGATGAATGTGAATGAAAAATGACTTGTATGAGAAAAAAATTTTTCCTGTTCGTTTTAGGTATATGGTGTCTTCTGGAAAGTTGCTCAGAATGATGAGGCGAAAATTTTGGCATGAAAAAATTTTTCCATTTTCTTGGAAAATTTTCAGAAAATCGGTTTTTTAATGGTCACCCTATTTTTTTGTATGGGCACCCTAATTTTTTTATAGCCTATGTTACCCGGGCTTTGAATAGCTAAATATACCTAGAACATACCATAGGTCTTTTTCGAGCCGTTTAGCCGCAATCGTGGAAGAAACTTTTTTTGTGCATAAAATACAAAGAAGAACTTGTAATAAGAGGGACATTGTGATGAATGTGAATGAAAAATGACTTGTATGAGAAAAAAATTTTTCCTGTTCGTTTTAGGTATATGGTGTCTTCTGGAAAGTTGCTCAGAATGATGAGGCGAAAATTTTGGCATGAAAAAAATTTTCCATTTTCTTGGAAAATTTTCAGAAAATCGGTTTTTTAATGGTCACCCTATTTTTTTGTATGGGCACCCTAATTTTTTTATAGCCTATGTTACCCGGGCTTTGAATAGCTAAATATACCTAGAACATACCATAGGTCTTTTTCGAGCCGTTTAGCCGCAATCGTGGAAGAAACTTTTTTTGTGCATAAAATACAAAGAAGAACTTGTAATAATTTATAATAAATTTTATTTGAAAAGCGTGAACTTCAAATATTTGCTTTGTGACAGCCAAAAATTCTTAAATCAAGTCAACTCTCAAGATTTCATTTAATTGACGTCATAAGTGCTAAATTTTTATTGATTAATATTCATCCAAAAATAAAATCAAGTATTTACTTACACCTACTTTAAAATTATCTCAATTGCTTCAATTTTTTACAATAATGTAAAAAAAATTTACAAAAAAAATTACCAAAAGTTCCTCGCTTACTTTAATTTTTTTCATTGAACTCTTTTGAACACAAATTTATTTATCTTAAAATTTCTATCCATATTTTTACAGTGAACCGCTACATTTGATTACATTTTTCATCAGAATACAAAACATATCTTTTACTATTTTGCACATTCCAGTAAAACTTGATTAATCTTTATTCAGTTCTGTTACTCTTTTTTATTTTATTATTTTTATTTATTTGTAAACAACATTGCGCGCCAGTTATTTACAATTATTATTAAATAAAATACTGAAACATACATAACTGAAGAATATTTTAAAGCTCTTTCTTATAATGTGTGTTTTGAATGGGTTATTTATTGTATGTATGTATAAAAAAAGTACATAATCCAGTATAAGAGTAAAACATAATCATGGAAATATTGGCCAACTAAATCTTGTTTGTTGTGTATTTTTTCTTCTCTTACATGTTTATTATGATGCATCTTCTTACCATATGAGGAAGAAATTTAACTGGAAATTTAAATGGAAATCACTTGTGTTATAGAAACTTGAATAAGTTTTCTTCTGAGCATTATAAGAAACTTGGACCTATATTTTATGCTTAAATAATGCATAGAAAAAGTAGTGATTACACAACAACAACATCACTGTTTATTTCGATCAAAGCTGAAATATATTATAATGTGAGTGAGATGATGTACATTTTATATGATATTCTTTTAATTTTATGGTATAAATAAAAAATATATATTAAAGGGGAATGAGCAACAGTAAATAACAACAAAATGATTATTATGATTATGGGCATATTGATTTATATGAGCAAATATGCGGTTTATTGCCGTGGGTGATGTAAGGATGCAAGAATGGTGATACAGAGAATAAATTACGACGCAATTAATCTCCAATGGTTGAAATTGACAGAATATTTTGATTAAATTTTTTGGTTCGAAAATTTATGATAACTTCAGACGTTTTTTTTAAAAAATTTTACTGAACAAAGATTTTTCAACAGAAAGCCCATGAAAGCCTATGTAAGACTATAAGGATCAATTTGAAGTTGAATTTCTGACTTAACGATTTTTATCTGCCATTTAAAGTCAATAAAGCGGAAGGGGGTTGTTTCAAAAAAATTCAAGCAATTTTATGATAACAAGACATTGGTACACGTCAAATTCTGATGCTGAAATTTCAAAAAAATTAGTGCTCAACCTTAGAAGAGACATTTCTTCATATCAATCTTTAAGAAATTTTAGTTGAAATTGAAATTTTTCCCCCATTCAAGTCAAATATCTTAAATTCAAACAAAAAGATTAAGTAAATAAATATTTTAACCCGTTATTCTCTTAACACAGTATATTTTACATTGTAACGCCCACAAATATTGAATTTAAAGCAAAATTAAACGAAATTCTTTTAAGCTTATTGAGTCTCAAAAATCGTAAAGGTAAAAAATCAATAAAGATCACATTACTTTGGCAATTGATTGATATTGATTGATTTCACAAGACAATTAAAATGTTTAAGAAAAAAATTACAATGTACTCCATTTACGGAAATACTTGAACCGCAGTGTTGCACTCACAAACCAAGTCAATATAACAACAAAAAAAAAATGGTATTTAAATATTTTAAATAATTTAATTCAGTTTACATTTAATAAAAGAACAATTTTGCTTTAGAAACGTCCACAATGAATTCAATAATAATAAAAATTAAAATAAATTATTTTTTTTTTCTAAACGTGAATAATTTAGAGCCCATTATTGTTGATATTTAGCGTATAATTCTGTTATTATTGTGATGAAAAATACCAGTAAATTTGATCTTCGTCCTTGGCCTCGCTAGAAATTATAAGTTTTTTTACTTGTAATTGATTTTAAAATCGTATTATTATTTTTTTTCATGAGAATAATCTGAATTTTAATACTTTAATTTGATCAAATTGTTTTCGTTCCTTCTCACATCAAATTTTACCTTGCATTAATTAACAGAAATTTGATCTCAAAAAAATATTCAATCAAATTACATGTATTGTTAAAATCAAAACATGTTTACCTCATTCGTATCACGACAAATAAAATTTGACAAAAAAAAACTCATCTCCAAAATTTTATTGAAATACAATTTTAATTTAAAGAAGAATGTGAAAAAAATATAACACACACAAAAAACAGGTTCTTTAATATTCGTTTTAAATTGAATGCAATATACACAAAAAATTGATATTTTGGAACCCGTCTCAATAGGACGAAGTACAAAAAAATATCATACTCGTCATTCATGATTACGTTTTCTCTTCTCTTTTAAAAACATTTTATTACTTTTATGCATTGACCAGTTACTTTGCTTTTAAATGTACCATCCGACAAGTTATTTACATAAATTTACAATTTTATTATATTAATAATTTTAACCATAAATAAAAGAATTCTTAAGATTTTTAATATTCCTATTATTTTTTTTTTAGTTTAATTACACTCGTAGAAGGTCATTTAGATGTTATTTTGTAATATTTTTGCTGAATTCAATAGGTAAAAAAATGTCTAATCATTTAAAAAGAGAAATAAAATAACAATTGCATTGCTCATTTCAAAACCCAACCTTTTATAAAAGAATTTCTTCATTATTTATTTTATTTTACCAACGTACCAACACAACTTTATCTCTCTTATAAAAGTAAAACTAAAAATAAAAATGCATTCCAGTGTTCGCTCAATATTTATTACAAATTTGACCTATAATATAATTGCAATATCATTCACATAATCTTAGCCTATTATGTTATTTTTCCTTCTTCTTGTTTATTTATATGGTCTTTTTTGGTTAACAATGTACTGAAATAGTTCAATAATAACAAAAAAATAATGATAGAAGAACAAATGCCGCTCTCTTATACAATTTTTTTTTATAAATTTATTATTATATCACTTGTCTGTGTATTTCACATTTTGTATCAACTTTTTTCTAAGAAGAAATATCGTTTTTGTAATTGACTGCCACACGATACAATATACACTGTACTTAGTTTGAATGCAACTGAGAATGTCATTACTACATTTTTACAGAGAAAAAAGATTCTTAATTCAAAGAAAAAGAACATATTAAAGAAAAATATGAAGACATTTAGACTAAAGCTTCATAAAATTTGAATGAAATAGTGAAAAGGTTTAAATGTAGCTTTTTTGGTAAATACTCAAATAAAATTATGTATAAATTGATTTAGATGCAAGTTTGAATGAATTGCTAATTAAAATCATGATGCTTATACATCATTTTAAGCTCTGAACTTGGTACATTAGAAAGAGACGACTTAATACTTGCAAGAAACTGGAAGACTGAAAGCTTTTGATCGTTATAAAAGGTAAAGCGCTGATTTTTCTCATCTGAAATTTAAAAAAAGAAAAAAATCGATCAAATGCTTATGTGATGATCATATGAAACGATCGCAGCCCTTTCTTTCTCACGAATTAAAGCTTGGTAATTTTGAAGTAAAATCTTAGAATTTTCACGAAAAATGATAAAATGAAAAAGACCTACCACTGAGCGGTTAATAAAAGTGCATTTCGTTGAGACTCGTTTCAACATGGCGGAATTTTTGAAAATTTTTCCAAATGACAGAGTTATTCAGAAAAAATTGTGAAAAATCGGACATTTTGGAAAAATTTAGGATTTTGCCGTTCTCACACTCTGAAGGCCAATCTTAAAGCCTCGATATTCATTTTAATAAGCCTTCCATTCAACAAAAATATTAAGCAATTTTTAGAAATTTAACAATTTTAAGGCTCTGGAGCCCAATCTCAAAACAAATTAGTTTAAATTCATTCTCATGATCACCTGTATCAACATAAAAAACGTGACCTCGCTCCGCTGGACCACTCAGGAGTTGTGGATGGAAACGAGAAACGGACAAGTCAAGTATCAAGTCATCAAATTTAATTTCACATGATAAGCGAGCCAGGTACAGGAATGATCGTTTTAAGCAACGCCTTATTCTCGTTACAGTGAAACGATCTCTATCGAAAAGTTATGAAAATGACAAAAATTGATCAATGAACATGCTGTTAACATCGGTTACTTTTGAAATTGTCAGTATGAAATGTAAAAATCTCTTTAAACAAGTTATTTAACAAATTTTATCGATATGGAAGACAAAAGTCACACTTTAAACCAAAAAAAAAAACCTGAGCACTACGTTTCTCACTGACATCTGACTGATTTTAGGTTGACGTTGCATCTTATTTTATTTTGCATGAAAATCCTTCAAAAAGGCATCAACTTCAGTTTTTTTTCCTTGTTTCCTTGAAATATTTATATTATGTATTTTTATGCATCGGATCCAAAACAGATAGCTCTCGGAATTGATATAAATAAAATCTTTGCATCCATGTTCAATGTAATATTCTTAATGGTCAGTGTTATTTCACCATTGCATACAATAATTTTATTATTAACGGGAAAAAAATTAACATTTATAATATTTTTCTTTATAGAGCAAATAAAACATCATTTTACTCATGCGTATGGATACGATCATTTCTTATTCCTCCATTTCTGCCCATGTATAAGAATTAAATAGACAACAAATAATAAAAAAAAATAATAAAAGAGAAAAAGAATTAAATGATGCAATTTCTTG
The DNA here is from genome assembly GCA_900002565.1 of Culicoides sonorensis. Classification (NCBI taxonomy): domain Eukaryota; kingdom Metazoa; phylum Arthropoda; class Insecta; order Diptera; family Ceratopogonidae; genus Culicoides; species Culicoides sonorensis. Next base: position 505,639 of record LN483452.1, on the reverse strand, counting down.
TTTCTGAAGTTGTTTTTAAATGTACATACTGACCTAGTGATGTTGCATTTCTTTTAAGTAGGTGCAAAAATAATATTATGATATTTAACTGTCGACTTGGCTCATTTTATGGTGCTTATAACATGATACAGTTGTTATTATTTTTTTGAATCTTATTTTATCTGAGCGATTATCTGTTTATATTAAGATTAGGTGATTTAATTTTTGGTAATTTATATGAACGATTATGTAAAAAAAATGTAAAATTAAACAAAAAATTCCTTTGATTATGTTAGACTGTTTATTTGAAAGCATTTAATTGTAATATAATCGAATTATTGAAGGAAAATATTACAACATTTCAAATAGTTTTGTTATAACTTGAAATTATTAGTCTCAAATATGTTAAGTATCGTTGAAAAATTTTGATTCGATTCAATTTAAATTAAATTACTTACAAATCAGCTTTATTTGTAAGACCTGATCCCAGAATATCACAATTCACATCGAGCTCAAAATTTTAAAAATGAAATTATTTATTAAAGCCAATTCTTCACCTCTTGATCTCTTTACCCCTATTCAAGAGAGCTCTTAATCTCATTCCTCAATGTCAACAATAATTAAACACAAAATGATATCCGATTCAATATTTTTTTGCTTATATATCTTGGTATATTGTAAAATAATTATGTACAATAGTTTTACATTAAACATTGAAGCGCAAGTGCAACAACATCGTGCACACATTCACAAAACAGAAAATAAAGTAAACACAAGTACAGCACTGTATCTTAGCTGTTAGTGGTAAAATGTATAAGGTATGTAATTGAACATCAGCATTATGCCATTTCTTTGGTTAGTTAAATAAAAAGTAAAGTAAAATGTTTTAGTATTCTCTTGTTATTCATTCAAATCAGTTCAGTTTTTTGAACAAATAAATTTTAATTAAATTTTACTTATTTTTTTATGCTTAGCTTTTATTGGTGCTTTTATTGTAAAAAAAAACTATATACAAATAAAATTGGATAAAAAAAAAATCAAATTTACTTAAAGAACAATCAATGTCATTAATTAAAATTCTTAAAAATAACATTTAGAATAAAATTTTCCCATACAGTGCCTTGAGTTGAATTATATTTGCTTGAATCTTCAAATTAAAGTCATTAAACCTTAAAGTAAATTAAATTTAAGTAAAATTAAGAATTTGGATATTTCAGTTAAAAACTTCATCGATAATCGTGTGTCAAGTGCAACTTACCTTAAAATAACTCAATTAAACAATCAACTTGTAACATTGCTTGAACAAATTTCAAACATTGAAATATTAATTAACAGCCAAAAATCGAAAAATTACATAAAATAAGCAAATTAAATTGAAAGAAAAGTAAAATTTCTTTTTTTTTCCTTCAAATGAGCATTGTTGAACAATCATTGTAGTGCATAACATGTGTTAATTGATTGGACTTGCATACACAAAAACGTTAAATACAGTTTTTAAGCAGATCAATATACACTTTCACATACAAATACATGTGGATTAAAGTACCGGTGAATTTACAATTCATTCAGATTTTGTGTCTGATATCGAAAAAATTAAATTATTAAAAAATTAAATTATTTGAGAGCAAAAATAATAATAAGCAGAAGCAACACAACACAAAGTAAGTGTCAATATTAAAAAAAAAATGTAAATTTAATTTCATTTTTTCTTTGATTTTTACACTGATAAAGTTAAATACAGAGTTAACGGTTATTATCGGTTGGTCTGAATTAAGTTATAAAGACTGTTAACATAATTTTAATTTTAATATCTACCATGAAAATTATCATCACAATAAAAGTCATTATTTGAAATGAAATAAAAATGAGAGAGTAGGCTGAACATGAATCACGAATTAATTGCAAACTAACATACAAATAAATACACATTTTTAATTAAAAAAAAACAATTTCATTGTTGAAATGTTTCCTTTATTTTAATTTAATTTTTGAACAATTAAAATCACAATAAATGAAAATTCTAATAAAACCTAAGACGTTACCGTTAAACATAAACATAAAAAAAAATGTATTTACAATCAGTAATTCACAACTACTTGTTGCTTAGTTGTGGTTAAATTCGGTATTTTACTTTTAAGTGAATTGATGCGTTTTATAAAATGTTAACTAAATAATAAAATTGAGATAGTATTTGTGGTGGTCAAGATGTGTGAAAATCAAAAAAAAAATGTTTTCATTCATTAATGAATGATGATTTGAATGGAAATATGAGGAAAAGTGCTTTTAAGTTTAATGATAGTGAATTGAAGTAATTTGATAAATTGGATAATTTTGTGTTAAGAATATTTTTTAACCACAAAAATTTCTTCCTGAGTCGTTAAAATGTTTTTTTTCGTTCTCTGTAATTGCTGGAATGGTTGAAGCCATTAAAAATGAATCTTGTAATGACTTTTTTGTACTTGTTCGAAGCATATCACACTGCGTACCCTGTTGCGCGTGAATGCCTAAAATTTAGGCACTCAAGACCTAATACTATACGCGCAACAGGGTAGGTTCGTGTTAGGTGAGTCTTTTCTTAGCCATGAATCAAAACTCTGAAAATGTCTGCTCTTATCAGCTTTCACGAAGATGTGAAAATTTTCCTTAGCCGAGCAGAAAGTATTCAGAAACCCAAAAAATCTGACCAGATTTGGTCGTAGCTTTGTGGGGATTGTACGGTGCAATAGTAAACGTGTTGGACTATCAACCCTAATGGACACGCATAATGTACCCGTCTATAGGTCTGAGTGCTCGTTCTCTTTAGTGGAAACCGCCCGAGAAAGCTGATCTGATCAATTTTAAGGTTGGCTGTTCAATTCTCACTTCTGAAACTTTACAAACTCAAATGTTCATTTTCTGGCTACTCAATTTGAGTTTAAGACTTGATAAAGGTGGTGACTGCTTGAGATGACAGAATTAAAGCTGAGGTCTCATGATGAAGATGCCAGGTTTGCACAATGAGCCGGACTGATGATCTGAATGCAGTGTTAATTGCCGCCCTACAAATCTGATATTATATTAACTTTAAAAAAGATAATCCTTCAAATTGCTCTCGTTGCCTTGGTCAAGCGTGCCTAGTTCAAATTACTCTAATTAGCATATTAACCATAAAAATTAAAATTTAATTTGAATTGTAATTATAGATGAACATCATTGAGTGTTAAAATAAAAATTCTCATTACCATAAAAACTTATGTAAACATTTTTCATCGCACTTATTTTGTATTTCCATTATGAGCTTATAGTGATATAAATATAAGACAATCTTGCGTAATATTTTGATACGAAACAACAAAATAATTATTGGTTAGAAGAAATAATTACAATGATTTAAAAAAAACTGTAACAAGTCTATAAGTCTTTTGATTTCCCAGAAACAATATGAGGAAACTTGTATAAATTTTTTATTTGCTCATGATTTTCATTGTATATCATACACTATCATATTTTTTTCCACGGTTATCATTATTTATTTTATTAACCACGCTGATGCAGTTCTTTTTTCAATTAATATATTTGAAATCATGTTACAAAACATTAAAAAAAAAACATGTGATTAAAATTTTTTTTTTTTTAATTAACTTGTAACATGATTTCAAATAATATGCATCAAATATGAAAAATTAAGAAAAAAACACACACAAATTGATTATGTGAAATCAAAGAAGAGCAGTATGTTAATAAGATACATTAAGCATCTTCCCTGAGATTGAATCAAATATTGTTTCAATTTTTTTTCCCATATTTTATGTGAGTTAACTGCTTAGTTTATGAAAATGTAATATTAAATGTAATGTATTACCGAAATTTTAAAGTTATATTAAGATGACTTACAATACACAATTTATCTACATTTGAAAGACAGTTATAACTTTATTTGTTATTTTTTTTCATTTAACGTGTGTTATGAGTATTGAATTAAACTTAGAAAAATAATTTAATAATAATTTTTTTATTAAAAAAAATAACGTTTAAATGCATTTCAATTAAAATGACATATTGTTGCCCTAATTAGAAAACTAATCGCATATGCTTAACGGTATCATCATGTTTAACATTGATTAGAAAAAAAAATTCTAATAAATTGTAATTGATAACTGTTTTCCTCTAACACTCATTTTTTTCTAGCTAAATGCATGTGTTGAAAATAGGACAAAATGTCATTAAATGTATGTAAAATAAAAGTAGACTGGTTTTTCTTCAAGAAGTAGTTCAGTGTGTCCTGTTATCTCACATGTCAGTGAATGTTGTAATAAATAGCAAATAGTTGAAACCCGTTTATACAGATATTTTGTTCTATTTTTTAACTAGTATCAATAATAACTGTATGGAAGCTGGAATTTAGGTTGCATCTGTTGTGATTAGAGATGATTAAATTCTTATCATGTGTTCTGTTACATTTATTTGTGTGTTAAATTGATATGAGTTAATTTAATTGTAATTCCTGGTCAATTTCAGGAAAAAATTATTATTATGAGTGTTTTTGACATGAAATTGGCAAAACATGGATTCAATATCTTATTGAATTTCAAGCTCGTTCCCATAAGATGATTTCATAGAGTAATTTCAGGGTCCTCTCAGCTCAACACTATGGTCAAAGTTTCTCACTTGACTGCCACTGGTTTACAGGCTGTCAAATATTTTCATCATAGGATCATATCATCATAACGTTTTTCTAAAACCATGATATTTTCAAATATTTGATCATAAATTCAATTTATTTGCTTACACATTATCTTCCTTTTTTACATTATTAATTAAAAACAATACAAATGAGTTCAAAGCACTCGCTTTTTATAATAAATTTAATTTGCATTTGTATAAATGCGCTAATTGTGACTCAGCACATATTATCTGATGTATTTAAATATACATTTTATTTTCAAATATACGAATAATAAGCAGAAAATAATGAAAATAAAGTGTTAATGAAAGTTATACCACGTGTCTGAGTATTGTTCTCGCATTCCAACAGACGGTTAATTATGATAATTATTTTTTTTTGTAATTTAAACAGATTTCTAGCCGATTCAAGTAAAATTGAGATTTTGGGGTACTTATGGTGTCCGTTTGACTATCTGTGTGTAAATTCAGGCCAAGATCTTTCAAAACTCTTTCACGTGCAAAAAAATGTTAAAAATTCGTTGTTTAATTTCAAAATTAAATTCAGGGTATAGAAATGCGCTTATTTATAATTTTCATGTTTACATTAAAATTGTTTTTTCTTTCATTATGAAAATAAAAAGGTTTCCATTTCAAACATTTAATCAATAATCTCGCTCAATTTTGATTTTAATTTTTTCAATTTAATCAAACTGCTCAAAGAGTCAATTTAATTGCTCATCTCAAGTCAAATCTTCATCGAAAATATTGAATTGAATTTAAAATTTATCGTATTTCAACTTAATTCATAGATACATTTTTTTAAAAATCATTATCATTGTGCGGTAATCATGTGTTTTAATAATATGTGCTTTTGTTGTGCATGCAACGGTGAACAATTAGCGTTTAAATGAAAATATAAATAAAATAAAAAATTCAGTTACTTGAACACATTAAAAACACTTATACTTTCTTTTTAATGCTCATCTCTTGTGATATTTGTTATTTTTTATTTGAAATTTCATTTAACTGAGCTCAATAACAACAAATTTTAGTTGGCTCTGTAAAAATAAAAGTATAAAAAAAATATTTTTTTTTTATTTTGAAAAGTAAATCACTCAATTGTTTTTGATTTTGTTATTTTTTTTTCGTTTTTCTTGTGCTACCGCATCAGCCACTTTGTTTATTTAGTTTAAAGTTTGCATTTAACTGTTAAATGTCTTTATTCTTTACATAAAAAAATTTCATTTTAATAAAGAAAATTAAAGTTTAATGTTAAGAGAGAAGTGTTTACGATTTGGTTCAGTGAATTACAATAATTTTTTCTTCTTTGGGTTTTGTTTTTATGTTTTTAATTTTCATTGAGGTTAAATTGAACTAACCAAAGGGAAAATAAATAAAAAAAAAAAATAAAAATTATTTCAATTCAATTTTAGGTTTAAATTCGATTGATTATCGAAATGACGCACTGGGATTTAATGATGGAAAATTCCACTTAAAAGTATCCCATAAATAAATATATAAAGGCGGTGAAACGCTTATTAAAATTTCTTGTTTAAATTTATGTAATAGTCGTTTTGAATTTCCTAATCTAAAAATAGCGATGGTTAAATTAAGAAATCTCTTCTTGGAGTTTCCAAATTATAGAAAACATCAGTCGTAATCGTAAATTTTACACAAACACACTTATGTATTTAAATTGACAAAATACCTGAAATCAACATGATATGTTATCTTTTTATATCGATTTCAAATCATATATTCAAAGAAACATATAAAATTTTTAAAAATTACATCACACATACTGAATTAATTCCATTTAACCCAAAGGTATAATTTTATGCTAATACAATCCAGTTTTCATAATGTGTGTCAATAAGGCAAAGATAAATTTCGCATTCATAGAACAAGTTATATAACAGAACATTTCTCTTCTAATTACACATAAAAAACCTGTAAAAAGTAGAACAAATCATATTACTGAAACATATGCTTAAGTATGGGATGTAAATCCGTTATAAAGTAATCATAAGCTTAATCACATGAATTTAAATAAATTTAATCAAATACAATAATTTTTTTTGCACAACATTTATTTTTGACATTGAAATTTTTAGTAATAATAAAATAAAGTTAAAACACGTTTTAAACAAATTTGCGGTTTTAAAACCGGTTTAATATAAATTTATTTTGAACTTTGTAACATTTGGGAGAAGACATCAAAATTGAATCAATTTTTTTGTTTGTTTAGGGTACCTCTATATCCATCGACTGTTATAGTTTTATTGCACATTTTCTTTAATCCCATTGGAAACGACCTAAAATTCAAAAATTACCTTTATATTTCGAAATATGAATTGAAAAACAAAAATGGGCTTACAATAAATAACTCAAATAATAGGTATTCCGTGGAAGTGTAACAATTTCTTCATTCCGTAAAATTCCTTCCACAATAGTTTTTCCAGATTTAATTGGATCTAGAATAACTTTTCGGTATGTGCCTTCCTTTACAATTTCTTTAATAGCGGGATTTGTATCGATAAAATATGGGAAAATGCATGTTGTGTTGATGCAGTTAATGTTACGATGATGTAAATCTAAATTTAAATTTGTGTGATTTTGACATTTAAAGTTGTAAATGCATAACATTCTATTCTTACCTATTGAAAGTCCTTCAATTAATCCTCGAAGACCGAATTTGGATGCGGTATAACAAACAGCTTGTGGTAATCCATTAAGACCCGCAAATGAACTTACAGCAGCAATGTGACCTCTCTGACGATCGATCATGCCCTGTAAAAATGCTGAAAATGGGTTTAAGGTCATATTAAAAGAGTCACTGAATTTATTTCATTATTTTCTTCTTACTTCTTATTGTCCAGAAACTCGACATTAAATTGATGTTGATCATCCTTTGTAAGTTTTCAGGTGTTTCATCTTCAATGTTTTTAGTGAAAAATACTCCTGCATTGTTTATAACAATATCGACAGGGCCCAATGATTCTTCTACAGGTCCTTTAAGTGCATCAATTTCCTCAGCTTTTGAAACATCGGCCTTGAACGCCTTTGCCTTAACTCCGAGGTTTTTTAATTCTTCAGCAGTCTTCTTTGCATTCTCAAAATCTATATCGACAACCGCGATATTGCATTTCTTCTTTGCTAAATTTATTGCGATTTCTTTGCCCAAACCTTTGGCAGCACCCGTAATTAATGCCACTTGTCCCGATACATCTTTGAATTTTCGGGGCACGAAAAACTCATAAATTGTCTTTAATAATAAGAGAAAAGCTTTGAAAAAAGTTTTGGTCAAATCAATCCACATCCGAAATTCTTCGCCTCTTGAAGCAGCAAGTAGCGCTTCATCTCTTCGACGCTCTTCTTCTTGTGATGTACTCATTTTTTTATGAATTTTATTTGTGTCTCGTATTCGACTGTTATCTTTGCAAAACTTCGCGAAACTAAATTTGACTAAAAAAATTTATTAAGGATTTTTTCTTGTTTTTAAAGAAATGATACACACAGCTGATTTTTTTTTTGATCGAATAAGGCCGCGACAAATGAATTTCAAAAGTTTTGTCCGATGCCCCTTTTGAAAAGTCAAAAAAGACGTGGGGCAAAAAAAAAAAATAAATTTTTATTGAACCAGATTTTCAATTGAAAATTCATGTTTTTCTAGAAAATTTAAACAATTTTTAAGTAAAATCTACGTTATTGTGTCGAATTAGCCTAAAAAACCTAAATTAACAAAAAAAATCCCATTGAAAAATGCGCTAAAAAATAAATATATAATAATAAAAACTAACAATAAGTGAAAAACCAATAAAAAATTAACCCAGATTAGGCTACAGTCCTTCCAGAAGGCCAAGCAAGATTGACTTAAATTCGTTTAAAATCATACTTTGGACGAATGAACAGTATTGGAAACTGTCCAAAATGGTTCTTAAGAATGTTTTTTATGAAATTAACATAAAAATTTACAAAAAGAAAATAATTTTATATCTCAAAATTGAAGTATTTTATAAGAAGTCGAAAAGTATGCCGCCTTATCTGGGTTAATGTCTGAGTGTGACTAATATCAGAATTGTTCAATTTGATGATTTATTTGTAAATTGTTGCTAATAACATTCTCAAAAGGCAATTAATTAAAAATGTGAGCAATTATACGTCTGTTATTAGTGTTATTTCAAAAAAATTGCCTTAAAAACATAATCTGCGAGTGGAACTTTTTTTTTTTTTTTTTGGCCCCCCCCATCAAACATTTTATTGGATTAGGACAAAACTTTCGATTTTGATTTGTCGCGGCCTAACGTAATTTTATAAAACAGGTTTAGTACATAGTCAAAAATCGGTGCAAAATTATATGAATTTTTAATTTATGGTTTGGTCTACCTGTGATTTTAATTTGAATAATACATGATTTTTTTTTAATAATCACCCATTTAATTTTTATTATTGATGTCATGATAAGATTAAATTAATTGAATTTGTGATTAAAAATTTAAATAGAATAAATAATATATTTTTTTTTAACTTGTAACAATATTTTAATTTTTTTTCCAATTTGGACCTATTTTTAATGTTAAAATAACGATTTCAATAGTCATTTGCATCTATTTTGTCATAATTTTTGTTCCAATTCGTTTCATTTCCAGAGGTAAATTGCTAAAAATGAGAAAAAAATTTCGATAACGTTAAAAAACCGTTCTGATAAATTTCTTACAATAAGTAACAGAAAAAATATGTCATTTTAGGGAATGTTATAACTTCTTCATTCCTTAGTATGCCTTCGACAATCCTACTTCCAACCGTAATTGGATCATACATAATTTTGTGTTCACATTGGTCGATTACTCGAACTTTAATTCCAGGATTTGTGTCAACAAAATATGGGAAAATCGTTGTAGTTTTAATGAATTCACCAAGTTTCCTATAATGCAGATCAATTGTAAGTCCTTCCATGAAGCCTCGTACTCCAAATTTAGATGCTGTGTAACAAATACATGAGGGAATTCCAACTAATCCAGCAAATGATGAAATTGAGACAATATGACCTCGTTTTTGGTCGATCATGTCTTGTAAGAAACAGCGCGTTGTCTGGAAAATTTAATTTAATATGATTCTTCTTAAAAAATTATGATTGGTTTCATTTTTTTGCTTCATACCCAAAAATTGGCCATTAAGTTAATATCAATCATTTTTTGTAAATTACTAGGCGTCTCCTCCTCAGGTGATTTGCAGAAGAAAACTCCAGCATTATTGATTAAAATATCAACGACACCCATGTCATGTTTCACTTCCAATTTCAATTTTTCAATATCCTCTGATTTTGAGACGTCAGCTTTGAATGCCTTTGCTTTGACACCCAATGATGTAAGTTCATTAGCTGTTTTCTTGGCACCATCAAAATCAATGTCAACAATCGCAATTTTACATCCCTGTTTTGCAAGATTAATTGCAATTTGTCGTCCAATTCCATTTGCACCACCTGTTATTAAAGCTAATTGTCCACGCACGTCTTTGAATGGTTTTGGAATGAAAAATTCAATTATTGATCTTATAATGAGGATTATGAAGTTGGGTAGCAAAAGTGCCATATCAATCCACATTCGAGACTCCTCTCTTCTAGATTCTGCCAAGAATTTTTCATCTCGTATTCGACCCAAATCTCCGTTAATATAATTATTATTATTCATTTTATTTTTTTTTTAATTTAATTTGAGACAAAAAATCACAAAAGTGTCGTGCGTTCGACTCAAGCAACAAAGGCCAACTAAAACGATAAATGATTACTGATCATAAACTATTATCATTCTAATTTTGCGTAAATTGTAATGAAATGTATAACTCACAGTTCTTTGGAACTAAATAAGTACTAAAGTATGTTAAATAAGTTCGTATGAAAATCAAAATTATATCAAACAAAAACTTTTTTAAGTGTACAGTGAAATTACAGTGTATACAAATCAAAATTCTATTGATTATTGAAGATGAACCTTAATTGTATGTGATCGGTAAATTCGATGTTTACATTGAAAAGAAAGAATATTGTTGAGTCACGCGAGGTTATAGACAGTATTGTCTGAACTTTTTTTTCATTTTTTTTTGTAAGTGTAACTCCTTTTATTCTAATTGGATGTTGATTTTTTCTCGCTAACGCCCAAATTAAGTTAAATTTAGCATAGGTCAGTTCAAGGTGACTGGAGATTCTTAGTAAAAAAACAGTTTCAATGTTACAAAGGTAATATTTTAGTAATTATTTGAAATGACTTGTACAATATTTGCTTAGTATAAAAAATGCATTTTTTTTGGTTAAATTTTAAATTTTACAATCATGTCTTACTTGTCAGTGTGGATGTATTACAAGTTTGAATTTTTTTTTGTTATGTTTAATTTTAGCTCAGAACATTTTTTTTCCTTAAGATTTTAAATTATTGAATGGATTTTAACACCTAAACGCTATTCATTAAAATTTAAGTGCGTAAATGGCTGATCAATGGCTAAATGGCGATAAATCAATTTTAATTCGGTTAAAGCTATTTTTCTTTGTGTACTGTCATATGTCTGATATACATTTTATATAAGATCATCGGAATTTGTCTAAAAATAAAATAAAAAATTTAATTTCATACTGAAATTATATTTTTTAAATATCCTTACATTTTGTATCCAAATATGTATGCAATACTTGGAATCGTTACAATCCGTTCATTGAATTTGATCCCTTCGATTACTCGTTTAGCAACTTTTCTTGTACTTAAGATTACTGTATGACGGTAATTTTCTTGAGTGTGTTCTTTAACTACATTTCCGGTATTAATAAAATACGGAAAAACTGTCGTTGTTTTGATATGTTTGCCCAATTTATTTCTATACAAATCGATGTGGAGACTGAAAAAAAGGAAATTGAAATTTAATTGTGAATGTTTTACATGAGCGCATTCAAATAAAATATTTTAATTAAAATTCATGGATATTTTTGACTCCGACGAACGCACAGACGGCGTCAATGTCGACACATTGTAAGTTGAAATTGCCCCCTGGATTTTTTGACGCGGATAACGCAAGTGACCATAAAATCGTATTTTTTTTAATCTTTTTGGCAATGCTTTATAAATTTTGCTCTGTAAACATCCAAGCGAACGATAAGCGAAGGAACTCGTTTGGGGCGTTACAGTATTAACTTGTACTTTTTTCTTAAAATTCTGGTTCTGGAAAAGTGCATTTAAATGACCACAGTAGGATTTTTTGAGATCGCGCTGGAACCCTTGTAAAACCTAAAACCTATCCTAGTATGCAGATAACACTGAAATCACCTTTCCATGAACCCCCTAACAGCAAATTTTGTTGTTGTATATAAATGTAAATCGGGTGCACCAAACAAGCCAGCAATTGAAGATATAGTAACAATATGTCCTCGTTTCTGTTCAATAAAGTCTTGTAAAAAAACTCGAGTTGTCTAGTAAAGTTAAAATTTAATTATAATTTGACTTGAAATGAAATGAAATTTTCGATTACCCAAACAAGTGACATCACATTAACATCTATCATTTTTTGCAAAACCACAGGATTTTCTTCATCAATTGGACGCACAAATAAAAGTGCTGCATTATTTATAACTATATCAACAGAACCAAGATCTTTTTGTATATTTAATTTGAGTTGTTCAATTTCACTCAAGGATGAAACATCAATCTGCAATAAAAAAAAATCAAAATTAAGTATTTAAATCAAAGACAATTAGATTAAATTTGTTATTACTTTATAAGCTTTTGCGTGCTTGCAATTTCCTTCCAATAAAATTTCTTGCACAGTTTTTTCAGCATTACCTATATCAAGGTCAGCTATTGCAATTTTACATCCAAGTCTTGATAATTGTAATGCTATTTCTTTTCCTAGTCCATTTGCACCACCGGTTATAAGCACAATTTGGTCTCGCAAGTTCTTTGGTTTTCGAAAAATCATTTTCACGTAACGGATGCTGAAGAAAATGATGAGTAAAGTTACAAATAAAATTGGATTAAGCATTATCGCGGTGTTATTCTAGTTTTATAAATGGATTGTTTGAGAAATAACTGAGAAATAATGCATTCAGATGCAAAAAAATTTAAAACATGTTTTTTCTTTATTCTTTAATTGATATGTGTAATTAAAAGTGAATTCATTATTAGGACACTGAGAATGATTCTCTTGAATCTGCATTTTAAAGTTAAGTGTGAGCTTCGTGTTTAGAGAAAAATTGTCTCAAGAGAGAATTAATTGTAATTATTTTTTATTTTAAATTGTGCTCTTGTTACAATTTAACATGAGAAGTATCTTGACTTAAATTACAATGAGAGGAAAATGAGAAAATTTTGATTATGCATTCTTAAAAACGTTAAAACGTGTCAATTATCAATTTAAGTGAATTTTTCAAATATTTTTTTGAACTTTTTACTAACGGTAAGTGTTCTTCCAGTTAAAGATTTCTGAATTTAAGATCTTATTTAAAAAGGCCTTTGTTTCCAGGATTTTAATGGAAAAAAAAACATATTAGAGAAGAATCAAATTGTAACACACCAAAAAAAAATTTAATTCAAATCACTTAAATTTAAATCACAATCAAAATTCTGACTATCAACCGATCCAAAATAAAGTTATTGTGAAACTAAGTCAACTGTTTCAACTTATCTCTTTAAATTGAATCATTATATTCTCGTGTAATTGAGATCTGATATCAATTTTTAGTTTACATGTAATAAAATAATATGAATTAGCATGTAAAAACATCAAATTTTTTTTTTTTAAATTGTAAGAAAAATCTCAATTTGAACACAATTGCATGCAATTAATTACAGGTGAATGAAATGCAAGTTCAACAAGCAAGTTAATCATAAGTCTGAAGTTTGATCGTTAAATGCATATCATTATCATTTTATTACTAATTAAATTTAAATGCGATAAAAATATAATTTTGAGTAAGGCATTTAAGAGCGTGTTACTTCTATGAGACAGAAACTTAACATAGATAATTTTTTTAGACAGCCCTTAGATGAATTGAGATTATTATATTTATTTTGTGCCAATTTCATATAGATTATGAAAAAAATGCGATTATTGGAACGGGAAAATGTCCGTTTAGTAAGTCGTTCCATTAGTGGAAATTTAACAAAATTTTATTGAAAAACTCGTCAATGCCAGTACGATTCTGGAAAATTTTGGGGTCAAATTTACGAGTGACTTTAGATAAGTCAGTCATTTTGTTGACATACAATCAGTTGGTATGGGGCTGCATAATATTCGTATTTTTTTCATATCGACGAACCTTTGCTTTAACTTACTTGTCTGCCACTGAAAACACTTTATTTTATGAATTTAGACGACATTAAAGTTGCAACAGTGAGAGCATCCATACAGCCGTACAAGGAAATTAAGAGTTAGAACATGTGCTCGTAATCTCATTCAAGATTAAGTTTTAACATTTTTTTCTCCTTTCAATTAAATTAAACATCGAATACTTGATACAAAACACTTATCTTAAGGTTCAAGATGTGTGCCAAATAATTCAAGTATTTAAAGTAAATTTAAAATTATCGTCATACAACGTCTTAAGTACCTCAATCTATTTATTTTGTACTTTAATGATTCAAGTTATGATCAGATATTCAAATAATTGAAATTTCTTTGTTAAATGACGTTCATATTAACGTGTGTAAAATACTCGGAAATATTTGTACGTGAATTTAATTGAATTAGTTGTAAGAATAAACAAAAAAGATATAAGCGGAATAAAAAAACAATTCTTAATATTTATTTCACATATGTTTAAGATTCGGATTTGAGGATTAAAATTGATTTCGATTAATGTACAAACAATTTTCAATGTTTTCTTTTTTTTGATCAGGAAAAATATTGTACCAGGTTGATTAATCATTTGATAGAGGGTTTTTGATGGATTTTAGTATTACTGTAATTTTGTATAAGTGTCCGTTGCAAAACCTGTCCATTTATACCCTTTTTTGATCATTTTACTCATCATGAATTTTCTGATGAACAATGGGATTGTTCTATAAATTAAAAATATTTAATTTAGATATACAGATTCAAAGTATTAAAAAACTTACATGAAGTATCCTAATAAGAGATTGATGCTTGGAATTACAAGCGTTTCCTTGTTCGTTTTAATCGCATTCACTACATCTTTTGCAATACTTTCTGGTGTCTTCATTTCATGTAGTCTAATATTAGAAGCCACTTCAAACGTATGTGAAACTTCATCGTTTGTCGATATGAAAGTTGGATACACTGTTGTGGTTTTAACTGACTTATTATGTCCTTTATGATGGAGATCTAATGCAAGTGATTCCATAAATCCTCTTACTGCAAATTTTGATGTTGTGTAGATGAGACCAACAGGTGCTGCTGCCAGTGCGGCTATCGAACTTATTGTGACAATGTGTCCAAAATTTTCTTGTATCATTGTTTGCAGAAAAACTCGGGTCGTCCAAATTACAGATAAAATATTGACCTTCAGCATCTTTTGTAAAAGCTCAGGCGATTCTGTTTCAATGCAACGTGCAAAGAGCATCGCTGCATTATTGACAAGTATACCGACTTTTCCAAGTTCGGATTCAATTTTAACTTTAACTTTTTCAATTTCCTCCAAATTCATTACATCAACTTTGTATGCTTGGGAGTTGATTCCAAATTTTCTTAAATTTGATACAGTTTTTGTTGCAGCATTTAAATTTATATCTAAAATCGCAATGTGACACCCTTCTTTTGCTAAAACCAATGCAATAGCAGCTCCTAATCCACTTCCACCTCCAGTTATTAAAGCAACTTTTCCTCTGATATTCTTTTCCCGTGTAAAAAAAGTTTTTACAGCAAATAAGCATAAAATGCAAGATACCACTAAAATTCCAAGTACATGCACTGAGTAATTAATCCATGGATTATCCAATAAATTTAAAATGAATGAAAACATCTTGATACTTCACAAGTTGATGGTTAACTGAGTTCTAACACTCGTAATCGTAAATTTTAAAATTAAACTTGACCTTTGCTTGTGTGTGATTAAAATGAATTAATTCATAAAATTATTCAAATTTGATTTAAAATGCATCAGCAAGAAAAAGTGCTTTTATTAAAAAGTTCTGATGTGCTGAACAAATTTGATTAAAATACGCGCATAAATTAATATTTCAAGTAGTATTTTTGTTCAGCCTAGTCATTGTTTGATTTTAACCTTAATCAGCATTGTTATTAAATAATGATGATTATTTTATAATTAATTTTTTTTTGTGTGGTAATTTAATTTCAAATTTATTTTTCAATTACAGGAATAAATTTGACTAAATTCAAATGAGAAACAAACAAAAATCAATCATCAGTGGATAAGATGCACTCTTTTTAAAGAAACTGAATGAAATTGATAGGTATTTAGAATTGATTTTTCAACGAAATATTTATTTTTTTTCTCTATTCAAATAATCACAAATAGTCTGTCATTTAATTTTTTTTCTATAAATCAATATTTCACATGAATTGTTCTTTTTTATTTCAATAGTCACCCTAATGCATTTGTACTTTTTTCTTGCATGATTCACAGATATCATTATTATTTAACTGTTTTTTTTTAACTGAAAAAAACACATCTTTAAATAATGGTCACAAGCAAAATGGCACCACAAGCACGATCAAATCATCGCATTTATGCGTCAAATTCAAGCACATATGGGTTTCGTTTGGTCGACAGTGATCATACCATGGATACATTGTCAAGCCAAGGAAGAAATTCAATCTATAAAATGAAAATTGATTCAATGTTTGATGATTCGAGGTAGGTAGCATTTATTTGTTTAACTAAAAAAGCATCATTGATATGAAATTGGTTTGCAGTTCTTAGAATGGAAATACGTGAATTAAGTGTGCAATAATTGACATGATATGACACGTGAGACATTGTATTTGTATAACTGACATAAACATTGAATTACTTAAAAAATGCAGTTTTAAAGACTGCAAGACTGAAGATTTTTCAGCCATGAGTCCGTTATTCAGTTCTAAGAATTCAGAGTTTGATTAGTCCAAGTCGGTTAGATACAAATTCTTTCACATTTCCCAAACAACCAAAATTTTCATCATAATTCATATCAATCAGAATGATCTTAGTCACCCACTCGAATGAATTTCTAACTTATATCGCATTTGCCTCTCGTTTTTTGACAGGAGCAAAAATACGCTTATCAAACTCTTTCATGCCTCTTGTAAAAACTGTTTTTCTTGCTACAATGTTAAATCACAAGATTCTTAAAATACCTTTTAATTCGCCTAATTAACTCACATTTATTTATTGACTATCCATTGCATTTTTCTTTCTCTTTATAACACAATTAATTAGTGAAGCTGCATGTTGATATTAAATCCAACCAGATTTTCTTGTTTTTCCATATTTAAAACAAAAACTGTGAATTTAGAGCAAATTCACGTTATTTTGACCTACATTTGATACGGAAAACTGGTATCAATGTCTAACACTTACATGAACGACGTTTATCTAAATGATGTTTATAATGTTTTGAAATGAAGCCTTCATTATATGCTGAAATGATTTGTAAATACCAATTTAATGGACATTTAAAACAAAAAAGAAGGAAAATTGAATCGAATAAGTCATTTCAACAGGGCTTGATATTCCTCTGAAGGTCACTCAGAATCTCATACCTAAAGTGTTGTGTGTCTCGTTTTTCAATAAACTTCAAACTAAATGACATATCAAAATTAAGTGTAAAAGATTCAAAAATAAAAAGATTTTTCCGACATAAGATGACATTTTATTACTTGTAGAATTCAGTAAGCTTAAGTACCAATTCAATCAAATTGTGTTTGATCGAGACAGTTTCAACCCACATTGAGTTGAAAACACACATTAGAAAGAGAATTAACGAGTTCTTATGAAACGACATTCACAATGAATAAGTTTGCTTTCTAAGTTTGTGTTCAATCGTCTCCTCGACATAAGTATGCTTCTGAAACTTGTTTGACTTAATTTCCCCTATGCTAAGTCTTTCTTCAAAAGAAATGTAAGCTCTCTTAATCCAATATTTTCATTGAATTCAATTTAAAGGACTTGGATTTAACATTAAGCATGTAATTTCATCAAATTTCATAAAATCATAAACAAAATTCCTCCACAGTCCTATAAATTCCTCTTCAATTTACATGAACCTTATTTAAAATGTAACCTCTAGCCCACGCATATCCATTTCCATTAAAGTAAATTTTCATTAAAACAAAAACAAGAAATAAATAAAAAAGAAATTATGCCATTTCATACTTTGAAATCAATTTAAAGTAGAGTTAACGAATGATAATAGCAATGAAAGACGAGGAAAAAAAAGTATGAAAATACACACACTTCTCTTTTATGATAATATTAAAGAAAATTATAAGTTCATTTGTAAAGTGACCACCATTGAGATTAGACGTGCGCGAACACTTAACGTGATAATTATAATTATTTATTTTATATTTTTTTTTTTAAAAAGTAAAAGCATTTCATTACAATACAGCTGGAGTACACTTAAAATATTTTTCAAATAAAAAAATTCATAATCAAAATTAAGTGCGTATATTATAAGAGAAAAAAAAACATAATAACAACAAAAAAAAAATAAATATAAATCAAAAACCATATCAATTGTACCATTTTATGTTGTTATTTCGGTTATTTTAAATGCTCATGTCATTGAACAATTATCATTTTTATTATTTTTGTAAATATGTGTGAATAAGAGCAAAACAGTGGTAAAATTTTGTGGTGAAAAAAAGCGAACAATTTATGAATAATATTTAGCGGTTCACTGAACTTGATCTTGTTATTATTATTTTAAGCTTAAAACTGATATGTAAACTGTTAATGAACATTTTATTTTTTTTACTCTTAATTAACATTTCAACATAATTCATAATTTCATTTTCTTTCAAAAAAAAAACTTTTGTGATTTATGTAAAAAAAAAATTAATTTTTAAAATAAAAAAAAATGTAATAGAAGAAAAGAAAATATTTTATATATGTTCATATATGAGAGGTGATAAATTATATTAAAAGTAAGACAAAAGTGGAGTTAAACGTTATAAAATAAAATTTAATAGACAATTGTACTACTTTTATCACAATAACTGGTTTAATAATAATAATAAAAAATAGTATTTTATTGATATATTCATGTTACACATATTAAAAAAAAAGAAGAAAAACAGTAACATATTTGTTCTACATTCAAGAGATATATTAAATTGCCTTAATGAATGCAAAAAAAATATGGACTTTAAATTAGCACATAACATAAGTTAATTGAAATAGTGAGATACTAAATTACAAAAAAGAAAACATTATAAGTGGAAAATATTAGAAAAAAAACATTGCATTGGAACTTAATTGACTTGATAATGAAGTAAAATTCATTTCAAATGTGTTTCACAACCAATCCTGGATTTTTAGATTACTCACAGCCGAAAAAAACTAATCGTACAGAGTGAGAATCAATTTTAGGTTTTTTTTAACACTGTCTAAAAATTATCTGATGAATTTAGGTGTTCATTTCTGTAGGGACATTTAAAAATTGGTTTAAAAACCTGAAATTGGTTAAGAAAATCGAAAACATTAGAAAATTTCAAAGAAACTTGAATAAACTTTCAAATTGTGACTTTTTTCTAATTTTCCCTACAATTTTTCGGTTTTTCTAGTTAAAAACCGTTTTTTTTCATTGACTCCCGATACATTTACGAACATTTAAAATTATCCGATAACTGTTCAATAGTTTCAGCAAAATGATGAAAAGCCTAATGAAATTTTTATTTTTGAAGGTCCTTTACTTAAATCATAAATTAATAATTAAAAATTATGTAAAAAATACTTATGAAAACTTTCCACACAATTTAAAGCGAGCACTTTCTACTTATTTGAACTTATTAAATAAATTGCTGTTAAATAAAATAATAATTTTCATAAAACTCAAAACAACATTGTGTAAACAGTGTTAATTTAATTTCAGTATTTGATATTTTAGTTAATTAATTTCTTTTTTTTTTTTTGGCAGATCAATTATAAGTCAACGTTATGATGAAGGAATGCGCCACCGAAGACGACCCTCTTCCAATTACGGCAGCGGCAGCATGAGATCCACACGATCAAGTAATAATAGTATTAGTAATGGCCATTCCAATAGTAATAATAGTCGGATAAGTAACAGTGTTCAGGCCCAAATTGAGCGTATGTTTAGCGATGTTGAAAATGAAACAGTATCATGTAGCTTTTCAGTGCGGTGTTTGGGTGCGTTGCCTCTTAAAGACAAAGTAACTAGTTTGAGTGGATTGCAAGATCCATTGAGACAGTTGTATTTGAGTGGAGCTGGTCATGGTGTAAGTGAAGAGTTTCTTGTTAATTGAATGTCATTAATTTTTTAATTGAAATTAGAATCAAAATTCTGGTACATTGGAAATTTGTCCTTCTGGACTTCGGATGAAGATGGCCAATGGACGCAATTCATCAATTACACCATATTCGAGTATCGCTGTTTGGTCAGCTGTTAAATTTGTAGTCTCTCAGAGTGAGGGTGGTGCAGCATTTCTTCCATTAATAACTGACCCAGAAAATATCGATAAAAGTAGTCTTTTTAGGCCATTAAAGTATGTTGCATTTATTTTATCATCATTTTTTATTCTAACAAAATTGTTTCATTTTAGTGCTGCTGATAAACGTCGTCTCTCATCAGGTCTACACTCTCCCCTGTTTGCTGTAGTGATGCGATCAACAGAGAATCATCGTCAATTGGAATGCCATGCCTATGTGTGCCAAACACCAGAAACAGCAATTGTACTTGCCGCAACATTATATCAATGTTTAATGGCACACATGAGCAATAGTCAACATAACAGTAAGAAAAAGGTGAAAACACACAATGGTATAAGTCGAATGAGTGTTGCTAGCAGTCAAGCTACTACAAATTTAGTACAATCAGTAAGACCAGCTCAGTCAATTGTGAGGTCTGAGAGTCAAAAGAGTTCATCAAAATATGGATCTGTTCAAGGTGGACGACGTAAGCGCAGACCTACAAATAGTTCAGTTGAACAAGGTGGACGAGATATTATCAGAAGTGCATTGATTGAGGTGTCAAGTGAGGAGCGATCGAAAAAAAAATCAAGTAAAAGTCGTCGAGCGCCTCCAATTCCTACAGAACCACCTCCAGTATTATGTAAGTGATTATTTAAAAAAAATTGTTGTACGTTGATTTAAATTTTTTTAAAATAATTTTCAGGTGACTCAATTTCAGCTTACAATGCATCAATGTCCTACTTAGAAAAAGATCGTAAAATGAGAATTAAAAATACGCCTGATTCTGATAAGTCATCAAAAGATAAATCGCCAGCATTATCCGAAAAACCACTTCCCGCAGCCACAGACAATGCAGGTGACATCCTAACAAAAGTAGCCATTCCTCGTTCTGGAAGTTTCCTAAATACTGGTGGTTTGACACGATACAAATCGAAAAATAATCGTCGGAATTTGAAGGGAAGTCCCACTCACTTAGGAGGAGGTGGTGGTGGCTCACCACTCGGTTTCAGTGAACTTTTCCAAGAATTTCGACTTCAAGAAAATTTACATTCATTGGATGAGATTTTAAATGCAATTATTAATACTGATGGAATGTCATACAATAATCTTAAACCTATCTATAAAGAGTTCCTTCTTAAGTTGGCCGTTACATTGACAAAAGATGAATTGTATCAGAGATCGAAAAGTATTATGCGTCGTCAAAAGAAGAAAAAGGTTAAAAAACAAAAGCAACAGGTAAAATTAAACAAAATTTAAATCAAATAACATTTAAAATTAAATTATCTTTGCAGACCATGAAAAAACAATCATTTGTAAGTGTTATTGGATTAAAGCAGGTATTTAAATTTGGCCATTTTCGGAACAAAACGGCGAATAAGACAGCATCAAAAACGAATCAACAAACTACAAAAGGAAAAGGAAAAAAGGCTCATCACTTTCGTTCTGTCACAAGCGGATCAGAAGTATCAGTGGTTGGACGTCATGAGCATACCTTAGGAGGACAACATAGAAACAGCTCTAGCGGGTAATTTTTTTTCAAATTTTCATGTTAAATATTTTCGATATTCATTTGAAATTATCATTTAAGATATGTCTCATGTTCTGAATGTAGTTACGATTCAGATTCTTGTACCTGTGCATCAGCTGATCGTTGTTATTGTTCCATGGGTGGTGACAGTCACAATGAATTACATGCAAAACTAAGCAAATGTAAAACGAATTCAGGTCGTGATGTAACAAGAAGAGATTCACTACCTTCATGCAATTCCGAAGATAAGTGTTATTGCTCAATGCCTGAATCATCGGCTGCCAGCACATGCACCTCCGATAGTTGTGCTAGTGTTGATAAATGTTATTGTGCAGTTGTGCGTAAAAGTACAAGTAGCAACAGCAATAGCAATAAAAAATCATCAAAATGTGCCAATAATTTGTCATTGGACTATGAATTGTTTACAACGGGCGATAATACGCGACATGTTAAACCTGTCGAGGCACTTAGTGTTAAGAAGAGTGTTGAAGCAGCAGCTATGTTTGCTGATTTGAAATTAAGTCAAACAACAGATATCACTAATTTAAGAGGTGGCAACAAGGAGAGGAATAAGAAAAAATCTGATTATAAAATTGAGGAGAAAAAAAACAAGAAAAAGCATGATAAGCAACATGAAAAGGAGATTGAAATGAACTCATCAGTTAAATCCTCGTCGTCTGAAGTGGAGTTGAGGAAAACTCAAATTCAGAAAAATGCTCTTCAAATCACTAAATCAAACGGATATTATCAGACAATTCCACCAAGACCTCTCAGTACCTCCTTGGAAGATTCTTTGGGATATTTGCCTTGAAAATCGAGTTGAAATTTAAATAATCCACGGTGAATACAGAAAAATTAGTAGACTGCCATTTTAGATAAGGTACTTTACTGCTTTTTCTGTTTTTGTTGTTTTTTTAACTGAAACACGATCAAAAATATTTTTATATTAAAAATTAAGCTAATTATTTTAAATTCTACTTCAAAAGGTGCAATACTAGGGCTAAGGTCTAAAAACAAATTACATTCATTTTTATATTTTTATTATTCTTAATTTAGTTAATATTTTACGCATCTTAAAGCTTTTTATTTAATTTAATAGAAAAAAATCGCTTTAGTTGATAAGAATTTAAACATTTTACAAAAATTATGTAGAAGAGTCATTAAAAATTATTTAAAATGTGTACCGTGGTACAATTAAACATAAATATAACAAAAAATGATAATAAAAATAAAAAAACATTTATAATTGATAATAATGCCATTAAGTTTCAAATAGCCAAGCCTTCATTTTAGAAATCCAATTCGAGTTTTATTTCGTATTTCATTGCTTTTGATGACGTGTGTGCTCTTTTTTTGAATTCTCATTGTTTTCGGCTAAGATTCTTATCAAAATTAAGAAAAAAAAAAAAGTAAGTAAATAATAAATAAATAAATGATTAAGAGTAAATTTGTGTACTGATTCCATAGAAAGACAGATCTTGCGAATTCTTCTTATTAAATAATAACGGACCCAGAACAGATCAGTCGATTTTTGGACGTTGTCATTTGTGGATCATAAAAAATAAGAATAAAAATACATAAAAATGCCAAGTGATGAATTAAACGTTTTTCAATTACGCTCGAATGGTGTTTCGGCAGTTGGTTTACGTGACCAATATGCTGATGGTAAGGCAGCACAAGTGTGGGAAATATTTATCGGAGATCAACAAACACGTACAAGCACTTATCGAAATTTTTTGGTTGATTTATTGAGACAACACAAGTGTAAACGAATTTTGGATGTTGCATGTGGAACGGGAGTTGATTCAGTTCTCCTGATTGAAGAAGGATTTGAAGTTGTTTCAATTGATGCGTCAGACAAAATGTTAAAATACGCACTTAAGAAACGCTGGAATAATCGAAAGGATCCGAAATTTGATAAATGGGGTAAATTAACATACATTTCAAAAAAAAAAACCTGAAATTGTGTAACGTAAAATGATAAGAAACCGTAGTTATTCTTTCAAGTTCATGACAATGACCTTTTGCTAAAAATAAGTGAAATGATAAGGAATTTATTTTTCTCAACAATTTTTTTCTTCTAATTTGACACACATTTAGTGATCGAGGAAGCCAATTGGTTAACTCTCTATGACGATATTCGATTTATTGTGGAAAAAGATGGACATTTTGATGCTGTTATTTGTTTGGGAAATTCCTTTGCTCACATGATGGACAATTATGGAGATCAAAGAGAACAAAAACATGCAATTATGAATTTTGAGAAATGTCTTAAGCCTGGAGGACTTTTACTTATTGACCATAGAAATTACGATTATATTTTGGAGCATGGAGCTACACCGACAAATTGTATTTATTACAATGTAATTTTTTAATTTGTTTGTTTATTTAACATTTTAATCAATTTCAATCATTACACAATTAATAGAGTAAGCAAAAAACTGATATTAAAACATCGGTTCTGTATGTGGGAGGAAAAGCGGATACTGTCACTTTGGATTATGTCATTGATATGGGAAATGGAGACGTCAGGTATTTTATAAATTTAATTGATGTTTCACTCAAATTGGCCACAGACGACAGTTTTGATTGAAAATTTCTCATTCAATTCGGACTAAAAGTAGAAAAAAATTTTGTATTTTTACAGTGATTTTCGTTTGGCATATTATCCACATCGCTTGGACGTGTTTAGACGTATGTTAAAGGACATATTTGGTCATACAGCAAAATCCCAATTATTCGGAGACTTTAAGCCACTGAATGAAATTGAAGATCCAGCATTTTATATTCATGTATTTGAAAAATTAAAATAATCTTATTGATATTGGTGAAATAAATTTTATTAAAAAACTACATTTGTGTTTTCATTCTTCCATTTCACGTACAATTGACTTGTACAGTTCACTTTTACAATGCTCTCATAACAAAATTTAAAAATTTATTTGCAAGTCATAATCATATTTTAATTAAATTACGAATTATTCATCAAATATTATTATTATACTAATTGTACATGAAAAATTAAATTTTTGATTAATCATTGTTTGCACAGATAGTAAAATTTCTCAATTCAATCACGTGTCACAATACAATGTAATCTAATTACATACGATTTTCATCAAACTTTAACGTAAACTCACAGAAATCATATGTCGATTAACAAGTTTCAGTGTAACACTTAGCATCAGTTTGAGGTCCTCCCATTTAAGTGACGTATGAAATTTATATTTTTTCAATAGGTGCCAAAGTACAATTTTCATACTCAACCAAGCGTATTTGATACCTGAAATTAAATATTTTTGTATTAATGGAAGTTGATTCGGGTTATCAATAAAATTCATACCAATGCAATTTCTCGGTCCACCACTAAATGGAATATAACTGTAGGGATGACGTTTAACTGTATATTCCAGAAGGAAATTATCTGGATCGAATTTTAATGCATTTGGACCCCAAATTTTTGGATTTCTATGAACATTATATGAACAGATTACTAATTGAGCACCCTTTGGAATGGTATATTTTTCTAAATAATAATAAAAGCCTTTAGATTTTCGATTTTTTAAAGTAGATATCATAGAAACTTACCCAAAGGAACATTTGCCGTCGCTTTTCGTCCTATGACTGGTCCAACGGGAAAATGTCTCAAAGTTTCTTTGATGACCATTTCCATGAAATTGAGTTGGGATAAGACATCGATACTAGGATCCATTTCACCAGTGTCATTTAAGATTATTTCTTGGAAGACTTTTTCTTGAATTTCGGGATGCATAGCAAGCATCAAGAGAGTGAAAGCGATTGTCAATCCAGTTGTTTCATTGCCCTAATTTGCAAAGTTTAATTGAATAATTGAGAAATTGAGGATAAATAAACTTACCCCAACCACAAGTGTATCAATTTCATCTTTTATCGCCTTATCTGTAAATATTTTTGGGTAGACTTCCTTTAATCTGAGTAATTTCGTAATATATGGCATTGAATCATGGATATTTTGATCGATTTGAGCATCAGGATGCTTGACATTATTTTTGATCACGATTTTTGCTGCCTCGTCAAAAACTAATCGACTTTTACGGTCTTGTTGGCCCCAGCCCGTCCATTTGTAAATGAATGTTGGATGATGAAAAATACTGAAAATTCTTTCACTGATTGCTTCTGTTAGTCTGGAATTAAAAAAAAAAAATATTTTGACCTTTAATTTAAACTTGAATACGCTCATACTTGCTAAATTCACGTACAAAAACTTTTCCCCATTCATTTCTTTGCGTATCAAGATCCAATTGAAAATTTGTGGCAAAAGTTATATCAAGTGTACATCTTGTTGAATATTCATGGATATCAAATTCTCCTCTCCCTATTTCCTCCTCAAGTAATTTGGTAAAAATCCTACTTTTATCATTCATAATCGGCAAATACTTCTGCATAATCTTCAAACTAAAACAATTATTCAATAATTTTCGATGAATTTTCCAAATTTTTGCTGGACATGAAAATAAACCCATTTCACATCCAAAAAAATTATACACAAATGACTTTTCAAGGCAATCGTTTGAATTTAGAACGACTTGTAAGTCATCTGGATCATCGATCAGTAGAGCCAATATTGGTCCGAACCATATTTTGGCGGGTGAATGAAATTGGGCGAGCAATTTTTGTAGTTGTTCAAATACTTGTTCACAACTTTTATTGAAAAAAAGATATGATGATCCGATAATTGGATAACTTACGGGACCTGGAATGTGTGTTGTTAATTTATACATTTCCAGGCGTTGAAAATGGAAATAACCGATTAAAATGATGAAAAAAATTAAGAGAATCGCACCAAACATTGTGAAATACTAAACTGAATGGATTTTTTTTAATGGGAGTTTCAAGCAGATTTTTTTATAATAATTTTCGCTTTCAAGAAGTATAATTATTTTTGATGACACTTTTGTGCAAAAAATTATAATTATATCTCATTTTCTAAGTATGTGAGTTCATTGAATACAGTCAAGTTTGTTTTCCTTATCATTGTATTAGTGATCATTTCTTGAAAGCGGGAGTATTTTATGAATGAAATTTGATATTACAACTAGTTTTACAACTTTCATGTACACTTCCTGATTTCCAGTACTTTGAATACGAATAGAAACAAGAATATAGGTAAGTGATGTATGTTGGTAAAAGTGATGATGTAAGTTTTGTTGATTAAGTCAATGTGAAGGTCGTTTGTATTAACTTTACATTATATACTGCATGTATATAATGAAATATAATACGATTTATCAAATATGCGTGCATTTAATGATAATCGTGATCCATAAACTTGTATCGTGTATAGAAACATAATTTAGAGGCAGGCATTGTATTTTGAAAACTTAATGATTTTCACATGTTTTTGTTGATGTTTATTAAATTAAATGTTTATGTAAGTCATTTTAATATTAGAATTTGATATTTATTTTTAAGGACACTTACATCACGTTCATGCCATTAAAAATTTATCTTTGAATCATCTCAGACTTCCTTGTAGTGAATTTTATTAGATTTTTTGTTAGTATTTTGAATGAAAAACGAATAAGGTCCTTTGACATGGCCCAGGACGAATTAAATTGGCTAGATACTTATGGCGGCGTTAACTCGCACAAGTCGAGCATCCCCTTAATGGCATGAAGACAATTTCCAGGAATGAAGTGATCAAGCTTTGCCTTTTTTTTGTTTTGAGAGTTGGTAATTTTACTTCTAAATCCTGGCTTGGGACAGATATGGCGACTTCAAGTCCAGAGTCTCTTTGCTTTGCTCGAATGATGAACGTAAACTGGAAGAAATAAAATCAGTGGTTCTTACATATGCCGTCAAAAATTATCCCAGCATCCGTCCGCCCTAAGAAAGCATTCTGCAAAATAACAATAAAAAGCCGGTTTTCAATTTATTTGAGATCCCTCATTCATTATCCAAAAAATTTCTATTGATTCAGCACAAAATTTAAATCAATTAAGCTCAAATATCATATTTTTTAACAAATTTTCAATCATAACATTTTTCTTACGTGTAATACACTTACGCTTCATTCAATTTTATAAAACTAAAGTTCATTGATCGGCTTATTGACACTATTCATGGTAGTTTTTTTCAGATTGCAATTACTCACGTTTCAATTAATTTAAATTTTTTTCTCCATATTAAACGCTCATTACCTGTATAATATGAAACACAAATATCGTTTAACACTATAATTACGAATCTCAAATCAGTCACGTTAAGGACGAATCTGGGTCTGAAAGTCCGCATCACATATTTTAAAATAAAAAATGAAAATAAAAGAAAAGTGATATCAACTTATTATTAAATAAGAACTTAGGATGCCTTTTATCAGTCTAAACCACAAGACTTCAAAAGATCAAGGAAAAAGACCGATTTTGGCTGTTTTAAATAAAAAAAACCGTTATTTTTGGGAAGTGTGAGTACGAATTTTTATTTTGATGATTTTATATTAAAAGTTTGAGCAATTAATTCAAATGAATATTTGATTCTGAATAATTAAAGATGTTTCTTGAAACTTTGAAACATATTTTGATTATACCACTTTCACCTCAGCTTCACTAGCTAGCTGAAATTATCACAAAAAATGATACGTTACATTTTAGTTAATTGATAATAAGCACTAATTGAAGCTCTGTGAGCTTAACAATTTGGTGTTTTGTAAGCTGAACAATCATAACTAGCTTTGCAATCGTCTTTATATGGACATAAATCACATCGTTTACGTTTTCAAAGTCAATTATAGGGGTGGAAGTTGCAGATTTAATTTGGAGGATATCTTTGATCATTGATCTTATTGTTGGTCTAGTAAGAAAATCAGTCATTATTTCGTCATTATCACTTGTTTTTTCACCACATTTTTGTTCAAAAAAATTTTTTTTGACGAAAACCCATCATTCGATAATGTAATTGTCCTTTTAAGAAAATTACGTAGAAGACGAAACTGGGTCTATCATACCCTGTCTCGTTTTTTTGTACAAAAAATACATCTACACACACGTGTATATATTACGATAATCAAGAAGATACTGAGGTGAGAACATGTGATAAGGATTTATTTAGATTTACTCACCATACCCAGCGCTCAAGTTAAATGGACATTCAGACCCAGTTTCGTGATTATAGTGTTAATGTACCAAATAAAAAAAAAATTGCAACACATTGTAAAAACCAGTTCCTTGTTATTGGTGAATTTGAAAATTTTATTTTTGACATCACAGTTTCTGTATACGAATGAAAAGTACAAGTGTGTAACACATAATATAAAATATTTCCAATGACCTAAATAAATTCAACCACCTTTCGTTATAAACATTAACTCAAGTTAACAACGCGGTGTACATTTGTGCATTATTATTAATATTATGATTATGCATTTGAATGCATGTGTACAGAAAAATTGCAAAAAATATCTTAATTTTACCGTAAACATATTTCCAATATATCTATATTTCTTAGTTTTGATGTACATTTGAATACATGTGTAATGAATATTTGTCGTTAAATTGCATAAAATGCATAAAAGGCCTTTCATTCGTCTCAGATGTCAGATGGTGCTGGACGTGTTAAGATAAATAAAATTAAAAAAAAAACGTAAGATCAGAAATTCGTGAAATTTAAGTTTATAAAAGAATATGGTGATTAACGGGAAGTGGTCGAATATTTAACAGAATATTTCGGTGTTGCAATATATTGAATGTGTGCAATAAAATATCAATAAAAAAAATTTATCTGTATGCACTTTCAAAACAAACATCTAGAGTTATTGCAAAAGAAAGTGTAAGTGATTCGTATTAAAATACACACATCAATTATTACTCACAGAAAATAAAACAAATATTACTAAAATTACATAAGCAAATACGTGTGAAACTGTGAATAGACGTTACTCAAATAAATCTTGTGTTAATTTTACATAGAAAAAGCAAATAAATTATTGCAATATGAATTTCGTATTCTGGTTCATAAACGTGATAATTGCCCTAATTTTGTTGTATTTGAAATTAAGGATAAGCAGAAGAAAATTATATGATATTGCTGATAAAATTCCTGGACCACCAGCATGTAATTTTTTTGATTTGAATTTTTTGTATACGAATTTAAATAATAATTTGTATTAAAAGGGCCTTTAATTGGAGCAATGTACTTATTTTTTGGTAAAAACAATGAAGATATATTAAAAGAAGTTGATAAGATTTTAACAAAATACAAGTCACCTGCTAAAGTAAGTGTGATTATACTAAAATAACATGGGATTATGAAATTCAATTCAATTCTTATTAGGCATGGTTTGGTCCTGTCTTGGCAATTCTGGTTGACAGCCCACCCGATTTGAAAGTCATCCTTAACTCCCCTCATTGTTTACAGAAAGCATTTCCATATCAGTTTTTGCGTGTTGATTGTGGATTAATGGCGGCGCCTGGTACTTGAAAAAATTAACATTAATTTACATTTTCTCATTTTAATTATTTAACAGTTGATATGTGGAAAACTCATCGAAAATACTTGAATCCATGTTTCAATCCGAAATTACTGCAGAGTTTCCTTCCAATTTTCAATCAAAAAAGTCGAGTAATGGCAGATCGGCTTGCAACAAAATTGGGTGAAGATGAATTTGATATCTATACAACGATAGGCCGATGTACATTGGATATGATTTGTGGAACTGCCATGGGATGGGAAGACTGTGATCTGCAAAATCATGAAGGTGATATGTATCTTGAGAGTGCTGAAAAGTAAGATTTACCATATGAAAGCACAAAGGAAGTCAAATCAATTTCACTTAAATTAATTTTTAATCTTAATTGAGATATGAAATCACTTCATTTATGAACTTTTTTCTTCTTTTTTTTCTATTTAATTTAATGTAATTCATTCTAGAATTGCTGAAAATGTTAATCAAAGGATATTTAATATATTGTTGCATCCTTTCCCAATTTATAAATTGACAAAATTGTTTAGGGATGAGGAAATGGCATGGCAGAAATTGAAATCATACACAACGAAGGTCATTCATAATTTTAAGAGGAAACAACAACGGAAAAAGATTTACTCGGACAAATTAATTGAAGATTTGAAAAATAACAATAAAAATGATACTGAAAATGATGACCAGGAGTTCTCTGGATTAAGGAAACCAAAAGTTTTTGTGGATAAAGTCTTTGAATTGGCAGAAAAATTACCAGAATTCAATAATCAGTGTATCACAGATGAAATTGACACCCTCATGGCTGGTGTAAGTTGCAATTTAACATCTATGAAGTTGAATTTAATTTTAATTTTTCATCAATTTTTATTTTAAAGGGAAACGAAACAAGTGCATTGAGTGTCTCATTTTGTTTGCTTATGCTAGCAATGCATCAACACATTCAAGATCGTGTTATCGAAGAAATGCGATCAGTTTTTGATACTTTTGATCAAGATGTTACACCAGAAATCATATCAAAGTTAACTTATTTGAATATGGTTCTTAATGAAACGTTACGACTATTTCCGATTACACCGTTAATTGGACGCGAAGTGCATCGAGACACGAAATTAGATAAGTGTGAAATACCGGGAGGTGCAAGCATAATAATTCCTATTTACAAAGTTCATAGAAATGAAGAATATTGGGGTCCAGAGGCAAATTTATTCAATCCAGACAATTTTTTGCCTGAAAATGTGGAGAAGAGACATCCATATTCGTTCATTCCATTTTCAAATGGACCGAGAAATTGTATTGGAATGCGATATTCCTTATTGGCCATGAAAACAATGCTGTGTCACTTGCTAAGACGATATCATTTTACGACAACTTTAAAATATCATGAGCTAAAATTCAAGATGTGTCTTGATTTGAAAATTACTAATAAGCATATGGTTCAAATTCAAAGGAGGAATTTTAAATGAAAAATAATTTAAAATAAAAATATGATAATAAAATTAGTTTTTTTCGAGTTATTCAGGCCTCTAGAGAAAAAAAATATTTTTCATTAAAATAATCAGATAACTTTCAGATAACAAATATTCATTTAACTGATAATCAAATTTAATAATAAATATCTGTCTGTCAGAATATGCAAAAATATCTCAAGCACAATGAAAAACTTAACAAATTTACGTGAGTTCATTTTAAACAAATTTTTTTCAACATATTTATTAAAAATTGCATTCATTATCATAATTACCAAAGCCCAGAATCGTTAAGAACTAAATTTTTCAGTAATTACTCAACTTCCATTGTGTTAAGATAAGATTTAAGAACAAGAAAAATTTACCATGCTTCTTCTTATCATAAAAACGGTTTTATTTTGCACGTGGTTCATCCCCTTACTTTATTTTGGCTCAACGGAGTGTCTAATCAATGGTTTGTGTGATATCATAATAAATTTTTACAAAATTCAATGAAATTTGAAAATAAATTTTAATACAATTCATAGAAAATGATTACAGTAAAATGCCAGTTTTAGACAAATATGAGGACTTTGAAGAGTGTCAGCGTAATTTCAGGGAAAATTTTACTTATTGTGTTGTGTATTTAAAAATCGTATCAAATACGAGTTCAGATTTATGGAAACAAATTGAAGTAAATTTATTTTCAACATTCGTTTTTGTTTTTAGTTTGTTATTTTAAAGGATTTTTCTTTAATTTAAAAGGAATTTTCAAGTCATCAACAGTTTCATTTTCGTCATGATAGTTTGAAAAGAGGAATTTGTCTCAATAATTACCAGAATACAAAGGATATTGAAGATGGGGTTGATACAACATTAAAAAATTACATTACACATGAATTACATGACGGTTTTGGACTTTTAACTGAATATGAAATCAAACATGTGATGACACATGAAACAGAGCAACAAAGAATGGGTAAACTTTCAAACTTTTCAAAATTTATATAAGAACCCGTGAAAAATTTCAAATTTCGATCATTTTCCAGCTTATGATACACTTGATATGACATTTGTGGTAATTTTTATAATTTTATTGTTATGTTCATTTATTGGAACAATTTCTCACTTCATCCGATTACCAATTTTGAGTCCTACGGTTAAAAAAGGTCTCAGTTCATTTGATTTAAATTTTAACATTAAACGACTTTTTGAAAATGTGGCATCAGAAACTGATTTCATTCACTCAATTCGAGTTATTTCCGAACAAGCAGTTGTCGTTATTCACATTTTTGTTTTATTTCCACGAATTGGATTGGAAAAACCGTTACTGTTAGAATGTGAAGCCCATCAACCTTACACTGCCATTTTTGGTTCTTTAGTCATTTTAATTCAAAACTTTTTCTTACTGAGTGGATTTTTGTCTTTTTATTTAAATGCAAAAAAAATCATTGTACAAAACGAACAATTGCATTTACGTGATTTTATTATGATGATTCTCAAAAGAATTGTCAGACTTTTACCATTGATGGCACTGATGATGTTCTACAATGCCACACTTCAACTCAAGTTCGGTTCAAATCCAATTTATATCGATATTATGGAAAATGAGAAAAAAAATTGTCGAAGGAATTGGTGGACTAATGTGATGTTTATTAATAATATTTATAGGGCTGATGAACCGGTAAGATATTAACATTAATTTGAATTTTAAATTCAATATTTTAATTATAAAAAATTTGTAAACAGTGTCTGCAACAGAGTAAGTGAATTTAATTTATGTGAGAATCTGGAATAATTGAAATTTAAATTTCAGCATGGCACGTAGCGGTAGAAATGCAATTGTTTGTAATGGAATTAATAATTTTGATGATAATCAATTACAAACCGAAACGAACAGGTGTTATTTTAATGGGAGTTTTCATTTTCACGAACGTCAGTCAGATTTTGTACACATTCAAATATAAGTTGGTTGGAATATTTTTGGCTAATTTAGAGTAAGTTTTATAATAAAAATTTAAAATTGAGTTCAATTTTAAAAGGCTAAGATAACATGAGAGAGGAAATGACAGAGAATGAGAGAGGAAATGATAGAGAACATGCTCTCTCTGCTCTCATTTGTCATTATCTGCCCCTTGCCCCCCTCGTAAAACTTTCCTTTGTCTGACAAATTTTAATCGACGAAAAATGTATTTAAAGGGGCTCCTTATCCCTTTCGTACACCTGTTCCTATCATTCTTTTTTTCAACTTTTTCTTCATTTTTAGAGATCAACGAACATCATTTTACTTAAATGATGCTTATCACCGAGCCCACATCCATCCGATCACCAATACAAGTGGATATGTAATTGGAATGCTGATCGCTTATATTCAGTTGAACATCAGTAAGAATGGCATTAAATTAAATGAAAACAAGGTAAATTTCGACCAATCAACTCAAAACATTAACTAACATCAAATCTTAATTTTTTTCAGTATTTTAACCGTTGGAAATCGTTTTATTTGCTTCCATATTTACCAGATGCCATATATTCCTATTACGTATATTTTGGTTATGCTGACTCCCAATTATCACCACTTTTGATATCGATTTTCTCAACTGCAGCTAAAAATTTGAGTGTAATTCCCGCTGCAACCGTAATCCTTTTATTGCTGAATCAGGAGACAACTAATGACAAATCAATGATACGAACGATAACGGACTGGTATATTTTCAAACCGCTATCAAAAGTTAATTATGGAATTTATATTGTGCATCTTGGTGTAATTTTACAAGTGCTATTAAATAATGGAGGTGACACACTTCTAAAGTACGGGTCAATATCAGATATTCTTGTGTATGTGTATCCATTTTCCTTATTTGCAATGACTGGTGTGGCTGCAGTGATGTTTGTTTTGGTTGAATTGCCAATTATTAACACTTTTAAATTGATTTATTACAAACAAAAGGTACATATCGTAAAAAAAGAAAAATAAATATTACGCGTGTTATGATAAGAGGAAGTTGTATTATTATTTTTGTTTATTAATAAATAAAAAACTTGAATCGAGACGTGTGTGGGTCATGTAAATAGTTTATGACGTAAATATCAAAGGAATCTCTTAAAATACGGTAGTTATTCAAATTTTCATTCATAGAACTCTAGTTTTAAATGATTCTCTTGAAAACTTCATTTGTTTATTTTTCCAATTTGTTCAAATAAATATTCTTGTTAACGGTTTTCAAGTCATAATAGATTGACGGTTGTAATTCAAGTATAAAATGATTGTGTGCTGATAATCATCTCTAGTCACCCTGCTAAATTCTAATGTGACAGTGCCTCGAAATGATTTCAATTGAACAGATTTTCGTGATAACAGTGATTACTTTATTGATTTTTTATTATAATTTTTCGCGATGGTCATTGTATCGAGCCGCTTCAAAAATACCTGGTGAAAATGGATTACCTCTCATTGGATCAGTTCACGAGATTTTTTTTACGCTAAATAACACAAATATTTTTGAACTCTTACACAAATCATTGGATGACTATGGATCACCATGTAAAGTGTGGTATGGTAACATGTTGTCAATTTTTGTCGAAAAACCAAGTCAATTACAAGTCATCTTAAATTCGGATAAGTGTCTTGAAAAACAGTATTTATATAAATTTCTTGGCGTCGATAAGGGACTTATTGCATCGAAAGGTAAGTTAATGATTTCCGTTCAAAATCCAAAATTTAACGGCTCATTCTCTCACGTTGTGATATCAACTCTCAAATATCGTGTCAATTAAATGAGAAATTCAAAGAATGTTTCATTATAACTTACTTCTTCCTGGTTTTAATCAAACTATAATAAAAATAAGGAAAACATTTATTAAAAATTGAAATTAAGTCTAAGTAGGTAATTAAATGGAAATATGTGCGTAAAAATTACTCTAAATCAGTCAATATTAACGTAATAATTCTAAACAAAACATCTCTAATTAAATCATTGAACTTTTGAACGAAAGGTGGATTCTCACATTTAAGAAAATTGATTTTAAATATGCATTTATTTTACAATTACTGTTATTAGCATTAACCGATTCGTACCGGGCGTGTTATACAATTTCTAAAACTAAGGTCCATAAAAGGACTCATCGGTTCGCGGTGGCGCTGTTAAAGAATCGGTCCAAAGCTGGAGAATGTTGATTACGGTTGCAGATAATAAGAGTAATCAGAAAAAAATAATTTAGCTTTTATCAAAATAATAACTGAGATTCTATTTGTTAAATGGAATCAATTGTGATGTAATTAATAGCATCATCGATTTCTGTAGTGTATGCAAAAAGGCTATTGAAAAGTGCTTAACTCATCTTTAAAGATTTTTCTTATTAAAATAATCTGTTTTGATCATTAAGATTTTAGTCAATCAGTGAGTGTCGAGAAGTTAGCACTGAAAATAATTTAAGATTTTTAATTGCAAAAACTGAAATCCTGTTAAAAAACTAAAATATAAAAATAAAACAGAGTTGCAGTGAACAATTTAATAATTACAATTTTAAAATAAAAATGAATTTCCTGATTTGGTTTATAAATGTTTTAATTATTAGTTGTCTTCTTCTGATCAGATGGAGACAAAGTAGAAAAAATTTATATAAATGTGCTTCAATGCTACCAGGACTCGATGGATATCCATTGCTTGGTGTCATTCCATATATCATTGGGAAACAGGGCGAAGAAATATTTTCAACGATTTTGGAGAAATTAAAGCCATTTGGGACACTTGTAAAAGCATGGATGGGTCCAGTCCTGATGATTGTAGTAGAAAATCCTGATTCATTAAAAGAAATACTCAATTCAGAAAAATGCTTAAAAAAGGCATTTGCTTATGAGTTTTTGAATGTGAATATGGGTCTCATGGCAGCAACTCGTAAGTGAAATGAAACTCAATCAATCTGTCACGTTTTACCTTAAAATGTTAAAAACACCGTTAAATTTTCTGGATTTTTTTTATGGAATCCAAGTCTAAGGTATTAAAGAATTGCACTTATCTACGCCGGAAAAGATTTAATTTTAAAGTTAAAAGTGCTTGTTTTTCATTAAATTTTGTGCACAATCAAGATTTTGTTCTAAACCCTTGTATTTCAATCGATTACAAAAACGTGCGTTTTAATTTCATACTAAGAAAAAAAAAGAAAACAAATATTAGTCTTTTCTTCTCAAGAACTCAAATTACATACACGAAGATGATTTTATTTATTTATCAAACTTTCAAGACTACGAATAATGACATTAAATAAGTAGATTTCCAGTAAAAGCTCATTGCAATATATTACTGTAATGACATACCAAAATCTTTCAGTTGAAACTTTGACTTCAGACAATCTAAACATATAAATTCCATTTGATAGAATAAAATGATATTAGCTTTAATTTTCACTATTTTGATTCTTGTTGTATTGAAATACAATTTAAATCGAAGAAATTTAGTAAAATGTGCTTCAAAGATACCGGGTCCAGAAGGATTTCCATTACTCGGTGTATTACCACGCTTTTATGGGAAGACAAATGAAGAAATTTTATTTGAAGTCTTGGATATTGCCAATTCATATGAAAATCTTGCGAGATTATGGCTTGGCAATAAATTGGTTT
Organism: Culicoides sonorensis; assembly: GCA_900002565.1. Taxonomy (NCBI): domain Eukaryota; kingdom Metazoa; phylum Arthropoda; class Insecta; order Diptera; family Ceratopogonidae; genus Culicoides; species Culicoides sonorensis. The sequence continues at coordinate 468,379 of LN483452.1, read as the reverse complement.
TGATATTACTGGGATTGGACTATGTTAAAATTGTGTTGAATTCGCAAAAGTGTTTGGATAAGGCGTTTGCATATGAGTTTTTGGGAGTTGATTTGGGACTCATTTCAGCAAAGAGTAAGATTATTTTTTTTCTCGATGATCGTGAAAATAAAAATTTATGCTTTAAAGATTTCGTCATGATTTAAACTTACTTGAATATTTTATATTTTTGAAAAAAAAACGTTTAATTGACCTTAACTCAGTCAAACCACCAAAAACTGCTACCGTATATCCTCACATACCACCCATACACACGTTCAAATTTTAGTGACTCAGTAAGATGATTACAAAAACGAAGCAAACAGCAAGTAAAAGTACTTTTCCACGACTCTCGGTACCTTGAACTATCATTAATTTATTCATCTTCTTTTACGTTGATCGCGTGTCTCAAACTTTTTTTTACTATTAGTGTTATAATTATAAAAGTTCATTAAATTACATAAGTAAATATTTGCATTGTTTTAAAAGAAAAATCTATTTTCAGCATCAATATGGAAATTTCATCGAAAGTACTTAAATAATTGTTTCACACCAAAACTTCTGCAGAGTTTTATGCCAATATTTAATCGATCCAGTTCACGCATGGCAAGAAACATGGAAAAGCATCTCATTGCAAAAGATGAATTTGATTTGTATAATTTTGTCGGGAAATGTACACTTGATATGATTTGTAGTAAGTTTGAAGTTTGACTTTAAATGTTTTACTTATGGATTGATTTTTTATATGATTAAAATTATTTAAAGCTACATCAATGGGATTGAATCACGATTTTCAAGGTCAATCTGGTGATGTATATATAGAAAATGCTGATATGTAAGTTACAAGTTACTTTTTCCTAAGAAATTATTAAAAAAATATTTCTTTTTTGTTCCAGTCTTGCAGAAACAATAAACAAGCGAATATTCAATATATTTTATCATCCAATTCAAATTTATAAATTTACAAAATCACATTTGATTGAATCGAAAGCATGGGCTGGATTGCGCACCGTTTCATCACGAGTGATAGAAAATGCTGAAAAGACTTATATGAAGCCAGTTCCTAATGAGCTTAATGTTAAAAGTGAGCTAAGAAAACCATGTGTTTTTGTTGAACAAGTTTACAAGTTATTTCAATACACGAAAGAATTCGATGAACAAATGGTAAAAGATGAGATAGATACATTGATAGCAGGAGTGAGTAAATAATTTTTCATATCATGAATTTAAATTGATTTAATTTTTTCTATGTAATGATAAAGGGAAATGAAACAAGTGGGATGACAACTTCATTTTGTATTCTCATGATGGCAATGCAGTAAGTTTTAAAAATTTAAATTTTTAGAATTGATTTCAAATTAATCCATTTCAAACAGTCCTGAGATACAAGAAAGAGTCATTGAGGAAATGCGAAGTGTATTTGAATCAGTGGATGAACCTGTGACACAAGACCATCTCTCACAATTAAATTACCTTACAATGGTACTCAATGAAACTTTACGCCTTTTTCCCATAACTCCATTCATTGGACGCGAAGTGCAAGAAGATATCCAACTCGATGAGTATACATTACCGAAAGGTGCCTCATTAGTCATTCCAATTTTCAAGATTCATCGACAAGAAGCGATTTGGGGACCAGAAGCTCACTTATTTAATCCAGACAATTTTTTACCTGAAAATGTGGCTACACGTCATCCATATGCTTGGATTCCATTTAGTGCTGGTCAGCGTAATTGCATTGGAATGAAATATTCGTTAATTGCCATGAAAGTAATGCTATGCTATTTACTACGAAATTACAAGTTTTCCACATCACTCAAGTACTCAGAACTCAAATTTAAAATGGCACTTGATCTTAAAATTGTTAACAGACATATGGTCAGCATTGAAAGAAGGAATTTTTGATGTAATTTTATGAATTTTTTTTTACTTCCTTAGTTCCTTAATTCATAAGTTGATGCATATGAAATTTTTATTTTTAGTATTGAATTATTTTAAATGTTAACAATAAATGGGTGACATCTCATCATATTCAGTCTAATTTATCACCGTTATGTTCCCTTCCATTTGATATCTTGCTTGATTTTTCAACATGTGTTTGATTTCTGTACAAAAATAATCTAAATAAATTGATGATTGGCATTTCAATTGTCACAAATAAAATTGCTGCAACAATATACGAGCCAATTAGCGTTCCAAATCCAATTAAGGCCATATCAAATTGAGTACCATATTGAATCAACTGTTTTCCATCCGTTATAATTAGCATTGCAACATATATATGTGTGAGAAAAACACCCAAATTTAATTTAACCAATATTTTGAATACGCGATTATTGTAAAAATTAAAGAGCTTTAATAAAATAAAATCGATGATTGATATTCCAGTTGTACGAATTGGGAAGCCTTGTGTATTAGGATCAGATTCCTTTGTATTTGCCATGAAAATTAAAAATGTGATTGATAAAAAAGCACCAATATTTTTGCAGAACGTTGAATAAAAAGCGATCCATAGTGACGGAAATGAAATTACTTCAGAATCGACGTATATTGAATGGTGCCAGAGAATTAGACCGGATGCAAGGAATAAAATGTACCAAAGTTTGAGAAGCTGAAAGAAATGAAATGTGAATTTTCACAATTAATTCAAAGAAATTTCATTTATTTACCAATCGGAGTTTACTGAAATCGATTTTCTTTTGTTTATTCTGGTAATGCAAGTAAGCAGCTAGTAGTCCAAGGAAATATCCCGGTGTATTTGTATAGAACGGAATGTGTCCTTTAAGATATTCAAGGTCAAAGGCGTTTCTTGTCCTAGTATGTCTATTAATTAAAATTTTATTTAATTTTATATTTCATTCAATTTTATGTTTGAAATCATACTTACTCCAATCTACCTAAAAGTAAGCCACTGATTCCACTTGAATAGAGGGATATAAGTGTGGCGAAATTCCCCAAAACAACAACTAAACTCAAAATTGATCCAATTTTATTGGGAAATCGATTAATTGTCATCAGAATGATCAGTTCAATTACAAATAATTGCATTTCAGCTGCTAAATGCCATGCTATGATGATAAATGAAAGTTGAAAGCTAACAAAATGTAAATGAAAATTAAGTTCTGGGACTTACATGGTTGAATACACTAGAAATAATTAATTCAAATTATAATATTTTTCAATTAACATGAAATTTTCGTCACTCACCGGACCCTCAGATGCTCCAACAAAGTTATTGATGAACAACAAATTACTCCACCAATATTTGTGACAACTGACCATTTCATTACCTGCCGCATCAATCCACACTGGTCCTTTCTGCAGTTTATAAAGTAGTGTAGCATTGAACAAAATGACAAAAATAATCAAGGGCCATAATCGAACGATTCTCTTGATGACAAGTAATTTGAAGTCTCTTAAACACAATTTCTCTCCCTTTAAAATTCGGGTAAGATTTGGATAAAATGACAAAAATGCAGTGATGGCAAAAAAGTTTTGTAATTGAAAAATAGCGCTCCGCATTAGAGCGACAATCGGTTGATACATCTGACTTTCAATGGTGAATGGAACAGAAGTTGGAGCTGCCATTAAAATGTAAGCTGTATGGACAACGACTACTCCTGCTTCGCCAACTACCTTTATTCCATTTAAGAATCCTAATTGACTGTTGGGTGATTGATCGACCAATAATCGATTTATGTTGGTTCTCAATGAAATTGAAGTTAAGATATTTTTGGCTGAAAATTGTAAATTTTTTAATCATAACATATTTTTTGAAAAAAAGCTAAGCTTACGATAAATTGTAGCTTCTGTATTGGAACAGAAGTCGATGATCGTTGCTATCAACATTCCATAAAAAACGAAAATTATGACCCATATGAAAATTAAAGAAGTTCCAGAAAATACTAAAATATTTCAAATTAAAGATTTTCATCAAAATTCAAAAAAAAAAAAATTTACCTGGTAAATCTTCATTTTTGTTATCATTTGAAATACAGAAACTGACATTACTGAAAGCTTTCAAGCCATATTCCGTTTCAAATTTATGGCCTACATAAGATTCAAGGTCATTTTCATCATTCACATCAAAATTAAATCGATTTAAAGTTTTTCCAAGTTGTTTGAATCTGATATTTCCTGTAAAAGGATTTTCATTCACTGAAATTCTCTTATGTTGTATTGAAGTTTCATTCAAAATTTGTCGTATTCTATTCATACAAAATCCATATCTTAAAATATCATGACGAAAATGATACTTTTCTTGGGATGAGAATGACTGTTCAAAGTAAAATTATTATTTCCGATTTATTTTTTGATCAGGTTTAAAGAATTTATCTTACTTCAATTTGATTCCATAAATTTTCATTTGTATTTCCTTGAAGAATTATATTTGTGACACAATATTGAGCATTTTCCTTAAACTCATTCATGCATTGATCGTAATCATCTACCGCATATAAAGGAGGCATTTTCTGATATGATTCATCTATTATTTGAATGTAAATTAACTTTTTGGTTCCTGATCAATATAAATCGACTTACAATCAATAGGCGGCCCTTTGTTAACGGTGACATAAATTGCTGTTGATATCAAAGCAAATATAATTGAAATAAAGGAAATTTGTATGATTTTAAAATTCATTTTCGATGTTTAAAACAAATAAAAATCACATTTCAATAAAAACTAACAAAATATGTTGTCTTCCTATCGAAGCATGGATTAGACTAAAACAGATTCAAAAAAATCAAAGCATTTTGCTTCAAGAGAGAGGAATTTACATGTTGTCTCAATAAAATTCTTATATTTTCTTATCATTATCAAACCGAGTCAGAAGCAATATTCTCATTATCTTACACAGATATGATTCAAATTTCGAATATTGAATGTACAGAGAAATGATCGTTCGACTTCCAAAATATATAAAGATTAATATGACGTATTTCTTATCAGTCAAATAATTTAAAAGGTCGATTTGGAAAAATGTGATAATTAGACCCTATGAAAATTAAAGAAGCAAGTTTAAGTAGTGTGAGTGTTAATTTAAGATTATTAATAAAATATTTAATTTGAAATATTTATATTTGTACAAACTTTATTCAAAAAAAATCAAAAAAATATACACTAGAATCTCTCATATAGCCACTTCTCATAAATCAAATTCTCGTATATCAAATTTTGTAAAATTTTGACAACTTCTAATAAATCAAGAAATTTGATATATGAGAAGTTGTCAATTTTAAAAATCGGGATAAGTTTTATTCTGGAATATTTGAGAAGCGCAGTATTTTAAACTAAATTTGTGTTAAATTACCAATAATTTTCTCACAAAAATAGGCTCAAGTCAAAAAGAGTTACAACGGAACAAGAAAAACTAGCTCTTAAGTCTTAACACCTAAGTGGTATACACATTTGATGTTTAACCCCTAAATTTAATTTCTGTTTCTCAAATTATTAGATGTAAATGAATAAAAACAGACCGCTGTGACTTTTTAAATAGATTTAAAGATAATAAAAACCTTCTTGGTAAATATTGCGAATGTATACCACTTAGGTGTCAAAGGAACTAATTTGATATTTTGAATTCTACATTTATAAATGTACTTTAAAATTGAAATAAATATTTTTGACTGATAATTTTACAAAATAATACTTTGTCTCTCATATTTCAATTTTTCTGATATATCACAAACCCTTCGCCCCGAGCATTTGATATATGAGAGATTCTAGTGTATTTTATTTTTTAATTTAAAATTATGATTTAAGTTCTTTCAACTTATCAATGGCATCACTGGGTATTTCAATTTCTTTTAAATTGTCATGTCCAATTTCGTCTTCGGTTCTAAAAAAAGAGCGAAGTTAAATTTAAGTTTTTATTAAAAAGGTAAATCATTTTAATTTTACCTGATCAAAATATCAACAACATTTTCACAAGCCAATAACGATTGTGGGTCCCCCTGATCCGTGCATTCAAATTTATGTAATTCTCTCAGGATCAAATATGTACCACGATCTCGTAAAATTTCTCTTCCTTTACGAGTAGCACACAGCTGAGCTAACGATTCCAAAAGCATTTTTCTAATATCAGGATCATCTTCACGTTTCTTGTCAGCTCCTAAATATTGACATTCAACAGGTAATTTATCATTATCCTCATCATCAAATTCCTCTGGACCAGCCAACGGTAACAATAAATAAGGTAAAATGTCAACTTTTGGTGAAAGTAGCCAATCATGTAGCGATGAATCGAAACATACATTTTTGACAAGTCCAACTGCACCACCACGTCTCACCACATCATCCTCATGGTGTGTAAACGGCAAAATTCTTTGAAATAATGGAAACTCTTTATTGCAAATTAATTGTCGGCCCCGATGATGTTGCGATAGATTACTAAATATTGGACCAAGGTAATTTAATTTTGCTCCCTTTTTATTGTATGAAATCATTGTAAAGCATGTAACTAAACGATGAATTGTATCTTCAGTTCCCTCAATTGTATCAATTACAGTTTCGACAAGAGTTTCATGTCGTGAAAGATTTGCTAGAATCATACAGAAAAGCCCTGCTGTTGGTGATTCAGTGTCAATTATTGATTTAAAGCATAACTGAACGATGCCTTTTAACTGTGAAATATGATTGAATAATAAAAATAATTATTTTGAAGGCATGAAATCATACTCACATCATGCGTTGAAGGATATTTCTTGAGTAAAAATTCAGCCCCTTCAAATTCTGCTGAAATATTGATTAGCGCACGACAAGCATCTTTAGCAATTGCTTCAGTTGTGTCAGATGTCAAATTTAACAGAGCCTCAATAAGTTTATCATTTGTGTATAAGAGATTTTTTCCTTCACTGTTTGCTGTTAGAGCTAAAATTCATATGAAGAATAAATCACTTCAATTTTAACATCGTTAAATTTTACCCACATAAAACATGAGCAACTGCCACTGCTTTTAAATCCAAGCGTGAATTCACATCAAGGAATGTTACGAGCTCGTTTATTGCATCCATAGTTATTTTTTTAAGGAATTTAATTTTAAGTCAAACATTTAAAAAAAACAGACTTGAATGATAATAAAAAACAACACCATGTGAACATGACATTTCACTTGTTGTTCAAATTCTGCTTTATCGTTTCCGTTTCAATGCGTTTTGGTAGCGTTTTATTTTGAGATGAATAATAATTTGCGTTCATTGTAAAAGGAATGGAGAACGTTGAGAAGGAGCAAGAATAAAAAAAAATGAAACCCTTTTCCATTTTACTCAAGGGACACAGAAACTAGTTAAAAATTTAACCGAATTCTGATTCCAGTCAAAACTTTTAATTTAAAAAAAAGTCCATTATTTTTTTTATGTTGTATGTATATTTATTTGAAAAAAAAGGTTTCTCTGATAAAAAATTTTAAATATTGACATCACATTTAATTTTGAATTCAAAAAAATGTATCAAACGACTCTAAAAAATAATTTGCAGGCCACACCGTTACATGTCATAGTCTGGAAAAGAAAAAAAAATCAAATTAACGTAAACAAATAATAATTTCAGACGATAAGTTGAGGGTATGAGTGAATCAATTTGATATCAGATAGTGTTATTATTGATTATTATCTCGTAATCTTGGCATAAAAATATTTATTTACTTAAAGGGATTTTCCATGACGTTGTTAAAAAATTTAACTGTCATCATAAAAAAAATTAAAATTAACCCAAATCAGATTAAAGCAAAATTTACCTGTACCAATTCCTTTTCTGTAAATTCATTGACAACCAAAAACGGGATATCCCCCAATCCTTTTTGTATGAGTCGACAATTATCAAAACCCTCAAAATACATGTTCACTTTAACCGGTGGCAGGAATGGTCTTTGATGTAAAAATTCCTCTTTATCTTTAAATATCACCTCAGTTGACTGTAATGTTGATTCAGTACGCCAAATGTACTCATCTTGTTGTTTAATTAGTCGAACTGATGTCGGTACTTTTGCAGCCAATTTACGCAAGATAGGATTCATTCCAATTTCTTTAAGATATGCTTCATAATTTTCGTGATAAACACGCTTGTATTTCCGGCCTTTCCATGGTGCAGGAATTCCACTTGAACGTTTATCAACAATTAATTCACCCATTCTTGTATAATTATAATCTTTTCTCTCTCTTTTGTGTAGTAAATTGTAAGAAAAAAAATATGAGTAGGGTAAGAATATGTCAACAACCTACGAATTTCAAGTTCAAACTAATTAAAGGTGAATTAAATCGTTGATTTTTTCAGATTTTTTTTTTATTTTCAAATTTTTGCTTGTTATTGATACTGCAGAGATAAAAATGATTAAATAACATATAAAATACAATAATAATTAGAGATAAGATGAAATAAGAGGATGATAATGCTACGATAATGATTGTCGTTTCGATATTAATGACGGTTTTAAATTGATAAGTGCTGATATTACGTTTTAAGTGCAAATTTATCAAAATTTTATTAAAACGATAAATTTTACTTATTATGATTACAATTTTCGGTTAAAATTTCACTTCAATTATGAAAAATATCTCTAAGTGATGTATTTTTAAGAGCTATTGAGCTTTGAGCTATTGTTTTGCTGTTTTAAAATATAAATATTAATTTTTGTGGAAAACAGCTCAAAAAATGACTTGCGGCCACACGTGGCTCTGTAAATAACTTCATCTTCGATAAATACTGAGACCGTTTAAATACTGATTGAAATTAAAAGCAACAATAGAAAATTCCACATGAATAACTTTAGCAATAATAATATAATTTTCTTAATACAACCAGAAGTTTATTGATATTATCTTCAAGTGTTTCTACACAATATTTATTTATTTATAGGTAAGTGGTTAAAGAAACTGAACTATTAAAGTAGTTTGGTGATTTATATTGAATGGGAAGTTTAAAAGGAAAAGTAAAATAAATAAACTAATAACAATAGTTATGGTTCATCAATTGTAAATTACTTTACACTCCAGTTGGCACTTGAGAATTTGTGTTTTCTTAGAATTAATGGTTTAACGTAACAAGAGGACATCAATTTTGTTTTTAAATGATTTAAGGAATCAATACCTTGTTTAAAGTAAACTTAAAGTGGATTTTAATTAAATTTAAAGTATAAGCAGAAATTGCAAATTTTTATTTAAGTGTTTTGAGATTGAATTTTAACGGTACGTATCTAGAATTTTTTGATAATTTCCTGATAGTACTAAGTCAAGGACCCTGATTGCTGGGTGAGTGACTGAGGACAACTGAGCTATTTTCAATTCACAGTTTTTAAACCATTTTTGAGTTTAAGAGTCTTCATATGTGGAAATATTCCAATATTTTTTAACAAGAGCGCGGATTAATATAACACGCAATAAAATGAAATCTGTCACGATATTATTAATTTTCTTTCTCATAACACAACAAAAAAAATCGCTTTTATACAAATAAAAAAAGTATCTTACACTGTAGATTGAAATTTCTCAAAATACCAGATTTAAAATTTATTTCTAATCGATTTTTAATAAAATGCGAGTATTAGATTTAGTTTTACAATTTGCATGTAGCACCAATAGTTTTACAATTTGCGTGGCATTTTCACCTTACAGTGCATAAAAAACGCACAGCTTGATTTAATTAATATAGCAAATAAAAAAAAACAATTTTCATTAAATTCAACTTTTCACCTTTAAATTAGATCCGATTTTAAGCTATACATTTGTTAAATTGAACGACATTTAATTTGATATTCTCATTATTTCGTGTCCTCTTTGACAAATTTGTTATATGCTATAAATTTTGTTAAAACACGAATTTTCTATTTCTCTGAAAAACATTTAATCTACATCTAATGAAATTAAAATGAGCCAATTTGTTTCCTAAGAGAATTTATGTTTATACAATGAATTAGTAAATTTTTTATCGTTGTGGTTGTTTCTGAGAAATAGCAATAAAATTTTAAATAATTGCGTGATTTTTTTATCTCTTAACTTGGGAATAAAAAGTCTTCAGGACTTTATCTCAAAAAAAAAAAATAAAATGAGTGAAAAAGTATAGAAATGAACACCAATTATTGTAATTATGAAAAATAATACCAAACATAACAAAATCAGAGGGATTATATTAATTACAGTTAAAATAAAAACTAAAAGGATTATTCTCGATTATTTTGTATTGAATAATACGTTTTAATATGGTGTTGATAAAATTCATTATAAAATGTGAAAATTAATCTGATATTATTGTTATCATATTTGAATTACTAAAAAAAATTAATTATGAAATAAACCCTTCGTTTATCGATAATATTTTTTTGTTCCAGTTCTTTGCAGATTCAGATCAGATCAGATTTCTAAGGCGGATTCAGAAGAGAACCATCCCTCAGACCTACAGATGGGTCCATTGTGCATACCCATTATCATCACTACACACCTGGTTCAGTTCAGGGAAGTGATCACACTTTCTCAGAAAGCTAAGCAGGGCAGACATCAGTGGCGGATTAGCCGTCTATCGTCTCGTTACAGAATGTCGCAACAACAAATATCCTGTAAGTGGCATGCAAAAGATTTGATTTGGGAAATATTTCAGCTAGCACTGCGGACGTTTTCAATGGACCAAATTTTCACATATGAGTAGTAAAAGGATTACAAACGCATGAAATCTAACCAAACTTCATACTAAAAAAATAGTAATTTAATACCTCGTTAGTTTCATTATTTAATTAATAAAACATTCTTTTCATATTATAAATAAAGCATCAAATACCATCCAATACTCACGTAAAATGAAAATATTTAATGTCTATCATAAACTAATTAATAAAATTACAGGTTTTATTTATTCACTATTTTAAACAGAATTTTTATTTTTGAGTGCATTTTAATAGTGCTATGCAAATACGATTATATATATTATTTAATAATAATAATTGAGTGCGTAATTCTATGTAGAATGTGTTAATCGCAATAAATTAACACAGGTATAAGTTAATTAATGGCAATATTTTTACATAATTTAGTGTCAAGTTTTTAAATGTTAAAGTAAAAAAAAAACAAGTTTTACATTAAATTCACTAAGATTAATATGAACTTGTTGATGTTCACGTAATGCGTCGATAATAACGCTTACATTTAACGTCATCGATCGTCAATGTCTAGAAAAGCAAAAGTGAACACGATAATAATTGACTAGAAGTTTCTTTTTAATATAACAAAATCATACCATAACAAGTTCATCTTCATAAAATTCTCGAACAATTGTAACAGGTTTACCGTCTAATTGACGTTGCACTAACTTATTTTCACTTTCAAATGTTATCACAGTTCTGGTTTTTCTACCATCTAAGAACAAAAAATAAGTGTGTGATGATTAAAATGATGAAGGTATTTTTTTTTTTGAAATTTATCACATACCAGGCGTTTCCTCAATAAATTCCTCATCTGGTTTGAATCTCAACTCAACATTTCGAATTGTTGTTGTTTGTTTTAATACATAAAATTCTCCATCTTCTATCATTTCAATGACAGGTACTACAGACATTCCTAACTTTCGTAAAAAATAATTGACACCTGTTCAATTCAAAATTAATTGAATATTTTTTTATTGTTGCTTTCATTCTTCCTTCTTTTTGTAATGTTAAAAAAAAAAATCGAAAATGTAATCAAATGTTACCTAGTGCTAAAAGAAATTCTTCAAAATTTTCTGATTTTTCTAATTTATATTTTTTATTCTTCCATATGGCACTCATTTTGATTTTGCTTTTGTGATGCTTCTATTAAAGCAATAGAACAAAAAAATAACAGTAAATAAATTCCCACGGTAAATTACTTTGATTTTATTTCACTTAACCAAAATAATTTGGATTTAAATGTAACTCACGTTTAAAAATATGAAAAAAATACAAAATAATTTAATAATAAAGTAACAAAAATAAGTTGAGTAAACTAACCGTGCAAAGTTGAACTAAACATGTAAACAGTAAATAAGCAAGATATGAGGAAAGAATGAATTACAATATAAATGATCATAAACTACAGGTTTATTCAGGTTCCAATTTCATATTACAGTAAAAATTTAAAAAGAATACATTGAGAATCATAATGAATGCAATGGAAAGAAACGAAAAAAAATCCTTGTAACTTTTGAAATTTTGCAGAAAATTTTTGTTTGATGGAAATTCGAACTTGATTAGGCCTGATATCGTACGTTATTAATAGAAACGTACAATTGCAGCACTGTTTAGATACTTAAATTGACTACATAATAGTGACAAATACAATTGAATGACTGGGAATTGAATAGTTGAATGCATATAAGAGAACATACGTTAATAAATTTAATGTAAACTGATTTTCAGGGATGTAGAAGTCAAACTATTTTAAGAATTTTATTCAATTTTTGCCCTCGCATTCTATAACCTGTTATGGTATAATACTTCCGGTAAAAAGAATGTATGGAAAAAAATGTTATCACAACATTAAGTGAGTTAACTTTCATGAATAAATGATTAAGTCAAGTGAGTGACGTTGTGATATGATATCGAAATAAGGGTTTCATACATGAATAAACAAGTTTTGGCTTTCTCTCATGTTTTATTGTTTACTTCTTGATTAAGATGCAAAATTTAAACTATAAGTGGTTTTGTATGTTGAGGTAGCGATAACTGGAAATATTTTTTATTTTAATATTGGTGCATTTTTAACAATTCTTTAAATGAATACTAGGGAGCTCGTTGACCGAGTTGGTTAAGTGGCTGGTATGATTGGTAAGAATCCTGCGACGAAGGTTCGAATGCAGTCCCGGACATGAAATTTAATTTGTGTTTTTCGAGTTCCAAATGTGCTCAAGTTTTACTTAGAATACATAAAAATCCTCCTGGGATTTTAAGGGGCACTGAGTGAACCCGAGGGCGACTGGATCGAATGACAGTATAAATTGTAGGTCTCATGTAGTTAGACCATAGATAAAAGGCGCTTACTATGGAAGCTTCGGCTGAAGTAGAATGAACACAATAGGACCATTGGGTCCGCGGTGGAGCTTTTTCATATATAATCTAATCTTATCTAAATGAATTCAAAAAAATAATTGTATGTAAGTTATGTCAATACATAACATAAAAATGTTAAATTTTCTAAAAATTGCACAAGTCGTTAATATTATTTGGTCTAGTAAGCATGAAATATTTCTATAAATATGTGCAATTAAAAATTATGTTCAATTATTTATATTATTATAAAGAAATTTAATCGATTTAAGTGAATGAAATTCATGAGCTGGCTTAGGATAAGAAAATTCTGCCCTTCGGTGTTGGCTTAAACTTGTTCTCAATAATTTCAGTGTTATAAAAACCTTTCCTTTGACTAATCTTTTTTTTCACGATCCACTTACCGCTTATTTGAAGACAGTTTTGAATAAGTTGAATAAAGTGTCATCTTGAAATTCGTTCCATTTTGCCTAGAGCTAAAATTTAAGTGCATCACATAACCCACCATCCCAAAAATCAAACATATCAACACGCTTATATTGAACCACTAAATTTCTCATGCACTCATTGCACTCAAAAATCATTTGTAATAAAAACACTCATTTCCGTAAACAAACATCACGTTTTATGATTTCTTAACATAATTACACTGAGACATTTCTAGAGACATAAACAAATTAAGTTTACATTGCATCATTTTAACAAACTGCAACTAGATTGGAACTAAATACACCACTGCATTTGTTTGTCAATAGAATAAAGCTACTTAGACACTAACAATCAGCTCTTTTCATATGAATTTTATTTACATTTACATAAAGTGTGTATTTATATTGAAATCGCAGTAGACAAATTTTAAAATAAAATGAATGTGGTTTTTATTTTCCAATTATTTTATTAAAAAACTTTATGAAAATTACAATGCACATATGTTTATTTTTTTTGTATGAGTATTGTATATATTCATATTATTACCACAGACATACACACACAGACTCTATTCACAGAGATAAACAAACAAAATAGTGGATTATGAGTAGTTCACCTACATTTGATGTAGGTTTTTTGTTTTGAATCGTGTTTAGATGCTTATTTACTATGTTTTATTTTATGTTATCATGTTAATAAGCGTTTTTTTGTGTGAAATTACATTAAAATGTATACATTAAAATTAAAATGAAATAGAAACAAAAAAAAATATGAGGAAGTAACGTATTGCATAAGTGCATTTTAATGTTGAAATTGAAATATTTTGAAATGGGACATTTTTTTATGTTAACCCTTTGCCTGCCAAGTGGATTCATTTTAAGGTGGAATTATTTTCAATGGATTCATTTTAAAGGACTTGAAATTTTTTGGTTTGCAAAACTTATTAAGAATCCTCATTTTCTTGAATTTATTAGCTCATTCTCATACAGAATACTGTATTAAAATTCATAGGATTTATACGTAATTTTTGAATTTAAATTGAATTTTGAGACAAATGACTGGGAATAGGAAACTTGACCCTATAAATAATTTTTATATTTCTAAAATTTTCTTGCTCATAGGAAAGGATTTGAATAAATATCAACAAAGCTATCCCTAAGACGAAATTTTTGTCAAAAACTCACACGCACACACGCAATGAAACACACAAATCAATTAATTATTAAAATGTTATTTTGTTTGAAGCGATTTTTATACACACAAATAACAAACAAATATGTGAAATGTGTGTTTTATTTGTAAATAACCAATTATTTTAATTTAATTTTTGTCATATGATTATTAATATTCATTTATAAATATTCAAACAAATAAATTTGAATTACAAATATGTAATATAACTAAATGTAAATAATTATAAAATTAATATTTCATTAGATACATGTATGTAAAAATTTTCACATCTACTCACTTATGACCATTATCAACTGGTTTGCATAAGAGATAAAAGAATAATATTTATACTCATTTTCTTAATTTACTTGTGCCATTTAGTCCATTTGCACTCCATTTAGTTAATCATCAATTTAATCCACAATTCAATTAATTTCACACAATTAATCATATCAGAACCATTTACAAATCGTAACTTGATCCGGTCTTAGCCAATATTTGATAAAATTCTTACTTACTTGAAAAATGAAATAAATGATTTACATTAAGGGGAATAAATACAAATAATTATTTGCTATATAACGAAATATATTAATTTATTTTTATGAATAATGATAAGCAATAAATTATGAACAGACATGGAATTAATAGACATTGGCGAGACACTGTACGATACAATTTGGATAAAAACACAAAATTTAGTGTAATATGATCAAATTTTGGTATTTTATTATAAATCGCATTATTGATAAATAATAAATGAAATGAAGTTTTACGTTTAATTATGTATTATGAATACAATTAATTGCAGAATGTTTACACATGTATTTTATAGTAATAAATACTTATTTGGTGGATTTTGTATTAAAATTGAACTGTAAATACGATTATTGTCGTTGGTGACGAATAAATTTTAATTCAAAATGAATTTTATTATTACTATAATTAAACAAAAATGTTTCATTTCATATTTTAAGGTTAATACTAGTGAATTTGTAATTTTATTTCTATTTCTAATAATTACTTGGAAACGATTTGTGGTTCACCTTCCTGATTGTCTATTGTTTGAATTGATTGAGTGAGTGTGGTGGTTTTTTTTTTGTCACTTGTTGAGTTTTTGTTGTTGTGAAAAATTATTTAACGTCAACTGCTCTGTGATAACGTTTGTGTATGACATCATCGAAGTTCCATGTCTGGAAATAAAAGATTTGGAACAAAGTCAATTGATAGTTGAAAAAGTTAAAAGAAAATTTTTATTTTAATTTAATTTTAATAGTAAAAAAATTCAAGTGCACTAAAATTCGGTAAAAATACAGCGTTCATGATTCTTCCCGGAGTTGGCCTCAGAGCATGTCTCTTTCAGGCGCTCTTGACAATAAAAAGCCTGTTTAATTTTCACAACTAATTTGTCTCAGGTAATTTTTTTGCCAGATATCTAATAACAAGGAGTATGCTTTATCCCATTTTTATATTTGACATGACATTTTAATGTAAGGTCTTTCAGTTTAAATTAAAAATTAAAAAAAAATAATTTAACTAATCTTATTTGAATAAAAAAAAATATTTATTACTGTTTGTATTTACTTTAGAAACAGTCGGCCACTTAAAATTATATTTTTTTTATTTTATTTATTTATTTGAAACTGAATACACAAGAGACTGAAAAGTATTGGTAGGTGTGATATTTTTTGTTATTTTTTTTCATTTAGTAGGTAAGTGAAGGTCATTCTGTATAAGAAAGATTCAAGTTCAAAATACCGTTTTTTGTCTGCATTCTTTAAATTCAGATAACGTTGAATAGCATCGAAGATTTGGTAAGATACCAGGCGTTTCCATTGATATAAAAATACAAATACAACTTAATTCAAATTAAACAACATATTTTTTAGACATTTACCCGAAAACAAAAAAAAACTCAAATATTCAAATTAGATACTCACCACAATAAGTTCATCCTCAAAGAATTCTCTGATAATTTCCATAGTTTTCCCTCCTTTATAATGCAGAATTTGAACCAATTTATTTTCATTTTCAAACTTTATGTTTGTTCTCACTCTTTTACCATCTAGTGAGTTGTTTTTATTTGTATTTCGGTTCATTTATAATTTGATTTAGATTTTTTGTTGTTGTTTGTTTTTTAATATCAAATATATTTTTTTTTATGTGTA
The DNA here is from genome assembly GCA_900002565.1 of Culicoides sonorensis. Classification (NCBI taxonomy): domain Eukaryota; kingdom Metazoa; phylum Arthropoda; class Insecta; order Diptera; family Ceratopogonidae; genus Culicoides; species Culicoides sonorensis. The sequence goes on along the minus strand of LN483452.1, from coordinate 451,608 downwards.
TCAGCATTGGTAACATGTGTGATGCATCAAAAACATACAAATGAGAGAAAAAAAAGGAAAGAAAACCAATAGTTTTAATAAGAAAATGATAAAAAGTTTATTGGATTATAATGAAAAACAGAAATATTTTTTTTTATTTGGATTTGGAATTTAAATCATAATCAAAACAGTTTTTTTGCTTTAGTCTTTAATAGTCCCTTAATTTGAATATTTATTTTAAGTATTTCCTTCAATTTTAAGATAATCAAATAAACCGGAAATTTTTAATTTTTTTTTTATTGTTGTGCGTCATAATTTTATTTTTATTTTAAAACAAACCTGGCGTTTCCTCTATGAATTCCTCCTCCGGTCTAAATCGCACTTCACGATTCCTTATCACAGTGTATTGTCTAAAGTAATAATATTCACCATCATGATCTAATTCTACAACAGGTACAACGGTCATTGCCAATTTTCTTAGCATAAAATTAACACCTAATGCTATCAATACTTCTTCTAAATTTTCTGTACGCTCTAATTTGTAGCGTCTTCCCTTCCATACTGGTTTTTGCATGATTTGAATTAAATTTTATATTTGTATTTAAAGTATTATTATTATTATAAATTTATTTCTCTTAATTATTTTTTTAAATTCAATTTCAGCACAATTATAATTATATTTATTTTATCATTATTACTTTGAAAAGCACATAAAACAAATAATAATTATAAGGTATCACGAGCGTACAGTTAAATAACGAAAAGTAATGTTGTCAGAGCAATGGCTTAAGAGTGACTAAATATTCAATCAAATTTATATTCAGCACTAGACTAATATTAAAATAATGAAAGAAGTTGTTTTTTTTTCTTGGTGTTTTTTTTTAACTTTAACAATATTTGTACATGGAAATATAATATAAAAACGCATTTACAGGGCTAACGTACATTATTATATTCATGCTATTTTGTACAAATATTGTGTATCGATGGAATAATTTTGTATTGAAATTTTAATATACAATATGTTTTACCACTAAAAAAAAAAACAAGATATTCAAGGTTTAAAATCAACGTTCGTTTTAAGGTTTAAAGTAATAAGCCGGCTTTTGTATAGTCAAAATATAAAAAAAAAATACCTGAAGTTATCAACGAGTTTAATTGTCATAGTGCGATGAAGAGCTGCTTCTTTCATTTGAAGCCAAAGTGCGGTGTGTTTTATGTGGTGAAAGACGTTAGTAGAACCGTGAATTAAGACTAGAAAATGGTTTTGGAGTGGGTACAAAGTCTTTCCTCTTTCAACATTGCCTTTTTTTGTCACTTTCTGTGTTTCAATCGTCAATAAGATCTTTTATCACTTAAGATAGATGTTGTTTTTAAGAAAAAAAAGTAAATTCAAATATTTGAACTTCTTATAAGCTATAAAATTCTCATCATTAACACATGTTGAAGTCATGCTTAACTAATTTTTATTATAATTTGCGATTGTGCCTAACATATGATTTAAAATGCCATTGAAAATTGATTCTCACTTTTTTTTTATTCATTCATTTTGAGCTATGATGTAATTTTTACCGGCTATGCACCTAAAATTTTTCACCAATTATGAAAAAATAGCATTGCCTGTCTAATTTTATTCAACATAACCAGCTGAAATGTTAAACCAACAAAAAAATCTAATTTAACAGCCTTGAATCAAATTTGGTAAAACTCAATATTTCAGGCATTACAGTTAACACTTGTATGTAATTTATATCTAAATTGGAGTAAAATGAATTTAATATGGTTTTATTTTATTTTTAAAAGTAAAGAGTAAAGTAAGGTCTGATGTTGAAATTCAATTACCGTTTGAAATTAATTAACGTAAATACTCGTTTACTTTATCAAACTGAATCCTTGTCATAAACTGTAAAAACTTTTTTTTAAATTCAGGTGAATTGTATTTTTAATCAAAACCAATTCAATGAAATTTATGGCTTGTTGGCCAGTTTACAGTCAAAAAATAAATTTATTTAATTAAAACTGGTAATTTTTTAGCTGGGTCATACCCTTTAACTCATATTTTAATTTATCGGAAACCATAAAATGTGATTAATTTCACTGTAACCGAAAAATTTTTAATAAAATTCAATATGTCAATAAATTAAAAAAAGAAATGACAATCCTTTGATGGTTGAAATTCTATTGTTTTTTTCACTTCGGATTAAATTAATATATTTAAAAAAAAATATATTGTTGGTCTGTCTGATCTTCTTACAACTGTTTTGGTTCATTTCAACCGTATTTTCTTAATGATACCCACTATTTTCGTCCTGATAATCAAAAATTTGATTTCATTCCAATCAAGTAAGTTGCAGATGAAGATGTTTCACGTAAAATTTATACCTTTTAATCAAAGCAACCAGTTTTTAGTTTACACACGTGTATTTAGACAGTCTCAACTGTTAATGAAGGGTTCTAACTTTGTACCGGTTGTACGACAACCACAATCAACTTCATAAAAGTTTGTGTTATCTCTGTATTAAGCTCATTATTCGTATGATACATTAAATGAAATGAGCATTTTGAACACTGATTAGTCGTCAGTCAGTCTGTATATTTTTTTAAATTGATTGCAAAAAAATTTCAATTTCAAGTTTGGTCTCTCAAAATGCGCTCATGTATTTCATTCACGATCATGTTCCAATTTTTTTGAATACATCTTCAGCACTAAGTGAATATAAACGCTTTTAATAATAATTGCCTGTTATCTATTATTTTTTCTTCAAATATTTTATATTCAAGTATCATTTATCATGCAAACAAAGAGAATAACTTGGACTTTTTCTTAACGATGTTTACCATAATAATAGAGCTCGTTGAATTGAGACATCACAGTGTTCAAGTTCAATTTTTTTCGCTCTATCATAATAAAAATAAAAATGATTGCTTCATAAGAACACTGAAAAACTAATAAAAAAATATACAAAAAAATTAACAATTGTCTGTATTAAAGCAACAATTCAATTTAAATAAACAAATATTTCGTAAAGTGGTGTTACGTAAGAACTGTGTTTATTCAAAATACTGAATGAGAAATCACAAAAATAATGTACATCACAAAAAAAAAAATATTCTAGTATTGAACGAACGGTTTGCTTTGTATAACGTGTTTGATCTGTTATTTTGATTCAAAAAAAAGTGTACACAAAAATGGCTCCTACATGGAAAAATAAAAAATACAAATTAGATCACTCCGAAAACTTTGAAGAATTTCTTACTGCAATTGGAATAAATTACTTTTTGCGTAAAATTATTTTAGCTTCATCGAGTGTCATTGAATTAGTTGAATTGGAAGACGGAGAATATTTGCTTAAACAACAAACGTCATTCAAAAACATGGACTTAAAATTTAAGCCTGATGTCCAATTCGTCGATGTGAAACCAAATGGGGATAAAATTGATACAATTATGTCATTTGAAAACGAAAATGTCTTAATACAAAAACAAATTAATAAACATCCAGCGGTAATAAGAAGAGAATTTAAAGAGAATGATATGGAAATGGTGAGTTTAAATATCAAGTTCAATGTAATTGAATAGCAACATAAAATAATAACAATAATTTAAAAGTGAATGTAATTCATTATTATAATTTTTTTTTACTGCGTACTGTACTTCCATGTATTACAACATCATCGTATATATGACCTTGAATTATAAACGGTACGCATAAGTTGAATGTATTTCCGTTTACACATAAAAATATAATAATGTCTCATTTTTTAATGATCGTGTCCATGATCTTGACTTTAAATTTCATCCGTTTTAATTACAGTTGATTCACGTAAGGTAATTTATGTGGACAAAAAAAGACATAAATATTGATAATGACATTGACTTTTTGAATAAAAAATATTTAATATTCATAAATGTTTGATATGGTTTTGCACATTTTTTTTATTTACAGATATGTACTGCTACAGAAATGAATATTGTTGGAAAACGATGGTTCAAATTGGTTGAATAACCGCAAATACCCAATTTATGTGATTTATATATTTTAACAAACTGCTGGATGTTCATCGTTTTTTATTACAATCGTTTTTATGGTGCAAATTTGTTTATATGTGACAATTGTTATGCAATAAAATTTTGGTTAACCGTAAAATTCTTTTTAATTGACGATATTTTATTATATTTCTGGTTAATTGGAATACGAAATTTTATCAGAATATGATGCGGTCGATTACGAGAGATGAGTCAAATTCTATCACAATCAAAACAAATGTTTAATTTCTCCAAGTACAAAAATTTCGAAAAAAATAATGATTTTTTAATGTTCTTTTAATAATAATTGTAACAATTTTTTGATGATTCACGTTTAATTGATAACACGCTTCATTAATCTCCTTAATACACAATAAAAACGTTTTACAGACCTCCCTGTAATTAATCAAAATGATACTGAATAGAGAATAATTTGAAAAAAATAAAACATTAAGAACAATCATCAGTTTATACTTGACACGTGAATAAAACAGTCGCTTTACTAAGAAAAAAAAATCGAAATATCATGACTTCAAAATTAGTCTCATTTTCAATTTCAATCACAATACTTTTTGTCATACTATCTGAAGTGAATTGTGTGGACCCGGTTTGGAAAGGCAAACGGTATGAACTTCAACGATCAGATAAATTTGATGAGTTTCTCACTGAAATGGGTATGAATTTGTTAACTTTCATTTTTCTGAACACTGATAAAGAACAAATTTCATTTTTTCATAAAAGGTGTCAGTTTTTTCAAAAGAAAGTTCATCTTACTACAGGAACCAATCATTGAATTAATTGATGCAGGCAATGACGAGTACATTATTCGACAATCAACCACACTGAAAACAATGGAGACCAAATTTAAGCCGGGTGTTGAATTTGAAGTAGAGGAACCTCAAGGAAAGATAAAAAGCAAAATTATATTTGAAAATCCAAATAAATTAATTCGAACTAATATTGATGGTCCCATGGTTGAAATTACATATGAATTTACTGAAACGGAAGTTATTGTGGTATGTTTTACTTGAGCAATTTGGTTAATTCTTCGAAATTTTTAACTAATGACTCATTTTATTTTAATTAGACATTAAAACTGAATAATGTTGAAGCGAAACGGTGGTTCAAGTTGATATAAGATGATAATTTTTTGTAATGACAAAGCGTTTTAATTGGGGTATTAAATAAATTTGATTCAAATTCTATCATGACTTTTATTCGATATCATTATTTTCTATTTAAACGTTTATTTCCATTTTTTACACTTTTCCGAACAATTTTCAAGTCCTTAGTGCATACCAGTTACGTCTCGAGCAGTTCCTACTTTTTCTTAACCTTAATTTAAATTCAGTTAACGGATCACGATAGAAATTCAATTAAAAGTTTCATGATAAAATCACTGCAAACTATAATTTGTGTTAATAATCAAATTCAAATGAGTCGAAGTGATTTTCACTAATTGTCATTGGGCAATTTAAAAGATTGCAGCCAAAATAATTATACTCAAATGTGTTCAGCTTAAATTCAAATTAATATTTTTATTAGTTTTTTTGAATTCCAATCGCGAACATCATATCGAAAAAGTCTTTAATGCTAAAATCATGCAATTAATGAAAATTTTCCTAGTATTCACTGCAACTACTTTCAATTTTATGGTATTTTGTGATCCTGCTTGGAAAGGCAAACAATATGAAGTAGATCGAGTTGAAAATTTTGATAAGCTTGTGCAACACATTGGTATTTTTCCCCTTTAAATGATTCAATTTCATTTTAATACCTCTTTCTTCACAGGCATTGCCTTTTACCGGAGAGCATATATCGCAATCGTTGAATTGAATGAAACGGAAAATGATGAATTCATTTTAACTCAAAGTACGACATTGAAATCTGTCCAACTCAAATTCAAGCCTGGAATTTTGATTGACAGTGATAATGCTCTTGAAGGGAAAACAAAATCGAATTTTACCTTTGAAAATTCAAATAAATTGATACAACAAATTGTAGAAGGACCACCAGTTACACTTGTTCGTGAATTTACAGAAAATGAATTGATTGTTGTAAGTTATTGTGTTTCAAATTATTTTATAAACAATTTTCATTTAAACATTGTTTTAGACATATAAAACTGATAAAGTTGAAGCAAAAAGATGGTTCAAGGCGATTTAAATAGACTTGCGTGTTTTTACTTGCATGCAGCAATACCATTTGTGGAAATTTTTAAAACAAAAGCAATATGAAAAGTATTCAATAAATTGAATTGCTTTATTTTAACTTTTTATTTTTATGTCATTGCCTTTGATAGGTTTTTTGATACAGCTTCATTTATTTTGTGAAACAGTTGTATTATTTATCTGATTTTCCCGTTGATTCTATTTCAACGATGAGTTTCTCGTATTTTTAGTATTTATTGATATTACTGAAAAACATGGAAACGGAAAACTTTATTTTCAAAACTATATTAAATAACAAACAGGAACATGAATTATTGGATATCTTTCACTATAATCTAATGCCATAAATTATTTTATTTATATAATGAAAGGACATAATAGTTTATTATCTCACGTAAATCATTTGAGATAAGAGTTTTAAGTTGTTTGTCGGTTTATTTTGCTTTAATACTTTTATGTTTGAAATTTCTTCAGTTTTTCTATCAGTTTTTCTGTTAACTATGATTGATTTTAAAAGAATCTTTGAGATATATTGATATCAAACCGATTAAAGTAATGAAAAAAATTTTTCAAAAATTTCTAGTCTAATGAATGACTTTAATCAAAATTTTTTTTCCGTTTCTGGTCAATCATAAATTTAATAGTTGTGTAATTGAAACAATTTCCAATGTTATTTCATGCATACAAAATTCATGTTAAATATCTCACTTGATTTGATAAACTATGTCATTGAAATACGTCAGCAGTAAAACCAAATCACTTTTATTTATGAATAATTTGAATTTTTTGACAAAATTAGTTTCAACATTCATTAAAAATCAATTTTTGATATTTTAATCATCAAAAATTCTGTTGAGTGATACATTTCCACATAAATATCAATACGGAAGGAAGTGTAAATTGATAGGGGACATGAAAAGCATGATATACCAAATATATAAATAATAAAAAAAGGAAATTTATTTCCGATATGAAAAAAAATACACATTCAATTTTTTATATGCTTTTTGTTTTAAATACACATTTTTTTATGCTACAGCCAAAATATTTCCGTGATTGTGGGATAAAAATTGTTTTTTTTTAAAACAGTATGACATTTTACAAAGCAAAATCACTTTTCACATCAATGCATTGATAACTGCGGATTTTTAACTCAATTACTTTGAATATTTGATGTGAGTGAGGATGAAAATCATTTTTTTTTTGTAATTCTACACTCTCAAAAGCGGTGCAGAATTTTATTAATAAATTTTAATACGATTTTCTGCTGTTCCTCTGATTTCTCACTGACTTTTTGGTCTTCCACTGGTTTCTAACTGGTCCCATTTCTTCAACTCACTTTTGGATGAGAGTGTAAAAGTTGAAAAAAAAAAACATAAAATAAATGTTCAGTTACAAATATTTCGTCGTCACGTTTTTATTTGGTGACAAGAATGGTGTTTTGAATATCATTACACACTAAATTGAAAACACTTCGTAGTGCCTTCAAACCGTACATGGTATTTTTTGTTTTGTGATGATAACTTTACTCAAATTTTTAACTGAACTCGAAAAATAAACGAGAATCATCGTAACTTGTATATTCTAGAAATGTGGCACTGCAGACATTACTGATGCGTCTTCAACTTACAGAACAGATGAAATTTATATGATTCTATTATTGTTATTTTTATGATATGAATGAAACAAACAAAATTTTGTGACATTCAAAACCTTATCATCATCTTTTATTACCAATTTTTTTGTTACATTTTTCTGACTATATAAAGTGCGACAATATTTTATGTTGTGTATCATCAAAACACTTTAAACACACAATCTACTGAATTTATGATTTTTATGACCTTTGAGTTATTTTGTAGCATAAATAAAGCTGAAGATAATTTTGTTATGTGAATTTATTTTTTTTTTGGGAATCTAACAAGTGAATGGAAGTGATATTATTTAAGGTTAAAGTGTTTTGCACGCAATTTCGAATTAGCTTGTGAATTTTTATTCAAGAAACGTAAAATTAAAGTATGATAACATTTTTAGAAAAAAATTAAATTAAATTTATCTAAACCGAAAAACTTTTCTATGAGACTACACTGAAATATGATATGCATGAAAATTAAAAGAGACAGACATGCAAAGCATGACCAAAAAACTCATAACCCCAAACTTTGCATATTCTTCTAAAAATATTATTTACTACGCAGTGTACATAAAAGTTTTCGAATAATAAATATTAAACACCCAATTCATATTTACCATCACATCTGAAACATTTGTTCATAATGACATGCAATTTTTTTGAAGTATGTTTGAATGAAATATGAAGTTTCGTTTGCACATCGTAAGTGTTTTATTTATTTCCTGAATTTAAGTGTTAAAACATAATTTTAACATTTTTTTTTTGAGTAATGTACTTACCAACTTTTTCTGACCAAAACCTGATTAGTATTTTATGATAATTTTACAAATTATGCTTAACCAATAATTAACCTACAAATTTTCGTGATAATTTGGGTTGGAGGCAATAAATAAACATCGTATCATAATTTCGATACTTAATCATGTCAAGCACCTGTATGTAAATATTTAAGTTTTAAACCGCACACGTTCCAATTCACATATAAATTAATTAGTTATTAGATAAATATTAAAGGCGAGTGACCGTAATGATTAAATGCTGTTTTTTTGATGTTCAATTGAATGTTAATAATAAATTTCCATCCAGAGCTCGTGTGTTTTTACTCATCCAGGTCAATTCTTATCCCTTTCAACCCATTTAACATACCAATGGAAATTTTTATTTGGCTTTTATTTATATTCCTCAAAAAAAGAAAAATTAACGGTTTTTTCTAAAGCGAATTCAAAACATTCCAAAGTTTAAATTTTCTTGAAAATATATTAATTGGCTTCAATGTAATTTACTTCGTGTTTGATGAAACGCATGCAAAAATATGTATAAGCAGTGTGAAAGCACAGTTGTATTAAAATTGTACTTGTATGCAATAATTAATTGATTCATGAAAAAAATACAGTCTATATAATTGTTGAATTAAATACAAAATGGTTTTACGCTTGATAAATTAATGCTCGAAAATTATTAAAAATAAAAATTAAACACTCTAGCTTGAAAACGCCCCGCAGGCCACCCCGCATATAATACACTAAAAGAGTGCCCATAAAACTCGAATTCTTGTTCCAAATTAACTGGAAATGCGATAAAATTTCATTCATTACATGTTCTGTCAACGTAAATCAAGTCTGCGGACCAAGTAACTTTGTACTGCGGGGCGATTTCAGCTTTCAGTGAAACATGAACTCATTGTACCGTTCTTCATTCCATTTTAATTGAAAGAATAATTTTTAATTGTTGTTGGAATGTATTGAAATTTTATGCCATTCAGATTCGTTTTTAAATTAAAAAAAATCAAGTGTGCAATCAATTTTGTAAATAATATGGAAAATCATCGATTATGCTCTCATTTTATAAATAATTAACATACAGAATATGGTGAAAAAAATTACTCGTTAAGCATATTTATATAATCAGTTGGATGATTTTATTCTTTTTTATAATTGAATTATTCATCTCAAATTAAGGATGATAATAATTGACATGTGACTGAATTTTCGTTGATGAGGATAATAAAAAATACTCTTCAGTTAATCTCACTAATTATCTATATGAATTATTATCTTAAAAAGGATTAAACCACAGTTATAAAAGTATCCAAAAGTATGAATTTTATTAATGAGCTTAATATTTAAATAAAATAAAAACTAATGATAATTGTATACACTTAAAGTTACTGATGACTTTGTTACTTCAATTCTAGCAAAATTACTTTAAATCGTCAAAATAAACTTCATATTCGTTTTGTTAATTAATTGTCATGTCTCAAGTATTTTGTATAAAATCATAAAACTTTTAATTAAGAGATGGATGTAAAAGTCACAATTTTATACAATAAAATATATATTTTCAAAACTGTTTCACACCAGAAATGAAGATACCAGTTCATATTCATTCATTTCACCATAAAAGTTTCAATTTATTCAGATTATTATTAAGTTTGTTTGTCCATGTGTTTTGTTTATGTTTATTGTTGTTTTGTTAAAAATAAACATAAAAATGTACAAGAACAGAAATGTCATAATATAATGTGCAAATTGTGACATGATACTAGAAAAATATTTTCAGGTCAAAATAACAAGTCAGACACTCATTTCAATCTCACTCGCTATTAGAATTGTTTTTGATTCGCATTAAATGCATAATAAAATCATGATCTTGAAGCGGTTTAATTATTATTATACAAGATATTTTTCTTTGAAAAAAAAAAAACAAAATTCGTGCTAGGAAGAACAAACAATGAAACATAATTCGTGCTAAATTTATCTTTTTTTTCAATTTTAATTAAAGTTACGTCATTTTTAAAGAAAAATTAGTGAGTAATTGCTTATTTTTCTAACCTTCTTATTTGTGATAAATTTGAACGTGAGAAAAAAAAACAAAAAATTCAATTATGTTACTTTAGAACAGAAAAAAATGGACAACATAACAAAAAGTAGGACACGAAATGAGGAAAAAGCAATTTAAATGTAGTGGTAATTAAAGAAAACTTGTACATTCCATCTTGTTTTCATTTCTATTTCATAAAACTTGTTTATGTTGTTATCCAAATGTACAATTATAGGATAGAAAAAAAAACAGAAAACAAGTACGAGATTTTCTTATGCCATATCATTTATTTGTGAAATCATTTCACGTTTAAATTTAGAATGCAAGTCTTGTTTATTTATTAGCACTAAAAACTTTACCATGCTAAATAAGGAAAACAATAATTATTATGAAAAGTGTTTTGAAAACAAGGTATGAAAACATGGATATCAAATCATTTAAAAATTCAATACAGAATAAAATAATTGGGCCAATTTTGAATCGTTTCATTCATGTCGGAAACTACAAATTTTTAAAATTTATCTGATTTTGTATAATATGAAATTCTCTTTTTGTTTGACTTATTATACGCCAAATGATTTTATTTTAATTTTTTTATTTTTAAAATTATTGGCTGACATTTTGAGAATTTATTCGCCTTCGTACAAAATTTGTATCAAATATTAATGAATTTATAGGATACTTTCGATCGTGTCTCTAATAAAATTTTTGTATACAACTCAAAATTTTGATCGAAGAAAAAAGTGTTCAATTTCTGACAAAGAACAGGTCTTTGATCAAGATATTGCTCTAAACGCAATAGAAGCCACAATTAATCTATCGTTGCGGAGTTCGTCTTTTTCGAAGATTTTCGGGTATAATGTAAAAACTCTCGATTTTACACGTTTTTCAGCTTTTTCCAAAAATCCTTTCTTTGTATTCATTGTGTAATGGACAACCTAAAAAAATTTTAGAAATGCAAATTTCCTTTTAACCCCGAAAAACTCAACATGAACAAACACCAACCATATTTCAATGTGTTAAATGAAAGGTACGAAGATCATTATAAATCCAATATAAACATTTTAATTAACACGTTGTATACAAATCCAAGTTCTGTCAATTTAATAGTTTATTAAATGGTTTTAAACAGGTGTTATTATGCTAAATATTGTTTATTTTGATAATCTTTTAAGTGAATTTTTGTTTATTGTGTTTATTCAATGAATTGCCTCCTGCTAATTATTTGAGGTGTGTTTCCATCATCAATGCGTAATTGCTTTAATATAACAAAAGGATGAAAATATGTTTATTTTTCACTGAATCACTCTCATCAATTTGAATTTGTAAAAAAACACACAAAATTTGGACCTAACAGATTTAAATTACCAGACAAAATAGGAAAACAGACTCTAAAGATTTCCTTTTAAATTTTTTTGTCGATTTTAGCACCTGATTCATAAAATTTACTTAAATAATCTTACCTTCACATTAATTTCAAGTGTACCTTTTCATTGTATTTGTACAATTTAAGGGGGATTTTGGTCCATCACTCTTATTTTTTTTATTATTTTTCTGTTTTTCGAGCATCATCATCTTCAACATTTTTGCATTTAATTGTTGTAAAATTAAAATGAATGAAAAAGGTAAAATAATTCAAAGTGGTAGTAAGTGGATGCCACTCATTTGCAAATAATTATTGTTTATTTATTGAAGTGAAAAAAGAGCATTTACCTTTTCTGTCAAACAAAAAAAAATCTTCACACCAAAAATAATTAAAATGAGTATAAAAATCAACAGTAAAAAAAGGTTTGAAAGGTGAAAACTGACCAACATACATTTATTAATTTCGTTGAATTTTTTTGGGTTATGTGACTTAAAAAGGTAAAAAAATCACGATATCACAAATCAAAACTCCTACACATATTATTTTTATAACAAAATCTTAGCGTTAACCTTTGAGATTATCAATCTGATATATGTGACTTATAAAGAATCTAAAATTAAACTGTTATTCAGAAATGTTTTTCATGTTCGAAATCCTCCTACTTCTAAGAAAAGTTTATTTTTTTTTGTCTCAATATGGAATATATTTTAGTTTACAAAATGATGAATAAAAAGAAAAATATTGAGTGAAATGAATGAGTTTTAAATTGAAATTCCTATTAGATTTAAGTTTCTTTTGTTGTTAAAATATGTTAGTCGAGTAAAACATTTTCTTTTTTCGAGCTGCAACAAAAAATCTTGTCGTTGTTGTCATCTTGTGCGTTTAACAGAAATAACAACAAAGATAAGACATTGTTAAAAAGTCTTATAACAAGAAATGTTAAATGAAAACTCGTTGAACAAGAAAATTTTTTTTGATATCAACTGTTTGTATAAATTTCATAGTTTTAAGTGCTCTTATGATGAAAAAAAGAAAAAAAATCACTAGTTTTCATATTAGGACGGGAATTTTAAAATGAGAAGTTCTGAAACTTATATCATAACATAGTGATTTCATAAGAAATTTAAGGATAAAAAAAAGTTTGTCCTTTTGTTAAATTAGTTTGTTATCTAAAAATTGCTACCTGATGAATAGATTTCTTTGTATACAAAAATGGAACAAAATAGTTTTGTGACGCCATTTTAAAATAATATAAGTTTTCTTTTTATCATTACAATAAAGCAACAGAATTATAAAGTTTGAATCAATTCAATTCAATTGTTCATAAAGTTTGAGAACTTCAAATACCATATAAAAACTATGCTTTCAACTTTTCCATTTACAATTTTCTTAAGAAACATTTTTCTATTGATAATATGAATTTCTTACACTCATTTTATTTCATTAACAGATGCTTATTAACTCGTTACTAATCCTCATCCTTTTTCTTTAATATCCGTGAATTTGTTTCACAAACAAACACAGAAGCGTAAATGTTATTAAAACATGAAAGAATTTTTTTTTTTTTTAAAATATGAAACCCAATTTCCGGTTTATAAATAAAAAAAATCTTTTTTTATTTTATTTTTAATAGAAAAAGAAGAGAATTTTAAGAATTCTTTCAATGTTAAAATCTTAAGATAGAAGAATGTACTTTTCTGGTTTAATACGAAATGTGAAGACTTAAAATGTTGTCTATTAAAAATTTGAAGTTTTTTGATTTTTTTTATACTTTGTCTGTTTTTATCCGAATGCAATGTATTTTATACGTGAAGGTACACAAAAACTGCTTTTTCCGTCGTAATTTCCCGTAGCCCACAATTTTTTAAAACAGTTTTGTCGTAAGCTTAATACGTAAATGCGATTTTTTACTCCAAAACATAAAAATGAGCTCAAAATGCATAGTTTTCACATTTTTGGGCACTTAATATACGAAATATCGACTTGGCCAGTTCAGCAAAATTGCAACTTGAAATTGTCTCTACAACTTTGCTTCGGGTCACTTTTGCCTAAAACTTCAACATCCACAAGAGTCATAGAATTAAACGAATCCCATCAATGCACTGGCATGACAGTAGATAAGCTTTATGATGTATTTTATTCCGAAATCATTAAATATCAGTGAGCAAGACCACAAATTTCTTGTATTTATTTGTTAAATCAATAGAAAATAAAATCTTGCATTTAAATTCCTTACACCTAATAAAAGTAATAACAACAAAGATGTGACATGTGCTTACTGAAGTACATTCAACAAAAATAAAAACATTTTTAGAACACATTGCAATATTTTTAACGAATTCGTTGCAACTGATAAAACTGGGACATGCGCTTCGCCAACCTACTGATAGTAATTTCTCCTCTTTTGACTGTATATTCACAAACAAACACAGAATCGTACATAGAAGCAGAAAATTTCATATTAATTTCGCATCCTAACCAGAAACTTGTTGTAGTTAACCAAGAAGGATATTTAGTTTTCAATGTGATCTCATTATGATCAGATGTGAATTTTAAGTTCGCTTAGCGGTTTCTCTTCATCTTATATCTAATAATAAAAAAAATTAATAATAAAAATCAAATAAAATATATATAATGAAATTATTTCCATTTCTCTTTTTCTTGTTAGTGAACGAAAAGTGTAGAATTGGAAAAAAAATAAATTGTGATTGATTTATTTAAAAAATGCTTATAGCTATGAATTAAAGTTGAAAAAATTATGAAATGAAAAAAAGTTTAGTGATAAAAGTCATCCAAAAACAATATTAAAGCAATTTTATGTAGCATATATGATATGTGATAAATTTGAAAAGTCAGCCCCCATATGAAATGATAAAAGAATTCTGATTGAATTAAATATGATGATGATGATAATGGTATTTTATGATTTTCTACCCTATGTTGTATGTTTTTCTTTCATGTTCTTTTGTCATAAATTTTTGTTCCCTATTGTTTCGTTTATTCCCAAAACATAATAAAACTGAATCAAAATGATAAAGATTTAAGATTTTTCCATAATAATTGTGATATAAAAATACAATGGAATTAAAAATGTACATTGAATTATTTTTTTTTGTAACATTTTTAATAATAACAATAGAACACATAATTAAAAGGTCGAAAAATGTAATTCATCAATGAGACGAAAAATTTATTTGTTTTTGATTCATTGATTCAATGATGTTTTTGTCGATTTTTTGATTTTATGATGAATTTAAAATTAAGCCCATGAAATGACAAGAAATTCTTAGTTAACACTCATTTGCTTAAAGTTGTTCGAAGAGGTCTAATACCAAATTTTGCGGATTAAATCATCTAACTGATTGAAATTTCAATCTTACTATTTTAAAAGCCATAAATACAGGCTACAAAAAAATACAATTTTAATATAATGATTTAAAAAAAAAATAAAATTTAAAAATTCAACAAACAATATAATTAAAACACTTATTGATTTGAGTTTATTCAATTACAGCCATGATTAACTCCATAAAAATTCAAGCTTTTGTTTGCTTATAATCAGTTGAATCGAATCCATATGGATAATTTAATATAATAACAAAAGTTTTCACATCACCAGAAGCAATTAATTTTTAGTCTGACTAAGTGAATGTCATATGCCTGATGATAATTTGCATTGGAGTCCCAGATTGATACAAGCCAAAGTGCTCAATGGACTTTAAATTGAGCGTTAATTATTTTTTTCTACAAACCTCTAAGGCAATGATAATTTTTTACAAAAATCCGTTTAAAAAAATACTACCCCGTTAAAAATTTCGATACCTAAGTAAGTAATTCCGAATTACTAAAGCACTAACTATAATTACTGATACGGTTACAAAATTGAATACTCATTCGGTAAATTTTGTTACCTATTTGGTAATCATTTTTAGTGATAAAGTAAACTTTGTTAGTGTACTGTATTAAACTGTCATTCACAATTGTATACCTTAGTAAGTTGGTATATTCTGTATACATGTACGTATGTGTATAGTATCGTGTACGTATATAATTGTCGTAGAGTCCACGGCAATTTTTTAAAATAAAAATTACCACAGAAAAATTATTCTTTAAATTGTAATATCTTGAAAATTACAAATCGTAGAAAAAAAATTAAATACATTTTGGAAACAACAGACAACAAATTTTAATAATTTTATACAATATTTAAAGATTGTTAAAAATTTTAGAGTTTTTAAATAGAAATTATAATTATTTAGAGTTAAAAAAATATGTTGAAATGTAATATTTAGAGAAATACATGTCATAGAAAAAAATTAAAATATGTTTTGGAAACAACAGAAAAACATCTTTAAGAATCTTATACAACATTTTATGATTTTTAAAAAATATGAATTTTAGAGCGAAAATTCTATTTTTTTATACAATTTATAAGAAATTTATGCAAACCAAACAATATGGTCGAACACTCATGCTTTTGCTGACTCATACGGGTGCCTAATATGTTTAGTACGCATTAAATTTTATTTTTTTTACGAAAATTTCAAAATGAGGCGCTATTCATATAAAAAAAAATATTTTTCAATTTTGATTATTTTTATAGCTCATTTTGAAATTTTCGTAAAAAAAATAAAATTTAATGCGTACTAAACATATTAGGCACCCGTATGAGTCAGCAAAAGCATGAGTGTTCGACCATATTGTTTGGTTTGCATAAATTTCTTATAAATTGTATAAGCACTATAAAATAACATAAATTAATAGGAATAATAAAAATACCGAAAATTATTTTTGTCTTTTTTAATATTTTTCAATAGTAATTTTTTAAAAAAAAATACTGAAGATTAATTTTTTTAATAATTTCAATTTCAACAACTTCTTTGAGCGATTCGAATATAAAAAAATACTACCAAATATTAATTACTCCAAATTTTTTATACAACGAAATTTAAAAATATAATAAATAATATTCTGGTTTAAATTTTCTTGAATATTGTGCGGGTCATTTATTGAAGTATGGTATTTCAAAAATTATATTTCGTAGTAAATATACTAAATTTGTTATGAAACATAATCAAAATTTCAATATAATTTTTTTTGAAATATTAAAAATTATTAGTTTAATTAAACATTAATTATACCTTTAGTAAAAAAAATCAGAAAGAATTACCAGCCAATAGTTCTGCTTATCTGCTATCTTAAAAATCCATTTAATTTATTTTATTTTTGAATATTTTGTTAAATAAATATTTCAAGAAGTATATTTTAAAATAAATATTAAATAAAAATTTGAAATTTTCGTAAAAAAAATAAAATTTAATGCGTACTAAACATATTAGGCACCCGTATGAGTCAGCAAAAGCATGAGTGTTCGACCATATTGTTTGGTTTGCATTAATTTCTTATAATTTGTATAAAAAGTAGAATTTTCGCTCTAAAATTCATATTTTTTAAAAATCATAAAATGTTGTATAAGATTCTTAAAGATGTTTTTCTGTTGTTTCCAAAACATATTTTAATTTTTTTCTATGACATGTATTTCTCTAAATATTACATTTCAACATATTTTTTTAACTCTAAATAATTATAATTTCTATTTAAAAACTCTAAAATTTTTAACAATCTTTAAATATTGTATAAAATTATTAAAATTTGTTGTCTGTTGTTTCCAAAATGTATTTAATTTTTTTTCTACGATTTGTAATTTTCAAGATATTACAATTTAAAGAATAATTTTTCTGTGGTAATTTTTATTTTAAAAAATTGCCGTGGACTCTACGACAATTATATACGTACACGATACTATACACATACGTACATGTATACAGAATATACCAACTTACTAAGGTATACAATTGTGAACGACAGTTTAATACAGTACACTAACAAAGTTTACTTTATCACTAAAAATGATTACCAAATAGGTAACAAAATTTACCGAATGAGTATTCAATTTTGTTACCGTATCAGTAATTATAGTTAGTGCTTTAGTAATTCGGAATTACTTACTTAGGTATCGAAATTTTTAACGGGGTAACTTTAATTCTTTTGGAAAACATGCCCTTAATTGTCAAAACTCCAAAATTTCAAGTGAAAATGAGACGATTAACTTACCATCAACTCACATTCTTTTTTGAAATTTTCACGTAAACACATGCCAAATTCTTCTTATTGTTATACCAACCCACATTTTTTTAAATTTACCATCCCATGTAAAAACAAAGTTTAAATTTAAAATTCAGTTACTGTTCAAAAAATAAAATAAAATAAAATGAATAAACATTATTATTGATATAATTGAATTCAATATACAAAAATTTAATTCAATATAATTTTGTTTTTCAGAAAAAATGAGGCGATAATATACCAACAGAAGAACAAAAATTGTGTTAATGATATAAAAAATAAAAAAAACATACAAAAATTAAATTAAAATTGTAAAAAAAAAATACACGCATTGAATTTACATGTAAATTTATAATGACTCTACAATAAAAAAATTTAATAACATTTATTTATCAAAAAAATAAAATAAGAATTTGTGTACAAAAAAATAAAATTAATCTTCATGTGTGTCAAATTGAAGGAACATAAAAACTTTGTGTACAAAAAATTTTAATATAAAAAAAAACATTAATTCAATTCAATTTAATGTGAAAAAAAAAATCCTATTCATTACTTTTTCTGTCGTCTCTGTAATTTTAAATGTTCATCGCTGTAAGAATTTAATCTTCCTATTGACAAATTTTCCTACAACTAGTAAATAGTATTATTTATGGTCTATTATCGTCATTTTTGTCGAAAGAATGAAGAAGAAGTTTGCAATTGGCGTGTTGAATAATATGATTATTTTAAACAGTGACTCTTAAATAAGATAAAAAAAAAAATAAAATAACAGAGAAAAAGAGAAGACGAAAAAAAACAGACAACTAAAATGATCATTATTTTGACAAAGAAAATCCATTTAAGAAAAAATAAACATCCCATTGCTTTTTTTTATTTATTAACATAATGAAATTAAGATGATCAGTACACAGATGATATATTAAGCTGATTATATCACTTTGACAAAATACAGCTTTCAGCTAGCAGAAGTTTGTCATCTAACGATAAAATAACAATAAATTTAATGATACAATTAAAGAGGAAATGAAAAAAGTGTGTGGTTCTAAAAGGAAATTTGCTAAAACAGTTAATTTTCATTAATATGCTTTTATCTTAATTTCTTATTTCAATATTTTAAAGACAAACATCAATTAAGAGGAATAAGGAAAAAATTTGTCAAAATTAAATGTACCAAAGACAGTAAAAAGGACTGTCTTCGTGAATCATTAAAATTTAAATGTAACAAAAAAGTTAAGTCTTATAAAAGACGAATAATTAAAAGAGGAAAATAAAATAAAACCACAACCACAGAATAAGCACATAATTTGTTTGTTTTCAAGGTAAGAAAAAAGCCATCGTATGTACACACACACACACACATACACATACACACACATACTTAAGCAAAACAAGATAAAAGATAAAATTTTATGTTTACTTTTTTTTCATGTTATTTTTTTTGGTATATTGTTCCTACTTAATAAAGTAGT
The DNA here is from genome assembly GCA_900002565.1 of Culicoides sonorensis. Lineage (NCBI taxonomy): Eukaryota > Metazoa > Arthropoda > Insecta > Diptera > Ceratopogonidae > Culicoides > Culicoides sonorensis. Next base: position 432,018 of record LN483452.1, on the reverse strand, counting down.
TGGCTGTATGCGATAAATGAGGAAATAATGGTTTCAAATAGCCCATAAAACTAATTAATTCTTTTCAAGTGGAAGTAACATCTTTTATTGGCCAGTTAAGGAAAATTGTTTTATATTTCTTCTGTGTACATGGGTATTTGGTTTACGATTGATTGCATTTTAATTTAAATTTTATTACTTTCTTTTCTGTTTTTGATCGGAAAATATTCGAACAGGTAAAGCATAAAATTAAATTAATGGAGTTGATTCATCTTCATAATTTAATTATGATTGATAATGAAAAGTGTTAAATGAAAATGATGAAATTCAATATGAAAATTTAACGATTTACCAATAAAATTTCATCAAATTTCACAAGTGAGCAATAAAAATCAGGTCAAAATAGATTGAAAAGCTTCAACTTTTAACTAGATGTAAGGATTTGACTCTTTTTATATGGAATTATTAGTTTGACAAAAGTTTTCTATTTTTCTTATAAATAAATTAGTTAAACTTAATACAAAACTTTTCCTGTCAAAAGCTGTCCATTCTATAACAGACACTTTTCTTGTCTTACAAAAAAAAATTGTTAACAAGCAAGTATTAGAAACTTTTTCATATGTTTTGAAAGGACTTGAACCAAACTAATGTTGTGAACACTCAATAGCTGACAAATTCAATCATAACTTTTTCTTTTCTTTTCAGTTAAATTTGATATGAATATTCTTGGCAAAGACAGAATCTTGTTACATAAAAGAAAGGCAACCTTAATATTAAATTTATCTTAAAAGTGCATTTTTATTAAACGAATGATAGGATTTCAAATAATTTGCTCAATTCAAATTAACGGATCGTGTTCAAAAGTGTACTTTTCCTGGAATAATAGAAACAAAAAAAATCTTAATATGACTGGCAACAGCTGTTAACACATATCAATAAATTAATTTGACCAATAACTAACACGTAATACAATTACTTATACATTTTATTACGTGTTCAACATATTATTAATAATATTAGATATTCAATTAACGTAACAGTTTAAACTAATAGCATTGGCTTCTAAAAACACCTGATTCTAATGAATTTCACTTAGTACGACGATGACGTTCAATTAAAAATTTTGATTTTAAATCAAAATATTTAAAATAATTTTAAAAGAGTTTTGCTTATTAAAATTTTACAATTCTTCAAAGAAAACATCAAACATAAAACTTATATTTTTCCGAATAAAAAGGTCCAATTTGACATTATTTGAATTACTTTGATGAAAAATAACTGTTTCATTTCAATTTGTGTGTTTCATTCAAAAAGAGCAAGTTTAACAGCACATTTTTCATTGTCAAATGGCAATAAAATTTCAAATAATGACATGTTTCCATGGTGAATAATGGATTATAATGATTGTTAAATTAAGATTTTAGACTCAAAGAAAGGTCAAAATTATTTCTCTTTTAATACAATTTTAATTGAATTGCGAAATCGTTTTTGTATTTTGTTTTATTCCATTAATATTGAATTATTTTCTTTTATTTTCATATTTGCTGTTGTTGTTTTTTTTTATATTTTTATTTTGTTTGAGGAAGGAAAGTACTTGTGCTTCAAAATAAATAAATAAATGAAATAATTAAATTCTCTTGAACGATTGAAGGTACTTCAAAAAATATTTGCTTTTGACCTTCATTTATTTATTTATTTATTTATCAACATTGTTTGTACATAAGAATTTGGGATATTTTACAATCAGTTTTGTGTAGCAAAAATGACATATTTTTATTTTTTTTCCCATATGAGTCGGAATGTCAGATCACTTTGAGAAAAAAAATGAAATGAGGTTACTACGCTCAACCTTTAGTCTTTAAGTTAATTCGATTTTGACTTAAATTATTTAAAAATATCTTTTTCACTTAAAATACAAAAAAATCATATAAAAGTGGAGACGGTTGGTTATTTTCATTTAAAAAACATTCCACTTCACATAAACAATTTAACTAATGGAGAACAATTTACACTTCTAAATTCCTGTTGACATGTAATTATTCAACATCAAAGTTAAAGCAGAAATTTGTTAAATTTCAATGAGATATGAGCTCATTTGTTAAAAAAAAGTAATTTTAAATTTGTCACACAAAAAATTTTAACATTCACCTTTTCCAACTTGTCTCATTATTTAAAAATGTGAACTACGTTTACATTTAAAACATTTTCTTGTGCTTTAAAGGAATTGAGGTAAATATTTTAACATAGCTAATTCTGTTGATAAATGATTCCAAAAAAACAGAGAATATACCCTTATATGTATGTGTATTTTACAAAGTCATATCATATTATGTGAAGTTAAAAAGCACATAATACAACAAACACTGCTTTCCTATATAACATTAGTTTATGTCGGAAACATTGAGACACATTCAACTATATCATTTTAAAAGGAAAGTGCCTATCATTTTCATCAAACAAATTATAAACGCTCTTATGAATATGTTTGAACACATGTGTAAATTGTATGAGTCGTTTTAGACGGAAACTCATATCATTATTGCCTATGTTTTGTAATATTGTTCAACATGATACACAAACCTCTTAAAAATTTATTTATTACTATTGTTAAAAGAAAACACTTTAAACTTTTTATTTTCAACTTTACGTGTCGATGACTGTTGTATCATGTACGTATTTTATTTGTGAATCGTCTGACATGTCAGACAAGAAAAGCAATAACAATAAAAATAATAATAAAAATGAAAAAAAATAAATTTTATGTTGATGATGAGTTTGTAATAATATGAAAAAAAAAATTCAATTTTCATGATTTATGTGGAAAATATAAATGGAATTCTCTTACTTTTAAATGGACCTGTAGGCATTTTCCTCGTGATGTTCATATAATTTCCTTACCTAACGTGTATTTTTCTGTTAACAAGGTCTCTTTATACTCATAGAATCGAAGACTTTAATGACTCCCTGAAAGTGATACTACAGTGATTGTGTGATGGTAATCATTATAAAGCATTTGATATTCATTTTAAATGTAAAAAAATGCCTGAAAAGTTATTGATGCTTGACATGAATGCCAATTTGCTAATAATTTCTCTTCCTTCAAGCGATATTTGATTTTAAAAAAAAAAATATCTTTTTCCATTTAAATTTAAGAATTCAATTTTCTCGGTGTAGTAGTAAAAATTGATTCAAAAACTTTTTTTGATCCTTTACTTTGTTTGTAGAGATGATGGAAAAGTTTAAACAAAAAAATACAACATCAAATACTTTGACGATTAAAATTCAAATTTAATCTAAAATTTGTTGATATTTTCACATTGAAGTAGCTTATCAAATTTTAATAATAAATTTTAGCATCATCATCATCAACAACAGCTTTAATGTTCAAATATTGACGTCAATTATGGATTTACAAGAAATATGTCAAATAATGTTGATAAAACATGGGTTAAATTCCGTTCTGAAAAAGATTTAACCAAGTATGTATAAATAAAGAAAAAAATATTTTAATTTGTCTTAAAGGAACTTTTCATTCAAGTTTTGAGTACCGGTAAAATTGTTTTGAAATGTGCTCTTAATTGAAATAGTTGGTTTAAAATTACTGTGAAATTTAAATATTTTTTAGAGGGATTTCAAATGAAAAATATAAATCAAACAGAATCAGGCGATCACTTCATAATCTGGATAGCTATGAGTGAAAAAAATCTGAGAAATTTTTCAAATCCATATAATATTAGTTGAAACGCCTTTCAAATTACCAAAGAAAATGCACAAAAACCACTTTTTTAATCTAAAATTGGCAAGGACAACGCTCAAATTTGACCTTGCAATTTTCTGCCAACGTTAATCGAAAATTGTCCGTATTTCTATCAAAAACTGGAGTTAAATCCAGTATTCAACAGGTTCATTTAATAAAAATATGACAAAGATCAAATGCCAAAGATTACACATATCTTCATTTTGCAGTTGATATTTTTTGAACAATGTCATATAATGAAAATATGATCTACGTTTAGATACGTACACTTATTTTATTACAATAAAAACAGAGACAAAAAAAACAATAGAAATTATGACAAATTTTAAAACAGATATTCTACAGTTTTTGTGTGTTCAAACTCAAACTCAATATGAAATGAAAAATACGTAGGAATGCCTGCCGGTTGTATATGTGTTGACTTTAGCAATAAATTTCCAAGGATATTTTGTTATATTTATAGGTTGTATAACTCTCAGTTTTTATTCATAGTATATGTTATGATATAAATAATCTTGAGCTTTATTTATGCCCACAATTCAATTAAGATATGAAAACGACAATGACAGAGAATGAATGTATCTTTTCACACATCATAAATCTTTATGACTTTATGAGGCAAGTGTAAGGTATGAGATTTAAACAATATAGATTTTGTTGGCTAAAATTCAACTTTAAACTCATTCTATTTCAGTTTTCTGCAAGGGAGTCAATTTTTGTGCTTAAAGTTAATTTACTTACATGAAACCATTTTGTGTACTTTGTTGATAATAAAATGCTTTATAAGTCAGTTTTAAACAGATTATAAGGCATTTGTGGCATGACTTTAATAGCTTCTACAAAAATTTATATTTTTTTTTTCAACATTTTATATGTAACCTTGAAATGTATTTTAATGTTCATAATTTATATTTTTAACTTTAAAATCCTTTTAATGGCAGTTTAAGCTCTTCCTAGCACAGTCTTAAATATTATCGGCTTACATTTTTTTTCTTGATTTAAAGTAACAAAAAATGGCGTATTAAATTATTAAAAATTTAAATAATCTGCTAAAATTTTAAATCAAAATTTGATCTCCTTAGTATCAATTGTTTTATTATCCTTTTTCCCCTACATTCCTTTTTTATTTGACATGATAAAAGTAAAAGGATATTTAACTTGGCTTACTGCCATACAAGAATGACAAGCTCAGTATGAGCTCAACTCATAAAATCTGTTAAAGCAGTTAAATCATTTGCAGTACATCATTATTATCTAGTCTGTTGTTTTATAAAAAAAATGGAAAATCGACTTGTAAAGCCATTTCACAATTAATCCCATATATAAAAAAGAATTATATGAAAAACGGTCGTTTATCGAATAAGTTTTTATTTTTCTTATCTAAATAAGTATGAGAAATCAATAAAACAATCAACATAATTGTCCGAGTAATTATTTAAATGCTCATCAAATATTTATAAAATTAAGGCATCTGACACATTAGACAAATATCAAACGGGTCAGTGTCATAACTTCAAAACAGTTCATCAGAGGTATTTTTGATCAGGTTTCACAAAAATTTGGATCCAAAATCTAAATTTAAAGAGAAAAACGTCAATAATTTTGAATCAGCCTGTTTTCCAGAATTTTCCAAATTTTTTAAAAGTAAAAGTAAGTTAAGTGAAAATTTAACTTGAATTTAACTTAAAATTGCCTTTCAGGGTCATGCATTAACCGTATCTCTTTAAATCGGATCACAATACTTATTTCTTATCATTGACATTCATTTAAAAATAATGAACTGAAATTAAATTAAATCTCATGTTTCTTTTTGAAAAAACAAAAAAAAAACATGTTATATGATTTCCTTCCTAATGACTTCAAAATGTGCAAAAAAAAGTAACAAAATTTCTTTTCATATGTGAAAATTTTCATTTTAAAATATGAAAAGGAATAAGACACTGAAATTGCAAGAAAGTCACGATTTAATGTCTGTTTCTTTCATACATTTCTAATAAAGAGTCTTGGATCAGGTATCCCATTAGATGCCTCAGATTTATTTTGCAATTTAAAACGGTGTAACATAACACATTTGTTTTATTTTTTTCTTTCCTCTATTTTCATGCACTCATATATGTGTATTTTTATGTGCTCTTATTTGGGTTTTGTGTTGCTATAAAAAATTTGCATTTGAAACCTTTTTTTTCTTTTATGACACCGACAGCAATGAATACAGAATGTATGTTTGACAAATAAAAGAAAATAATATGCGATATGATGCACAGCTTGATTTCAGTTCGATTTACTAGTTGTTTGAATAGAAAATGTTTTGAAATCGAAATAATTGAAAAAAAAATGTAAATTCAATTTCACAGATTTCTATTGTATTATTCCGGATAATTGAAGATTGTGTATTTTCTATGAATGATGATTTTTTTCGTATTTCATTGTGTGATTGCATTTTCTCTTTTGTGTGATGTGATTGTCCTTTTTTTCATTTCATAACAATACGCCTTAAAGTACTTCTTCAGTTTTATGTTCATCTAGGATTTATTGTTATCATAAAATAATGATAACAATAATTTTATTTATTTTTTGTTATTTTTTTTTGTTATAAAAATTGTTACCAGATAAACAATGCACTCAATTTACATGTAGATTGAACACGAATAAGTCGAGTTTTCTATTATTGTGGCATTTCACAGTGTGGGATTTTTATGAAAAAATATGAAATTTAATATAAGGAGACGACTTATCACAGTTTGAGCAATCAAAATTTTTTATATTAAAAAAATAAATTTTTTAAAATAAACAGATGTGTTTTTGTTTCATTTTCATTTAAATTTCATTTCAATTCAAAAAGTTCATCTGTGATCATGCAAATTTTAAGGTCTAGCCGTTCATGATCTTTAAACCAAAAATATTGCATTGTAATTAAATTCATGTACAATGGCACTTGAGTACCTTTATCTGAATTATGAATTATGGTTTCTTGTGGAAGATGTTCAAGCAATTGTTGGATACATTTATAAGAGTAATTATTTCAATTGTAAATGTGGTTAAATTACACAAGAATGGCATAACAATTAAATCACGTAATTTCAGTTTACAACAGCAGTGCGGTATTTCATTAAAGAATTTTCATTTTTGCTTGATTGTATCATTTGTTCAAGGAAATTCGCATGCATTCATTGTAACGAATTACGAGAATTGAATTGCATTCAGATTAACAATGAATTTTATGCCGAAATTGAATCTTCAACTGAAAACACGGATGACCACACAACTAAAATTTAAAGAAATGCATTGTAACGTCCTGTAAGCGCCATGAACATGCTTTTCAGAGTTGATTTCTTAGAACTACTCAAAGAATTTTTCTTAAAAATGCAAAATTTTTTCAAGGAAGATTCAAATATGGAATGGCAAAAATAATATCGATAACCTTTAATAAGAATCTTCTTAGAATAGACATATTTTATAAGGTCAATTCATCATCAATCAAAAGCTCTCAATAAAAGAAGTTAACGTAAATATTCTTTTCTGATAATCACCATCAATCAAAGCCTACATGAAAAAGTTAATATTTGGGATTTATATTCGTATAGTAACATGATTAAAATAGAACCATTTCCACCATGGTTCATTGTACAAAAATAGTCCTCTTCAAATAAATTACAAAGACCTTGAAAAACTTTTCTTAAATTATCTCACACCAAAAAGGCTTTTCATTTGACATGACAGTGTAACCGGATTTCTTTTTTTTATTTCATTGATAATAATCAAGAGTTTTCAATGAAATACCGGTACTAAGTACACAAAATAATAGCCTTAAGACTCCCATCATTAAAAAGCAGATTTGCACACCCTTATCATCGACATTATACAACCTTTTATTATTATTATTATTAATTCCAGTATATTCATTGATTGGTAATAAAATATACATTCCAATAAACTACCTTTTTAAAGGATTCATGCAAAAAAAAAACATCTTAAAGGATTAAGCTTTCCTTTTTCTATTATCGCAATTTCTTTCCTTTTAATGAGTTCATGAATCGACATTTTTTTCACTGATAAGTTATATGTAAACAAATTTTCAGTGTTGGTCCTTTTTTGTAAATTTTCTCATTTTCTCTCGTCAAAATGTACTCAATGCCGTTAGCAATAAATTATCAATACAAACCTTTTGATTGAAAATAACAAGACCTTTATTTATACATTTTTTTTTCTTTTATAACAACAACTAAGTAAAAATAATAAAAATAAAAGAGTGTAAAGATCTAATTGTGTAGGAAAATTTATGAGGTTGACCTGTATAACAGAATCAAAAGTAATTTTGTAAAGAATTTTATTTTAATACAAAATTCAATAAGGATATTTCTTTTTTGTATTACAATGCTAATGGAAAATCAAAGAACAATCCATCTAACAAGTAATTCAATTAAATAAATAAAATGAATGGAAATGAAATGAAATGGAATACATAGAAAAAATATTATTTATGAATGTATTTTATTAGTCAAGAGTTAACTCAAGTGAGTGACTGAAAAAAGTAAAATTATTTTATGAAATTTTCATTTAATGTAAGAAAATGGACTGAATTTCACTGTTTTTATGGGTAATACGCAAAACTACAACACTTAATATTTTACCACAGCACATTATTTTATTGTTGCACCATGTTGATTGAAATGTTTTGTTCAAAAATAAATATTAATCTTGGATTTAACATAAAATTTGTGGATTTGGACACTGTGCTGAAGTTTGCCACGAGTTTGACTACGCTTCCACGAGTTTTAAACGCTTACTCAAACTCGTGGAAGAACTCATTTGCATGACTCAAACTCGTGGAGGCACTCATTTAGATGACTCTAACTCGTGGAAAATAATATTCGAGCGATTTCAACTCGTGCAAATGAATATACGAGCGATTTCAACTCGTGGAAATAAATATTTGATTGCGTTAAACTCGTGGAAATAAATTTTTGATTACTTTCAACTCGTGGATAGTAATATTCGAGCGATTTCAACCCGTGGAAAATAATATTCGAGTGATTTCAACTCGTGGATAGTAAAATGCCAGCGATTTCAACTCGTGGAAATGAATATTTGATTGCGTTAAACTCGTGGAAATAAATTTTTGATTACTTTCAACTCGTGGATAGTAAAATTCGAGCGATTTCAACTTAATTTTTAATTTAATTCCACGAGTTAAACGCAATCAAATATTCATTTCCACGAGTTGAAATCGCTCGAATATTAATTTCCACGAGTTAGAGTCATCTAAATGAGTGCCTCCACGAGTTTGAGTCATGTAAATGAGTTCTTCCACGAGTTTGAGTAAGCGTTTAAAACTCGTGGAAGCGTAGTCAAACTCGTGGCAAACTTCAGCACAGTGATTTGGACAGTGTTAGATATAGACCAGAAAATAAATTCATTGTTTTTTTAAACACACAGCCATTATTTTATAATTATTTACTGATGGTGTGTGTGTGTGTATTTTTGCATGCAATATTCATGATAAGCTTAATAATGATTGTGTAAATTTGTTATTTTACTGTAATGTGGTCTATCTGCGTTTAAAGATTAGGTTTAAAACATATTTGAAAATTTTCGCGTGTTTCTTTATGACTTTCGCGTAATTTTTAAAGAAATTTTGAATAATTTTAATACCTTTTCATACAATTTAAGCGAACATCGTCCTAAAAATTTGGCTCAATAAATATTTAAAACCTATCTGAATGTAAAAATATATTAAAAGTAAAATATCAATCGCGCAAGAGGCATTAAAAGTCACGGAAAAAAGAAAAAAAAGAAGAAATTTGCCCCAAACTCTTGATTTCCTCATATTCATATTGAATGAACATCCTGTAAAAATTGTAACAACAACAAAACAATTTGAATGAAATTTCAATTTTACTGGTTCAAATTCGAATTTTATCATGAATTTTAACTCAAATGCTTTTAACATATAAGGGTATCAAATTTAGAAGACTTTCCTAATAATCCTTGTTAATTCTTCTTGTTTTCCAGACAAAATACAATTAAATGATGTTCGTATCGTGATAGTACACTCATTTAACAACATAAAATAGATAAATTTTGGTTTCACGCATACACTTAGAACACAAAGTTATTAGACTGGTTTCCATGTAATTTTATATTTCCCAGGAAATTTCACACAAACACACAGACTATTAAAAGCCAGAGATTTAACAACAAGGATTACGCGGGACATTAATTATAAAGTAATATAAAATGTGGCACGATAAAGTTCGTTATATGGATTGACTTTATTTTGCTACTTTGGTATAGTTTGATAAAATAGTTTACAATGTGGTGTAATACCTTTTATTATCCATTTTATGAAACATTTAATTACTGTAATGTAATGTAACAATTGCTCTATTTAGTTTATGACAATGTTGTTGAAATTCTTCTCTTGATCATGCGACAACTTTTTACTCAGAAGCGTGTTAAGCCGTTGGATTGGTGTGTTTTAATAGTTTTAAAAGTAAAGTGTGACTTGTTATTATAAGTTTAACAAGTTTGAAATAACACTCTAATAAAATTCTTGGAAAATTTTCCTCTATGAATGATAAGCTCTAAATAGCAGTAAATCAAAATTAACCCATTAACGGTCTTTACTAGAATTATTGAGTTTAGAGAAAAATTTCTTCAAACATTTTACGGGAAAGACGGTTAAAAGTCACGCATAGTATCACAGAAATACGTACAGAAATCTTGTATGAAGAGGTTGAAACACAAAACCCTTCAAAAATACAAAAAAAGGATAACCAGAAAATTCAATCGAAAATTAAATTGGTTTATTTATTTTCTTCTGATTTATATTCGATTGTGAGAAAAAATATTTTCAAGTGTTGTTAAAATAAATTGAATAAAAAAAAATAATAAGATCGAATAAATATGTTTGAATCTTATTTATGATGGTTCATTTTAAATAGGGTTAAAAAATTTCCATTTTAAATGTATTATCATAAAAGTATAATAACAAATTTTGACATAATCCTTAGAAAATTGGTTCAATAAGCTATAACAATAATGTTATTTAGACACGTTTTTTATCCTCGTATGATTTCTTTTTCAATTGAAGCACTTTTTTGTGGTGTGAAATTTACTTTGAATCATAATAATGATGAGGTGAATGAATATTTCTAATGAAAAAACAATAATTTTCTGAAATGAAAATATAAACAATAAAAAATTATTGCTCAAACACGTGTCAAATGAAAAGTTTAACATGAAAAGAAAATTCATAATAAATTATTAAATAAATAATAAAAAGTACATGAACCTCATGTTAAACATTTGTGATGCCAAAAATTGCCAAATTTTAATTCATTTATTGCGTGGTAATAAAAATATATATTTTACATCATATTCGATACATTTTCATAATGTTCGTGGAAAAAGTTTTTCATTTTATGTTTATTATATTAACCCTAACTCTGCACAATTTTTCAATCAAAAATGTTGAAATATTGATAATAATGTTTTTTTTATTACAAAATGAAGGGAATTCGTTCAAGAGTTCGTTTAATGGTGATATTTGTTCAGAAATTTCAGAAATTTTCGGTCATCGATTTATTTACATGAAATTTGTCTTAATTTAGTGTCAGATGTCGTTACGAACACTAAATTATCGTTGTACTTGAAATGCCCACTTCAATTCAAATTATTTTTTTATTATCTTCTCATATTTAACATAATAAAAAAATAATTATTCAAATTTATTTTTATAACTTGCTCGCAAATTGATAACAAAACACATTAGTTTGGTTCTGATATTTTTCATTTCATTGCAGTCTATTGTAGTTATTTTTTTCTCTGAATGATAAAAAAAAATCTGTCTAGCTACTAACATTCTTTTATTAGTTTCTTTTCTGTTTTGATTCTATTTTATTTTTATTGTATTGTTGTCATATAAATATTTATTTTTTTCTACGAAATTAAAATATTTCCAGAATTGGTATTAAACAGACAGACAAAGAATTTCAATAAAGCACTTTGTTTGTATGTTTGTTTGTTTGTTTCAAGATGCAATAACAAAATGAGCATTATTTTTTTAACTATTTTATGATAATAAAATAATTTTCCTCGAATTGGACCGTAAAACAAGAATTTCAATGATTTTATGAGCTTATCATTTAATAAAAATTAATTTCATATTTATTATGAAATTTTCAAAAATGCATCTCATAGACGTCTGAAAAGTTGTTGATATTTCAACGAAATGCAAATATAGAAAAGTTTCATTGTTTTTGAAAATTGTATGCACTCAAATATTTGTTTTTTAAAATTTAATTCAAAATACTTTTCGCTTTAAAATAATAAAACAAAAATAAAAAAAAGTTTAATAATGCATATTAAATATTCGAGTGAAGTGAACACACAAAATTACATGTATGCACGGTAAAAACAAAAGTTGCCGTAAAACTTGCCGTATACAGCAAGTTGTTGCCGTATACGGCAACTCTACGGCAAGTCTACGGTAAGTTTTTGCATACAAACCATAAGAAATTGATGCAAATCGAACAATATGGTAGAACTCATACTTTTGCTGATTCATACATGTGCCTTGTATTACTCAAATGTTCAACCATATTGTTTTGTTTGCATCAATTCTTATAATTTGTATCAAAAATTTACAATTTTCGCTCTAAAACTCAAATGTTTTTACAAAAATTAAAATGTTGTATAAGATTCTAAAAGATGTTTTCTGCTGTTTCCAAAACATATTTAGAATTTTTTCTACGACAAATATTAATCAAAATATCACATTTCAAAAAATGAAAATTTTTGTAGTACAAAGTTCAAAAACTTGCCGTAGAGTTGCCGTACAGTTGCCGTATACGGCAACAACTTGCTGTATACGGCAAGTTTTACGGCAACTTTACGGCAACTTTTGTTTTTACCTCATGAGACATTTTTTCACAAAACTCACTTTTTTCCCTTTTAAATGTGATCAATATTTTATGACAAATGATTTTGCAACTTCCAATTATGTTCAAAATCTATGGCATTTGTTTCCTTACATCCTATTTTATTTCCCTTTTTTTGTTAAACAAAAAATTACAACAACAGACATGAATATCAAAAATACAAAATTAAGAGTGAACATAAAACAAGTAGAAACTTTCCATTTGTTAGAAAATGCATAAATAAATCACTATCTCTTGCTGCCAGTGCTCACATAAAAGTTCACACATTTCACACAAAATAATATAACGAAACAAAACATTCAATAGAAAGGCTTATAAAATAACAGTATTTTATTTATTTCAGCTCGACCAAACTTGATAATTCAATGAAACAAGTGAGTATCATATTTTGTGCATTCTAAATTTACTTTTATACCGAAAATGAAAGTATGTATAACACACAAGTATTATTTTTATTGTAAAGATAAATGTTTTCCTTTTATATTACCATGTTATAACTTGCAACAAATTGATAAGACAGCAGGAAATTTTTATTCATTTTACTTTCCGCATATTTTTTTTATTATTTTTATTTATTTTACAGTTCTTAACTCGATACTTCTTTTGACTCTCCACGTAAGTTTCAAATAAAATTTCATCTCGCAGTTTTTTTTTTGCCTTTTATTCAATATATATCATTTTATTAATATATTTCATGTAATATGCAGAGCTGTAAAGATGCAAACAATAATAAGATATTTTTTTTTCATATAAAACAGTGTTGATATAAATTGCTTAGTTTATTGCGAAATAAATTTCAAGCCTATAAATACTTAAGACAGGAAAATGCTGAAAAAAACTAAACGAAATTGAAATGATTGCAACATGCACTGAATTTTATTTGTTTTGGCGAAATATTAAGATAGTCTGGCATTGAATTGAAAAAAAAACTAGAAAATTTAGAACACTTTAAAACTTGAATTGCATAATAACAGAAAAGGATTCAGAGAATTCAGTTAAAAATTATAAATATTTCAAAAATGATATTTCCTGTACTAATTTTCCAATTTTTCAATTACAAAACTGATTTGAGGTAGTTTATCACATAATTGATTCTTTGGAATTCGTTCATCCAAAGACTTATTTAAATCTCATTCAAAATGTAACTCACTATTTTAGTTAAAATCAAATATAATGATCGATTGAATATCTCATATGTTTCAATTTTTACGAAATATTCAATCAAAATTTTTCAATTCATTCAAATATGTATATTTTTCAAACAACAAATAACAATTTTACCAATTTTCTTTCTTTACTCTCATTTTAAATGAACATGCGGTCGTTTCATGAATTGAAAAAACAAAATGTTTCTAGTTTATTTTAGTTTCATATTCGTTTTTGAAACATTTGGTTAATTTACTTGTTGACTGAGTAAAATCAAATGGATTATTTTATATGTTTTAGAATTGATGATTTTACTTTCAAACTTTTAAATTATATCCATTCATTAGTTTTACTCAAAGGCAAATAAAAAGTTTATCATCAGTCAGAAACTTAAAAAAAGTGTATTGGAAAACTCTCAAAATCATGAAAAGCATAAAAAAAAGTTCAGTTCAATACAAAAGATTAAAAAATAAAGTTGAACATTAACAGTAGAATGTTAAAAAATCATTGGTTTTAATAATAACTGTCTTGATATCCAAGAAAAAAAAATTAAAATACAAAATATTATTGTTATTTTCGAACTTTAATTCAATTCTCCTCCCTATAAAATAAAATACAAGGAAACATTAAAGAAAAAATGCAAATAACATAATAAAATGAAATATTTTGACAATGTCAAGTTAATTCAGAATTATGTTAAGAAACAAAAGAAGAATAACAAATAAAGTGAGAATATAAATATTTGATTAGAACTTTTCTTTGCTTTTCTTATCTTTTTTTTTTACTTTTCTTTTCTTTTTTTATTTAAATGTAACATATTTAAAGAAAAAATTATGAGGTGCAAAACTTTTAACTTTTGCCACATCATCATAAGCCTACTGCTTTGTTTTTCTTGAAATTTTTCTTCTGTTTTCTTAAGTTGTTTATCTTTTTTTTTTGTACAAAGTTTTCATTTTTTTGTGGGAGTCTACACATTTTTTTTTTTTAAAGTAACAAAATCAGGATCACATTTCTACTTAAATTATAAGAAAAGTTTTTAATGGACTTACTCAACGTCAAGGAAGAAAAAGAAGGAATGAAATTTTTTCTGGTCAATTTATCTTTCAAACATGAAACTCAAATTTTCTGTTTTGACAAGATTTTAATTTAGACGACACAATTTATGAGTATTACAATAAAAATGTTTGTTAAATCTGTCAATTATTTATCAGATCAGGCATACTTTGGATGATGCATTTTCAATAAACACCAGGAAATATGAACAAAAATACTAAAAAGTTTTATAAGATGCCAGATAATGACATACAAGTGTATAAATGCATCTCAAAAGTGTTGACAGATTTATTTAAAAGTTTTTGGAGTGAAGCCAAATGATGAATTATTATTTTAGTATATTTCAAAAAAATGCGCTTCTGTGCGCGAAAAAGCATGATCTTCGAAATAATTTGAGATTTCTCTGTCTCCGAAAAATAATTAATTTTAGCCAAGAGACTCGGCATACAAACACACACACGGAAGCAGCACGGATTAAGTAAACTCGACAGCCTTGTAAGGGGCTTTTTAAAAATGCTTTAAATAGTCTCCTGAAACTTTTATTATTTTTACTTTTATTGTTGAGACTGCAGGGTTCACAATTTCTTACAGAATATGATAAGTCATAAATGAAAACAACTGACAGCCCCCTTAAAATGCACTCATAATAGAATTTAAAATCAACATTCTCTTTATTTCTTGTATTTGACACATTTTAATGCAAAAAACGTCATCAAATACAAACATTAATCTTTCAAAATGATACTTTAAGGGATTTCGATACATTGATGAAACTTATATTGATCTACTTTTTCATTTTCTTGCAATTCGACATCTTCTACTATGCAATTCAAAACAAATATTTGTGTAAAGTTTTCCCTCAATATTTAAGTATGTTATTTACGGAACTTTATTTTCTTTTCTCCATACAATCTTACTTCGTCTTCTTGCTTTATATTTTATTACATTAAGTACTTATAAATTTTATATTGTGATTCAATGGCAAAATTTTCTTCTTTGCTACATACTTCAAATATATAATATGGATTGAATAGAAAATTCTTCTCTGCCTATAAATTTTAAGATTATTTGGAAAATGTATGCCAATACAAACAATTTAGAAGTAAATTTATTGGAATAAAAACATGTGCTTGAAATGCATCAATAATGTGGTCATTATCATAAGTACAATTTTACAATACAAAACTTAGAATAGACAAATATTTTTGAATATCATTGAAAATTGAATGATATGAAATATTGATGATCAATTTGATTGGATTTTTTTTCCTCAGAGTGTTTTCTATTGTCTGATTTTAAAGAATGATTTAATATCTTAATATAAGTTCAGTAATGTGCATCATCAATATGAATCATAAGTTTATTGTTAGAAAAAATGAAAAAAAAGGAAAAAAGTCACGTTCTGGATATATGCACAAAAGGTTGAACGTGAACTTTAACAATTTTATTATTTCTTTTTATCTGCATTTTTTTACAATGTACATAAATCCTTATTGCATATCAAACTTTGAAATTAATATAATTTTTTTTCTATAAATGCAATCACGTTTTAAAACTTACTCGAGTTAAATAAAAAAGAAACTTGTTTACTTTCTCATGAAGTAAATCTCAATTTATTTTTTTTCTTCAAGAACTTTGTAACAGCTGTTCAATCAGGACACTTTGACCTTTCCTGGAAAAAATTGTTCAAGCTATCTAAAAGTTTGAAATACGTTTTTTAACATATAAAAAATCTTATAAAATAAAATTATTTTAATCACAATTCATGACAAGTGAAAGTCATTTTCTCTCTTCATGATTGAAGATGAATTTGCAATTGAAATCTGACCTCAATTAATGTGATGATTTTCTCTGTTAATGAATCAATTTAAATTTCAAACAGGGAAGACGGAAATTAAAAAGAAACAGAAAAAATTGCTCTGCAACTTGAATACATTTAATTAAAAATTTTATGCATAAGAAAAACTAATGAATGAAGAAAAAACTCTAGGTGTATAGTTTTTGTATCAGTTTTCTTTCATGACACCTTTATTTATATCTTTTTTTATTTTATAGATATTTATTATTCATAGTTTCATAGTTTTGGTTCGACTGTAAAAAAAAATATAAAGTTAATGAAAGAGGAAGATAAACTTTTCTTTTTAGTGCATGTTGGAAAATGTGAACGATGGCTTTAGTTGAACTAATTTTCTGCTACACTAGAAATGGGAAGATATATAATAAAAGGGTGTCAATCTGTTGACTCAACTTAAAGTTGATTAATTTTATCTTGGTACAGAGAAAAGAAAATTAATTTAATTAAATTAAAAATCATCTTTGCAAAAAAATGTTCATAGGCTCGATGATAATTTGATAGATTCGAATTCTGCTTATGCTTAAAACATAATACTAATTATTCGAGGAATTCTATGCTTCAAAAGACTACGTTTATTCATTTTTTGCTTGCATTTTATTATTTCATCATGCAAATATTTTTCACAAAGCTATTGTTTTAAATAATGTTGATAATATAATAATATGCATAAAATTTGCACTTTGATCATGTATTTTGCTTTAATGCATTTCAAAAAAAAAGAGCTAACAAGAGAAACTCTGCATTTGTCTGTTTGTCTGTCTGTTTGAAACTCACCATTCAAATCAAAAACGTTTATGATTGCACTTCCATTAAATGCTATACAATTTTTTAAAATGCACTTAATTGTATTTTTTGACTCATAATTAAATGAACAACCTTACCACCTGTATATTAGGATCAGAAATTGCACTCTAAATTGAAAAGGCCGCGCAGACCAACCCGCACAATATGCATTTACAATATACTCGTTCATAGTTCTCGAATTTTTGTTCCAAATTAACTGGAAATGCGATAAAAATTGCATTCTTTTGATGTACAATAAGCGTCAACCAAAGATCTCCGTGTGCGGACCAAGTCACTTTGTTCTACGGGGCGTTTTCTATTTTCATTGTGTCGGCATCATTCATAAAAATATTAATTCATTAAGACACCATCGTAAATCCGTCTCTGATTGTAATTTATATAAAAAAAAATGTTGATAAGTTCGTTAATAAACAATGGAAATACAAATATTTAGCTCATTTTGCGAAACGAAAAGAATGTAGCTTATATTTTCTTTTCCTTATTTGCATAAAATTTTATTAATCATACCCATTATCATTTTAATAAATTTTTCATTTTTTAAAGTAAGTTTTTCTATGAATTTTTAAACAGAACAAAATTAATCTTATAAATGGTTGTCTGTTACGAATACCCCAGAAATTCTTCGTTTTTTGTTGAATTATTTTTTGTTATTGTTTTAAAAAGCATTAAATTTCATTATACATAGAACACAAAAAATCCTAATGAAGAATAAAAAATAAAAAATTGTTCTAGATAAAATATAACAGAAAGTAAATTCTTTTGTTTCTATAAGCTTTAACTAAAGTATCTTAAAGTAAATTGTTTAAATAAACGATAATTTGTGAAAGTTTATGATAAATTTGAGTATTAAATTTAAATAAATATTTATTTCAGTTCAAGAACTTGAAACAGACTCTGATGTTACAAGTTGAGAGATTTAATGAAAACTAAACGATGTTTCATAAAAAGTGTAGTTTATCATCATTTTGTGAACAAATTATATTTATTATCTAAAAATATTGTATATAGTTTGTTGTATCAAATATAAGTGAAATTTGTATTCAGAAAAGAAATCATAAAACATCAACGTATGTAATTAATCCCTTTCGTTTGTTCTGCTTACAAGTCTTACCTTGTCTAAAATGCATTTTTATCGCAATTGCGAGTAATGGACAGTATCCGTCTAAACTTAAAATAGTATAATTTTGTCTTAAATGATCAATTCGATGTGAAGTAATACGATAACGTTCTACATTTTTCTAGTTTATTAATGCATAATGAAACAAGAGAAAATTTTAAAAAAAACACACAAAGCGAGTAAAATTTAAAAATTTTTCCATAACCCTGAAAATTTAATATTTTAACACAATCTCAATTCACATTCATCTGATTTAAATCAGTCTCAAAGGATTATGATTGTTTTTTTTTTCATTCATTTATTTATTATTGTTCATTTGGACTTCATCATACAATAATGTTGTTATTTACTCAACAACAGACATGTAGGTCGTTTTAAATATAACATTTGTTTGTATATGAAAACAATTTTCAATAACATTTTTTTGCATGACTACAATTTAAAGCCTCAATTGTATATTTTATTATAACATTTTTATTCATTTCATCAGATTCCTTCGCCATTGTCTCTAGAAAATTAATTTTCTACTCCAACAGTCAGGTTTCAAATGAAAAAATGCAATAGAAAATCATTGCAATCATAAAATTCAATTAAAAATTTTGCGGTTTGATCATTTTGAGATGTTTTTTTTCATACCTGAACTAGTTTGTCATTGCCATTGCAATTTTCAATAAAAAACGCCTTCAATGTGTCACAGAATTGATATCAACGATGTCCTACAGACATTTGATTTATCTGTTGTGATAAGATTTGTCCAACAAACTACTTTGATATGAAAAGACCATATTTCACAAATAATCTATACATTTTCATCACTACAAACTGTTTTTATTTTCCTTCCTTCCTCATAAACATTTTTTATCACAATGTCTGTCTTTCACTGTCTATCTAACCGTATTACATCAATATAAATTACCATTTGATCTGTAAAAAAATCTCTCGTATATATTTATTACTTTATGAAGCTACTAAGGACTGACAAGTATCATGTGAATATTCACACTCAATCAATGTTTTTGATTACAGTATGCCCAATGACATACCACGTATGGTTGCTTCCCATTACGAAAATATTCAATATAAATGTATAAAGGATATGTTTATCTGTTTATGACATATTACATCATCACATTGAAAATATGTTTTATTTTTTTTCTCTTCTTAATTTTATATCATAAACATCATTTATTTAACTTGGCTTTGTTTATTTGTCTCCATAAATAATTTTTTATTTATAATATTTTGTTAACATGACAAGGATCATAAAAAAATTCATAAATGTTTGCATTGGTTATCTTAATCTCATCAAAGGACAGTTAAATTAAGTAAAACTAAAATGAAATTAATCCTTAAAAACTTTTCAAGTCTCAGTTCAAACTAACAAGGCAAGAAAATGTATTACGCTATTTGAAACTGGATAGACTTGCAATAAAAAAAAGTAATAAAATTCATTGCAATATTACGAGATAGTACGAATGTGAGATATGAAAAACATTCAAAGACAAACAAAGATGTCACAGATAAATTCATTTTAGGTCTCATATGTATAATTCTAATAAATAGCTTTTAAGTATAACAAAAAAAAAATAAGTTTTATATTCCAAAAGGGAAAACCAATTTACAACTTTAAATTTATATGAACGATGCATTCTAGAAAAAGATGCACTCAGATACAACAACAATAATTATTTATGAAAAAAATATGACTTGATCCGTCTTGTTTTCATTTTAATTTAGATTGAATTGAATTTAACGTTTTTCTGTATACATTGATGGTCTTAGAAAATTGATTGTAATATGCTCAGTGGCAGATTGGCCATACGGGCAATCTGGCAAATGCAAGAAAGGCCGCGGTTGATCGTCTTGTAAAAGTAAAGTCGAATTTAATTTCAATTTAGGAATTTAGAAAATCATATGGAATGCCAGGGCCGTTCAATCCGCCCATGAATATGCCACTCTTAAGGTTCGAGTCTATGTGACCCAAAACTCCTTTCATCATACAAACATTGTAAAGTCAAAAATATTTCTAACCATCAAATGCATTGCAGTAATAGATCAAACGAAAAGTTTCTTATTTGTTAAGTTGTTTGCCCAATTATGTAAAGAATATAAAATGACATAACAGAACATAAGTCAAAGTGACCATAAACAACTTTCTTTGAAGAAAAATCAAAAACTTTACAACTGTAAGATTGACGCCAAGTCAAGGGACGTGACCTGGCCAAATTTTAATGGTTCTCTTTTTCCATGAGCTCCTAAGAAGCATTCAAATTCTTGTAAAAATAAGACCTTCCGTTGATCGTTTACTCAGAAGTCATGGGAAGAGCAGGAAAAAAGTTTTCAGGGTTACTTTGGACAACTTGAGAATAAAAACGCATTTCCTTTAAAAATGGATAGCAACAATACTTAAGGTCAATATATTTTGAAAATTTTCTTATTTTTCTCTCAATACTCTTTTGAATATACATGAGAAAAATTTATATGATCACTTCTTATTATTTATTACTTTAGTGGAAAAGAATTTGGAATTATTTGGTTTGATAGAAATTTTCAAGTTAAGCACATAGTTGGCAAAAGGATTTTGAACCAAATAAAAGAATCATGAGGAAATCAATATCTTACGATGAAGAAGAATGCAGTTTAAAGAATTGCAATAATTTAATCTGTTTTTTACAGATTGTATCCTTGTATTGGTACTTGACCATCAAAGAAAATTTTCTTTGATACCAACAGAAATTTTTTAATTAAATTTAATGTGAAAAATTTTCACATCACTTTTGTTGAGGTTTGTTCAATTCTTCAGTTGTTTAACTCATTCGACGCCGCTCCTAGAAATATTGAGTTTTGAACAAAATGTTCTTCTATGATTTATTCTTTAGGTAAAAATGAACAACGTTCTCTTCGATGAAAATTTCAGGTTTCATATAAAAATTTTACAGGACAGCCAAAATAAAATACGTATAAGTGCTACACAAATACATACAGAAATCTTGTACGAGAATGAAAAAAACGCGATTTTTCTTAAAAGTTTAGCTCATAATTTTTTAGTTTTTGGTTTAAATTCAAAAACCATTGAACTGTTTGATTCAAAACATCTTAAATTAAGACTCTGAAAAAGATTGACAAAGAATTTTTTTGATATGAACGAGAATAGTGACTTCAAAGTAGGTGTTGCGTTGACGCAACGGATGACGCGAATGAGTTAATGCTGTCAGTGGTAAGTTTTAATGAAAATTGAAATAATTTTGAATTATATGAGAATATCAAAATAAATATCAAATTAAAATGCCTCAAACAAAAATAAATACGTGTTATAAGTCAGAAAATTGTCAACATATTGTCAATTTTATTGAGTGTTTCCCTCAAGATAAAATTCAATTTAAAAAATCCTTCTTTTCTTGACATTAAGAAAAAAATATTTATATATCATGCAAATTCATGTGAAAAAAACAAATATCTCATGAGAGAAATTTAAATATGTATTTATTTCCATATATTTTTCAATGATATGCGTTCAATATCAACCACCATTTCCTTGTCGATTCTTTTCATCAATATGCCAAAACATTCGATCAATATCTTGTGCCATGGCAAAACCCATAAAATATTTTCACAAATGCTTTATTTTCAAGACACGTGATGTCATGTTGCTATCTATTAACAATTTTTTACGAATTCTCGTTTTTTTTTGGCTTCATTTCTGAATATTTTAACATAATTTTCCCGATAAAATACAAATTTGAATATGTTTTTCTCTAAGTAACTTATTAACTATCTGACACAATGTCGTCAAATGTGATAACTTGAATACTTGATCTTCTTAAATGTATATCACACACATTGTTCACTTGCATTTGTTTTTGAGATAAAGAATTTTTTAATTATTTTCGATTTTCAAACTTGTTCACTGTCGAGAAAATTCTAACCGAAAAGAAAAAATCAAAGTACCATACCATAAATAATCATTATACAGTAAGTGAATGGGCCCAATAGTTTGACATTTACGTCAGCAGTGCCAACACAAAGAAAAACGAAAATAAAGCATGAACACCGCATGTTAAAATAAATTTAGATTTAAGAGAAAAATTGTTATTAAAATAAGAGGAACCTGGATATAAAAGCATATAAAGTAAGAAATTATACAGCTAATTTAGAGTAGTGTGAAATTAAAGTTAAAATATTAATTCTAGAACATAAAAAAAAGAAGAAAACAAAAACACAAAGAAAGTGACTAGAACATTCAAAATAATACTTAATTGTAAGAGAAATTTATTAACAATTGAACTAGAACTTAAATTAATATAAAATAATACTTACAGCGCTAAAATAAATATGACAACAGAAACAAAAATAATAAAACATTGATAGTCAGGATAATGAATTAGAAAGGGATTGTGTAAGTCATACACTATTAAATTAAAAATTAGGAAATAACACAATAAACTTTTCCAGGTTCAAACCTTTAGTTAAGCAATAAATTGTTGTAAAGTCACACTGTTGTTTCGAACCACCCGAATTTCTTCACATTCACTTTGTCAAAATGTCAAAAAAAAAGTTTGTACTGAATGATTTAAATATGCGATTCATAAACGTATTTGTTACTGTTTTCCTGGAAAAGAGAATAAATTGAAGCGGAAATGATAAAATAAAAGTATGGTAAAAGTATTTTTTTTAAATATTTTCATCGAGAACAAAACGGAAGACAAAAAATTTGAATAATGAATGAATAATGAGTGACATTTCTCATTTGACTTATATTGTATAATTTTATCATTTATAAGTCATATTGATTGGGAAAAATGATGGTGTCTGTCACTTTATAATTTTTGCTTGGATTTCAAAAAAAAATCGTATTTTCAGTGATCGTGCTGTCAATATTAAGCTTATTAGTGCCAGCACTTGCATTGTAGAGCCTGGAATGGCATAAAACGTTTAATTTAGAAAAAAAAATCAAATAACATTTGTCAGACATGAAGTGAAACTTTTATTTTTTGGTCTCAAGCACTTTTGTTTAAGTTTTCATAAAAACAGATAAAATTCGTTTTGATAAGTAACCTTGAGGGACGTTGTCTTGGTAAGCCATATTCACAGCTGTTTCAGACAAAATTAACTTGATAAGAAAAATATGCCAAGAGTAAGAAATAAAATTACGTTATAAAATAATAACTGTAACAATAATTCAACTCAAAATGAAGGAAAAGAAAGACCTTAATTTTAGAGAAAAAAAAAGGCCAACAATAAAAGGTAAATACACCTGATGCTCATTATTGTATAAAATAATTTAAACAATTACTTACAATTGTAGGTTTGTAAAACAAGACATTTATTTCGCTTATCCACATTTTAAAATTAAATAACACGAATGATAATTATTTTTTTAAGATCTTAACAGCGAATGCTCATTATATAATCTGTTTTTATTTTATAAACAAGGAAAGTGTTGTCAAAGTATTTTTTTTTTATAGAAGATTCATTTAAATTTAACCCTTTGAGTCCCCATGTCCTATATAAGGGACAAAATTTCAAGAATTTTTTAAAAATACATTTCGTCAAAAAAAGGATAAAAATTAACTAACATTCCATTCTTACATATTTAAATTACATGAAAAAAAATATTTTGATTCGTTAATCACGGGAAGTAGCCTGAAAAGTGAAATAATATGTTGACAAGTACTGTCGAAAACACATATTTCTGACTTGTAAAAGTTTTGATTGACAAAAATAAAAGAAAAACACATTAAAAAAAGTCGTGAATTTTTTTTAAACATCGTTTATGGGTTTTTTTAAATTAAAATAATTGAATTTATGAAAGAACAACAGGAAAATTAGTTTTTAAGATGTTTGCTTCTGTCCCTTATAAGGGACACTGGGACTCAAAGGAACATGTTTTGAGTGATGTGCTCTTACAAAAATTCAAATTTGCAACCGTTGAGTCCCCTAGTCCCTTTAAGCATCAATAGTAAAAATATTTAATCAAAAAAATTCTAGCTCCCTTTGTTTTAATTCGGGACTGAAAGGGTTAAGCATGGTATAGAAAATAAAACTGCATAATTTCCAGTGAAATTTTATCAAATAACTGTTTCAAATAAAATTCATTTTTTTAAGAAAAAAAAAATTTCAAACACGTACACACACACATACAAAAGACAGTACACAAAAAATTCAGAGGAAATGCAATAACTCGAAATGTACAAACAGTAATAACTTTTTGTTTCTCAGAAACTTTTTTTTTTCTTTTTTTTTCAACAATGACAATGAGAATCTTCTATTTCATTTTCATGAGAATTACAATGATATAAATGTTTTATATGCATAAACTTCCTTCAATTTTGGCAAAAGAAAATAAAAATATAAATCTTCAACTGAAAATAGATCTTTTTCTACTTTTTTTTTACTTTCAAGCACAACAACCAACTACGAGGCATATTTTAGTTTTTTAAGAACATTAAAAATTACAACGAGAACTCGATGTCTCATAGTCAAAATGTACGATATTCCCAGCATGAAGTGTAGTCTATGGGGAGAACACAAAAAAAATTGTGTTCTTTTACTTGTAATTTTTTTCTTGGAGCATTACATACTTTTACATATGTTAAAATATGTTTGTTGACAGTTTTGACTGTTTTACGATAAATTTGTAGAAAAATGCACTTCTATGTCTTATGTAATTAAGTCTGTCCGTTTGATTAAGAATGCTCTACAGGTTCTGCTGTTTTCATTGAAAATTTTGATGAAACTGAAAAAATCAAACGCATCAGATCTTGCAGTTCATGGTCTGAAAAACGATGAGATGCTTCAGGAAATTTTTTCTAACATGCACTTTTGTTCCTCTACCATTATTTTTTATGCATGGCTTCATTTAAGTACATGAAATAAGGGCATAATTTTGTTTTGTTTAATGGAAGCAAATTCTACTTTTGAAAAATATTGAAAGTTTGTGTAAAGTTAACATAAACTTTTAATGACATGAGTTTTAATGATGTTTACTTATAATAATTTGCTTGCATTTTTGTTATTCTAAGGTTTTACTAATTTTCTTTTGATCAGCGTTTTACCATGTTAATATATGAATTCTTATTCCATGTTTCCATGTATAAATATAAATAAATTTTTTGAGTTTCAAATCTCTTAACTTAAATCTAAAGTACTGCCATGACAATTCTATTTATATTCTCTTTATTTTGAATACAGCTTTGCATTTTTATATAAAACTCTTTCATCACACATCAGAAAAAGGAAAAATTTGATTGTAAAACGGCGACGACATTTATTTTTGTTGTATTTTTTTTTTTTTTGTTAAATTTCATACATTTTCGAATAAATATATTAAAAAATAAGCTAAAGTGAATACCATTTATTTTCATATAAATTTATTTTATCATCATTTTGTTGTCTGTAAAACATTTCATATATGCAAAAACATGTGCAACAAGAAAAAAAAACAGATTATATGTGAAAAATTTTAACATGAGAAAAATGTAATGTTTTTTTTCCGCATTCTTCAATCCAACCATGATTAACTACATTATGGTTTAAATTATTTTCTCCCTTTTTTATATTCAACAAAACCATCTTTTGACTCCTATTTAATACATTTCACAATGAATTCATGTCATAATAAAACAAAGAGAGAAAGAAAAAATGAGCTTAAAATAAATGTTTTCTGTGTTTTTTTTTCATTGAATTACATGCCATCACGAAATGACACATTACATTTATGGTCTTATTTCAATTCAAAATAAGTTTTTGGAACAGATTTTCTTGCATTTTATGAGAGCATCACGGACATGAATGCATTCGTTTTATGGACATGAAGGAAGAAAAAATGAAAAAAAAAATGAAATGATTTTCATTAGAATACAAAATGAGTTTAAAATTAATCTACGAAAACGAAATTAATTTATAATGCACGAGATAATAGTTGTAATAAAAAAGCTTATTTGTCATCAGGACATGACAAGTACTTGATTCATTTTTCATTTAAACATAAAAATAAAAGAAAAAAAAATTTCAAACCAACATCGAATAATAGTTTCCACAAAAAAATTTTTTGCCTTCTCATTTAGAAGGAAATGAACATTTTTTTTAATTAAAAAAATTATATATGAGCTTTGCAATGAAAATTTTCTCATTTAAATCACATAAAAAATTATGCTTGACGAACTATAATAAAATGCTAATATTTGAAAAATGTTCTCTGATAAAATTTGAAGCACATATTATGAGAAATTGTAACATAAAAGGAACGAGTGACAAAATAACAATAACGATGATGGTTTTCAGATGTTCGTGACACAATTCATCACATGTAACAAAAAAAAACTTTAGGTAAACAACGTGTATGATGAATAAAATGAATTTTTAATTTATATGGAAAATTGCGGAAATTAAATATTTTTCTTTTATTTTTTGCACTCTTTCTCTTATTCAAGACATAAAGGTAATTTATGAGACATGAAATTGTAAACAAGTAATGTGCTGTTAGGTTGAAAAGTTCAAAAGTAATCACATCATTTTTGTCACGTGTGTTTATCTTTTTTGTGGGTTACATTAAAATTTTTTATGATTTTTTTATGATGTGATGCGTCAAAATTCTCACATATATTTTAATATTTATCAGAGCGTTTTTATGTTTTGATCTATATTTTCATTTTGAGCTAAACTTCCAAGTAAAGGAGGAGCAATAAAGATATTCGTGAGATGTAACTCGCTCTCTCATTGTAAGAGCAAAATAAAAGTAATTTCACACAAAATAAATATTATTGATGTTGACACAAGTGCTTATCAGATACATTCAGAAAAAACATCGCTTTAAACAAATAGAATGCGATAGGTGTGGTTCCTGTTTACGTAAAGCAATTTGTCAATAAATCAACATTAATTATTGTCAAAATCAGAAATTTTCCTAAATAATATGATTTAGTTTTTATGGTATGATGTAATAGAGCAAGGAGAAAAATCTAAGAGTAATGGTTAAAATAATTAAATTACAAGTGGGAGGTTCACTTTTCCTTTGAATATTCATAAAAAATGCAAACCGGATGTTTAAAACAAGTAAATATTGTCAAATAAAATTTAAATTTCATTTTTAAATAAACATAAATTAATTTGAAATTTTAATTAAATATTAAAAATTAATAAAAAGGATGTTGATTTAAGTGAAAGGTCAATATATTTTTGTGTAAACCAGCCTTTTCAATCGAAATCATTTAATAATTTTTTTTTCAGAGAATTGCCCTATTAATTTGGATCGAGAATTTTTTGTTTTTTAATGAATTTTTGAATTTAACTTCAACAATAAAGCAAACTCATTTCATCAATCAAAAAGTGAAACATAATTCCTAAGAATTCGCAAAAAAAATACCACACAAATAATTTCTTTGAATTTTTTATTCATTTTATGATAACAAAAGGAAAACACAAGAGAAGTTTGATAGGCTATGAATATGCAAATTAGTAATTTTTAATGTAAACATCTAGGAGCACAGCTCATTGATAATTTTCTTTTATTGTAATTTTTTACTGGTTCATTGATTATTCTTCTTTTTTGAATTTATTTATCACGGGAGAAAAAAATTCATAATAAGTGTGAAAAAACTCATTATTATGCATTAATTTAAAAACATAATAAAATAGTAAAAAATTCACGAACTTCTAGATCAAAGAAGAATTTAAAAAGTGGGAAATTCTAACCGTTGGGCGGTTTAGAAAAGTGCATTTCGATGGAACTCGTTTCATTTAATATAATTAAGTTTTATATTTTGAAATTAGCCGCCATTTTAAAATTAGCCACCATTTTGAAATTAGCCGCTATTTTGAAAATAACCGCCATTTTGAAAAATTTCCAGTAATTTTGAAAATTTTTGATAAAAAATATTTGACAAAATCGGACATTTTGGGTTTTTGGCTGTTTTCAGGCTCTGGAGCCTAGTACCTTAGCTCAATCCCTAAGCCCAATCCATGAGCCTTATCTCAGAGCTAATGAGTTAAAGATCATTTTAGTAAACTTCATTTTTATTAGCTCCTCTACCTTTATGTAAAAACCGAACCGATGGACCATTACGGAGTTTTGGAGCTAAAATTGTGACAGAATGTCAGAGTGACGGCGGACAAACCGTTTGTAACAGTGCTTTCTTTCTTACGAAAAGCACTAAAAAAATATTGGACTGTACGTCTGTTACACAAATAATTTTTTTAACATGAAAATGATTTTTAAACTCACTTCAATACAAAAAACAAGAAAATTCATCAGAATTCATTAAATGCAATAAAATAATGGAGACGCCTGGTTACTGAAATCGTTTTTTATACAAACCATTCAATGAAATCAATACACATTGTATCCATTCAACTTTGAATAAAACATTGTTATAAAATCAATTTAATCATATTATAATATCAGATTTCAATCAAAATAATAATAAAAAGAAAATTATCTCATTCAAACAAATTAAAATTGTATCAGGATGAGACAAATGTTTCAATTTTACACCGTATTTATCTTTCAATGAAAAAATAACAAAAAGTTTTGCCGTTATAAATTTTCTTTTTTCTTTAAATCAGATTTATATCTGTTTTTTTTTGATAAGGATACCAGTTTGGCAACTGATGATTCAGTAAATATTGGTTCCGGTTAATAAAAATGAAAGTATTAGCAAAAAAAATTTGTAAGAAAAAGTATTTTAATATTCATCAACTGGGATGTGTACAAACAACGATAAAAAGATGAGAAATTAAAATTGCGTGTCCACGTGTAAAAAAAGTTATGAGTTTGATGAGCTGCGTAATCGAATGTGGTGGGGTGAATAATTTACCAGGCATCATCACACACTTTTCATCTTATTATCATAACTTTTTACATTAAATAATTCTCAATCACGAATGAATCTCTTAAGAGACAGTTTCTTAACATAATATAAATTATGCTGGATGATGAGGTTCTGCGGTTCAGTGAAAGCAATTACAAAATAGAAAATAATGTATAAAAAAAAGTAATCCATTAAAATTCAATTTCTTTTGTCATGTTTATTCTGATTATGTACTGTTCATTGTTTAATATTTCAGCTTTCTCTAACAGAACAAAACGTGCCTCACATTTTTTTTTCTATTCACTTTCTTTGAATATATTGAATGGAAAACAAGGAGAAAAAAAAACGAAAATTGTTAGAATTTAAATATCTCAATTTATTTCGTCAACAATTCTCATAAGAACGTTTAGCAAATATTGTTGTGGCACAATATAAAACCCGACATAAGTAATTACGAACAACAATGTCTCATACCTTATTGTTCGCTTTAACGAATATTTGCCAAAAGACAATAATTGTCTAGAGAAAGGAACCAAGTAAATATTTTTGGTATTCAGCCAAAATATAAAAACCACACAAATTTTCACAATAAACCTTTTCGCGGTATTTTCTAACTATTTTCTTCCCGCAAATAAAATTTCTTTAATCATTTTTGGTTATGGCATCTCCCTGGTGTATTTGTTTTGAATATATAAAATTTTATAAAAATCAGGAGATGAAAAAAAAAACAAATTTATTGAAATAAATTGGAATTCAATGAGTTACGAAGAGAATGAATAAAGTAAAATGAGAAATAAATTAGATTTCAAACAAAATGAAAAATTTAAAATAAAAAAAAGTTATGTACTTTTTTTTTATTAAAATAATAATTTCATTGCAAAAAGTTTTAAAAGTTTTTAATCCTGTATTTTTTCGCTCATTAAAATTACGGTTGTGCTTGAAACAAAATTTACTTAATTATAATAAAAGTGTCAATCAATAATTAAAATCATAATTTTGTGTGGGAGTAAAATTATACAAAAAATCTTGTATCTTATTAAAAATATTATTAGAGCAAAGATTTTCATTAAAAACAACTCATAATCTTAATGTTTTTGAACTTGTATTCGAACGTTATCAAAATTAAATTGAAATTTCATGTCAAAACAAATTTAAATAAGAAAAATTTCAAAATCAATGTTTATCGTGATTAAAAAAAATAAAATTGAATTTTCATTATTCTTAAATTAGAAGAAGAAAAACAATCAGTTCCTACGGCTATTGAATCTTTTTTTACCATGATTGATTATATTTATAGAAATATAAAAACAACATCAAGCCTTTCTTTTCATTGTTTATCTTTTATCAATTCCCAGTTTATTTACAAATCAAATTTCGTATCGCTTTTCAATATTATCTTGTTCTGTTTGTATTGTAAATGTATCCGTTTATTTAATTCAATTTTAATTTTAACTAAATAAATATAAATTTGATTGAATTTCTCATGTTTTTTTTTAATACAATCATCAATTATAAAAAAATAATTTTAATTTGTTGCGTTGTAAATTGTTGAATAAAAGTAATTTATTACTATCTTTGTTTATTTAATTAACAACTGATTTATTTCATAAAACCAATGAAATAATAACAATAATTCTAAACTTGAAAACTTGTATAAAGAGATAACGTTAGGGGAAATATTATGATAAATTTTAAATAAATCTCTATTAAAAGTCGTGGAATATCGTTTGGCATTCAATTAACATAAATCTTGAGTAAATCTTAACTTAAGCTTATTAAAAGTACGCGTGTATCCGAGTCGTTTAAAAAAAAAAGATTATTAAAATTAAAAAAAAATATTTTTTGATTATCATTAAAATGAAAATTAATGAAAAAAAAATAAAAATTAAGAGAAAAGCTTATAAGAGAACATGGAAGTGAGAAGATAATTTAATTATCTTGAAGCAGATTCTCACAAAATCCAAATTGAATTATTTTTCATTCTAAATCTTGTTTGGTTCTTAAATCAAAGTCTTTAGTAATTAAAAAAAAAAAAAATAAAATAAAATTGCCTGCGATGTATAAATTGGCTAAATGACATAAGTAAGTTATGTGCTTGTGGCTGCATTCGTTTTAAATTAAAAAAAGTTTTATCCCACACGATTTTTGTGTGCCATAATTAAAATCTCTTTGTGAATCTTTATGGTATTAAGATAAATTAAAATGAGAAAAAAATCAAGTGCGTCATTAACTTAATTTTTTTTGACAGACGCTTTCACTTTGCGTCGTCCACCAAATTCTTAAAAAATCATACGCTCTAAGTTGAAAATGCCCCGTAGACCACCCCGCACAATATGCACAGACTAAAATGTACCCATAATTCTCGAATCTTGTTCCAAATTAACTGGAAATGCGATAAAAATGTCATTTATTAACTCATTCGACACCGCTCCTAGAAATATTGAATGAGTTAAATGTGCTGTAAGCGTCAATCAAAGATCTCCGTCTGTGAAACACGTCATTTTTTACTTCGGGGCGTTTACAGCTTTCAGTGTATTTTTTTATATCATCATCTCTCACGACTTTAAATCAAATTATCAAGTTTCAGGTTGACTCATCAACTCTCGCTTGTCCCATGCTCATTTATTGGCTACTTTATTTAAATTTGATACTAAACCAAAGATGCTGAAGCTTATTAATGATGATGACGAGTAATTAAATTCACACCATAAAATGAAATCACTCTCATTCCGTAAAATATTTAAGAATATATTATTTTTATTTGAAAATCACTTAAAAATAAATTTCTCAATTATCTTGAACGTTTCGTTCTGCACGTATCAAAATTACCAGAAAGCATTTTGAAATGCACTAAATCTTACTTTTAAATACAAATTTTGAATCCATTTGTACATTTTTTGTTCTCCTTTTTCTTTTAATGCTAAACTAAATTTATATTCTTAACGACAAACCCACAATAACTGATGCATAAACATTTAAAGTGTCTTTGATATAATTTGTAAGAAATTTTGCATTTTTACATTGATATAATGGCTTTATTGTTTCCATGCTAAATATTTAAAAGCAAAGAAACTTATTTTAAGAAAAATTTCTCTTATTTTCTGTTGTAATTTCCTTTTTTTTATTACTTTGTATGTATTAAGAAGTAATTCAATGTACACTGTTCCTTATGGAAAAACTTAATAATGTATGAAATTAAATTTTCACTTTATTATATTAAAAGCACACTATATACACTTTGTTAACAAACTATTCATTCCATTTTAAGGCCGATGGAAGTTTGAGAGATGTTGCAAGTCATTTCCTCTTCAGTTTTTCAAGTTTTTCTCACAATATTTATGATTGAAACATTAATTTAAAGGAAAAATTTCATGTGATCCGAAAAAAAATTTTAAATTTCATCATCCCAATTTTCATATGATATGGAAAATAAACGATGGTAATATGGTGTTTATAATTTAACAGACGATCATTATATTAGACTTTCATATTTTCCACTTTGTATATGTTGCATTGTTGTGGAAACTCATAATAAAATTAAGGATCAGATGTGACAATTTAAATTGGCGTTATGTTATTTATAAAAATTCCAAAATAAAGAACTTTTAATGACAAAATGGTTTTACTTTAATTGAATATTTAATTGTTTCAATTATTCACAAAAAAAATTAAAATGATCCTAAAATGGAAAAATTTAATGAATTTTTCTTAAAACAAAAGTTTTGTAATAAAGTTCATGAAAGTAACGACAAAAATAATGTTCAAAGGATTTTTTTGAATGACATTTTATTTTTGGGGTCATTACGACCTTTTAGTTCTTTCAGTTACTTGTTTAATGTTGGTATGCATGAAAAATTATTAAGATAGAAAAAAAAATCATAATTAAAAGGACAGCAAAATTCATAATGAGTAGCAAAAAAATATACAAACTACAAATTTATAGCAATGATGAAGCGAAAATCTCATAAAATTGTTCAACCAAGTACACATTGAAGTTTTTTAGTAAAATTATAACATTTTAAAAAAATTGATGAAAAATTTCCATAAATTGTAATTTCAAAAGTTATAATAATTAAAATATGAAATTCTCCCTTTTGAGTTGATGACATTTAAAGCTTAAATTTATCGATCCTGGATTGTGTTTGTCGAATCCTGGTTGAGCTTTGTTCGGAAAGTGAGATACGACATTTGAAAATCGTCAAAAACCGTTTAATAATATGTTTTCAGGAAATTTTTGCACCCAGCGATAAGAATTTCTCACATTTCGACTTAAAATGAAACGAAGTTATAAGAAAAAACCAACCACAAATAATAATTTTCCACACAATTTTTTATCATTTATTGTATTTTCCCAATCATCACATATATCTCTCTTTAACTGATAAAATTTTGCATATTATAACATTGATTTTCATTTATTTATCAATAAACTTGCAAATTTCTTGTATGTTAAGCATTTTTCTTTCTAGTTTATATGGCAAAGTGAGCAATTCAATATTTATAGAAAAAAAATCATGAATAAACATAAAATCATTATAGATGATGATAAAAATATAAGCATATAATGCATTTTTTCCTTAATACCGATTGAGAATCACGATGATCATACATATTTCTCATTTATAACATTTTTACACTAAAGCACATATTGACTGTTACCAAAAGTGGATTTTCATAAAAATGCAAAAGTTATTTTCATTTTTTTTGTTTTCTCTTTTACT
The DNA here is from genome assembly GCA_900002565.1 of Culicoides sonorensis. Lineage (NCBI taxonomy): Eukaryota > Metazoa > Arthropoda > Insecta > Diptera > Ceratopogonidae > Culicoides > Culicoides sonorensis. Next base: position 397,836 of record LN483452.1, on the reverse strand, counting down.
TTTCGTGAAAGATCAATTGGAAAAAGTTCAAAGCATACACTGATGTTTGGATAAAAGGAAAAAAAAAATCGGTTATTTTGCAAACTCACACGTAAATATGCAAAAAAAATGAAATAAAATAAATAAAATATTTCTGATATTACTTTTCGATTGACTAAAATATGTCACGTGTATAAAACGAGCTCAAAGGTAAATATGTTATGAAAGTCTTTTTTTTTCATCGCATACCATGAAAATGAATGTAAAAAAAATCATTTGTTAAAGTAAATATAATATTGTTTTATGATTTGATCATATTCTGATATGCATGATTGATTCTGTTTAATATCAATCATTCAATGATTTAGTCAAACATCATACTGAAAAAAAAAAACAAAAAAATAGTAGTTGGACAAATTTACTCTGAAAAGTAAATAAATGAAAATTTCATGAAAAAAATATGATATGATAATAAAATTCCCCTTCTTTGGTCAATTAATTCAAATAATTCGGGTGTTTCATGAGAATTTAATAATTAATTTTTGAACTTGTCACTTCAATCAACAACTTTTAGAGCACAACTCATTTGATCATGAAAAATTTATCTAATTTAAAATTGTTCAGCTTTATTGCCTCAAACCAAACATAACAAAAAAATAAATATCGTAAAATTTCTATTGGTAAATGAAAAATATAAAGTAGGTCATACTCATAATGACACTACAAAGGAGAAAATTAAATTGAATTATTAAATAAATGATAAAAAGGAAAATACAGAGAGATAAATGGTAATAATCAATAAAGTTTTATAATGGCATCAAAATGTGTGTGTATGCAGATGGAAAATGATATCGCAATCTTAAATTGGTTAAGAAATACGTTTCTCTGAAGGGAATGAAATTGAAGTGGAATGAAAAAAAAAAGTTGTCATGAAACGTTCATCTTTAACATTAAATTATATTTATGGCAAATAAAAAAAAGAAAAAATTTAATTCATTGATCATGTCTTATTTTTACAATTTTATATTTAATTTTTTCTTCTTCTTCATATTATTTTATTAGCTTTTGCAGTTGTGTACACAAAAATATTTTATATATGTTTGACTCAGATGAACTTTTTAAATAAGAGAAATTTCCAGATGGATTTTTATTTGAATTGAAAATAAAAAAAATAATATAATTTTGTTACACTATACACGCAGATATTGCCTGAGTTTAACCAGACCTAGTTATATTTGAGTAATAATCATCATTTTGTATAAGTGTATGAGAAAGTCAACTGCAATCATTGTGTGATTCTTGAGTGTGAAATTGGAATTGAAATGACTTGCATTAATTCAAGTCTCCTTCTAGTACTTGAACTTATGCTGACTATCTATGTAATGTGGAAAAAAATGTGTGACTGTTGATTTAGAACATTTATATAACCCTATTTGTTAAATGAATGTTGAGTTAGAGTGGATTAAATGAGATAAAACAAATTTAGGTCGATAAATAAAGAGGGTTATTTGTCAAGTGGTGTGAAACTGAAAGAAACGAATAAGCGTGACATTGAAGGGAATTAAACCGCGCAATGGATGGTTGGACTGTCAAGTTGGCAGTTCAATTCTCGTGTAAGCAATGAAACTTCAGAAAAACAATTTTAAATTTTTTACTAGCATTGGACCTCGAAAGCTCAAAATTTTACATTCAATGTATGTATTTTATCTTTAAATTTCTTTTTTATGTCAGAACAAATTTGCACCAGATATTGTGAAAAATGAGTAAATCGAAATACGAATCCATTATCAAACGAAAATCGGTTCAAATCATAAAAAAACGTGAGTGATACAACTGGTCATCTCAATGTTAACATTATTTCAGATAAAACTAAACAAAAAATAAAACATGTGAAAGAAATGACACAATTTTTCATTTCAACTACGAGGTATAAAATTTCATCCTGTCAACTTTATAAATGGGTTGATTTTCTTTTTCTTCATTTCTCCCATTATATTATTTTCGTTTGTTTTATGACACTGTTTTTTTTTACTCCATATCACTTTGTATAATATTTTCATTTTATTTGATGTCATTCATTACTTTTATGGAGAATGCATTTTGTTTCTTAAAAATCACTTCGTAACACTTCATGTAATGTAAAAAAAATACAATAAAAGAATAAAATAATCCTACAAATTTCATGTTCAATTGAGAAAAGGTGAGAAATATATATTTTTTTTATACAAAAGGTATGTCTCGTGTTACTTTGCAATTTAAGATTGTAATAACAATTTCTGTGTTAAACTACTTTTATTGAAAAGAACATGGGAGAGAAAAGCTTTTATCGAAATTAGATAACTGAACAAAAGGGAATAAAAAAAAATAATCCTAGTAACGTAACAAGTGCCTGATCATTAAATTGAAGGCAAGATATTCTTTTAAACCGTATTGGACAATTGTGACGCAAAAGGCACACCTTTGTATGAACATTTAAAAAATTGAGGTCCTTAGTGTTAAAAGAGCTATCAGGAAAAAAATTTCTTTTCAATTCTGATTTTTTTTGGCAATCATAGTTAAGTAAAACGAGGACTTCAAAATCAATAAAAAAGTATGTCAAACTTTAAGAAATAAAATAAAATGAATTATTTATTAATTTTCATTTATAATTGAAACATTTGCGTGGTTAAAAATGTTTTCATATTTGTTTTTATTGTATTAACGCACCCACATTAAATTTAAAATTTGGCGGAAAAATCATTGAATTGTTTGCCTGAAGCTTATCAGTAACATGCATTTTATGTGTGTGGTGCTAAAATGACAAGATATTCTTCAATTTAACGCGTTATTATTGTTATTTCAATTATAATGATGGTTATTACTAATTGTGTGAAGTTATGAGATATGAAATACTTTGTTTTCAATCAAATTTAAAGGACTTTGATTTAAAACTGGTAATTTTTCATTATAATTCTTTAGATAGAGTCTTTATCAGCCTGTAGTAAGAAATTCCTTGAAAAGTGAATGTTTAGATCGTTTTATTGTTAAGGTCAGTGGCGAATTGGACTTAAGGGCAATCTGACAAATCCCAGAAAAGCTAAATTCGATCGTCTTGTTAAAGTTAAGTTTAGCGTAAATTTAAAAGAAAATCATACAGAATGCCAGGGCCGTTAATAATTTTCTATCCGACCCTGGTTAAGGCGATTTTGAAGGGAGAAAAACTTAGAAACAACAATTGTTCCCTGTAATCAACTCGCCTTTCCCTCCTTGAAATTATTGAAAATGCAATTTACCTCATGTTCAAAATTTCATCGTAATTTACAATAAAATATGGTAAACATGTGAAATATTTAGAGCATTTAATGCAATTCACAGTAATGAATATACATTTTCCTATCGAAGTATGCTCGTTTCACACCATAATAATCATCTAATTAATTTGAAATGATTGATATGACAACTTTGAGGTCATGTCCACAGACAAATTTGCGCCCTAATCATTAAAATGAAATCAATTTCTACCAATGTTCAAATTTCAAATAAAAAAAAAAATTAGGACCGCTCCAAGTTAAAGAAGCTTCACTGTACTTCAAAACAAATATTAACTTGGTGAAATTATTCATATAACAATATTTTGCGTAATTATGGTCCACTGGAACACATAAATTATTCACCATCAACAAAATTTGTATTAAATTTGAATTTCTCACATAAATTAATATCAAAATCAGTTCAGCAAACACCAATCTAATTGACACCAATATCATTTTCAGATTGAAAATCGAATTTAACACTTGGAACTGCATTTCAGCATTTATTTGCAATGAAAATGAAATTTCAAACACTTAATCGAATATTTCTAACTTTAAAATGCTCTTGAACCATTAAATATTGTGTAGTAAAGTGAAGGCATTCGCATTGAAATGGGTGATAAAAAAAATCTTGAAATAAATTTATGAAATGCAAAATGTGCAAAAACGAAGAAAAAAAATTTGAAAAATCATAAAATAAATGCATATTTAATAGAAATATGATCCCACTACTTTTTATTATTATTATTATTAGGATTTTTATTTATTATTCAAATTCCATTTCATTTTATTTATTTATTTATTTATTTTTCGAAAATATAATAATATAAAAACAAAACAGACTGCTGAAGACTGCAAATTGCCTTAAAGCAAGTATTTATATTTTGAAATATTAAAAGTCATTGAAAAAATAGTTTATGAAAACTTCCCTTGATTCATTATAATTTTTTTAGAGGGAAATATTTTTATACTAAGAATAAAATGAGGAATTCTTACCATTGAAGATTGAGAAACATGCATATTGACGATTTTCTGTTCATAATAATAAGAAAATTTGAAAAAAATTAGAATTTTTAAAAATTGAGAACATTAAAAATTTTTAACAGATCTCTTTAAGCTTAAGGCTCTACATTCCAGACCTTGGATCCAATTCTAATAAGCTTGCCAATGACTCACTTTCTCTGGCCAGTTGGTGTTTTGAGATCGTAAAACGGAGTGGCACGTGGAAAATGGTATTTTTTTACGAAATCATTAAAAATTTTCATTGAAAACGTTTCAAAAAATTTATGAAACGGATAAAAATTTCACATTATTCACTTAAATATTATATTTTCCATTTCCTCAAATTAAACTGAATATGCATAAAACTAAAAGGATAACGATATAAATTTATAGTCAATTTATATAAGATTTAGTACTCATAATTCTTGCATATATTCAAAAATTAGATGTTTGATCGTTTATTCCTAGTATACACCAAAAAAAACTTAATTTATATGCAGAATCCAATAAAATACGTGATACAGCAACAAATTTATTTTAAACTTATCACTATTGATATTTATTTATTTTTTTCCACTTAATTTCAATACAAAACACCGTAACACGAAGGCAATTCTTTGTTTTGACAATTCATTTTAAAAAAATATTTCACAAGCATGACATTTTAAAAAAATTTATGTTCAAAATTGAATAAACAAAAAATGACACTTTGAACCCAGACATATTAACATTTTGTGACAGGTAAGTTTACGGTTCAACGAAACTCGATACAATAAATCGAGTTAAATTTCGTGTTAAATTTTAAAGTAACATGGAATTGAATTTAAACCCAAATACACTGTGCCTTCTATTTGCGCGAATGAAACCACAATTGACACACCAACCAGATAATTGACACCCTAACCATATGTACTCCCACTCTGAATGATAATGCGTGAAAATAAGTTAAAATATGTTTTTTAACGGATGTTATTTTCGCATGTTATTATTTCTGATAAAGGTACTTGTACATTAAATTTATTACATGACCTTTTAAATGTTCACGCAGACTTGAATGTGATTTTTTTGTTTGAATCTTCCTAAAGTGATATCAAAATAACATATGTACAAAAAAAAATAATAATTTGACTTGGGATAAAGTGTTGGCTTTACGTTGCTACATAAAAGATTTACTGAACACCTTTTAGTGTTATATGACTAGATGTTTCGTTTTTTTTATTATAGATTAAACAAACATTATGAACATAAATAGAATAACAAAAATTTAATGTTTTCCCAAAAGCACGTGATAAAATAAAATAAAGAGAAGAAAAAAAATACTAAAAACATGCATGATCCCATTTTGATAGTCAGCATTGAATTTAATGGCACTAATTTCCATAAGAAAATAAAATATGACACGTAAAAGTGGATGGAAATGCTCAAATTTTTTACACATTGAATTAAATGTAGATATTTGAATACGATTCCAGAATTTTTGAATGTAATAAAATATTATGATTTTTATTTGATTGTTTACGCAACATTTCCCTTAATCAATGACTATTTATACAAATATAACATAAAATGCCTGTCTACAAATTCAGTAAATTATTGATTTAATAAACGACGATTTAATGCAGTATTCACTAAATTTTGTGCCATAAAAATATATTTAGTAATAAAAATTTACTACTGACACAATGTAAGTTCGAAACGCTCCGCAGTACAAATTGACTTGATCCGTAGACAGAGATCTTTGATTGACGCCTACAGGGCCCTTGATAAATCAAATTTTTATCGCATTTCCAGTGAATTTTGAACAAGAATTCGAGTATTATGGGCACTCTTTTTTTGTCTATGCATATTATGCGGGGTGGTTTGCAGGGCATTTTCAATTTACACTTATTAAATCAATTTTGTAAGATTTAAACTTTTATTAATATTTTTTTAAGTTAAAAACTTGGTTCCACCTTTTATTCTTGAAATACAATAATAAAAAAAAAGATTTTTCCATTTCATTCGTAGTTTGATACAATTTTTATAACCAAAGTTTAATCAATAATATTTTTTTTCTTATCTGTTGCTGCTTTTTTTATATAAAACTACTATTACGACCATAACTTACAAAATTTATCAACGACCAATATTTTTACATCATGATTGCTTTTTTTCCTCTGTTTACTGACTACTTTTAACATTTTTATACGATTTTATTGAAATCACAGTAATACAATTTTGTATGCACCATCTTTTGTTTACAGCTATCGTAAAATCTCTTGTTAAAAAAAACTAGAAAAAAATCACACAGAGCCAGGTAAAAATGTTTTATTTAAAATTAATTTTTTTTTCACCATCAATTTTCATAGTGCAATTTAATCCATTGAATGGATAGTTTTTCTATTCACTTGGTGCTAAGGCATTGTCTGAACTAACAATTCAAAATGAGTTATATGAAGAAAAACATGGTTTTCATTTTATGCAATTCATTGTTTTTATGATAAAATGAAAATGGAAATGTTTACCCTGAAAATGTAACTAAAGGTATATTGGCGTTTAATGGACGTGAAAAGTATTTAATTTTAAAAATTTTAAAGGAAAATTTAATTCAATTAGTGTCTCTTTTCTTGCTCTCTCTCTCTCTCCCCATTTCTTTGTTATTTTTATGGAAATTTTCTTGGTTTTCTATGTAATGCATCATGCTGTGATGAATCACACCAACTATCTCACTCTTTTTTTTCTATAATTTTCAAAAGAATTCAACTCTTAAGGGTCGTTGACTTTCGTATTGACATTTTAATTTTGTGTTAAATTCTCATAAGATAAATTTTTCCCATGATATTTTTTGAAATTTTTAATGACACTTTAAATGTTGAGCAAAAAATACTCATCTTGTTAAAAGATTAAATTTCATTGAAAAAAAAACGACTAGAAAAAATTATGTACAGACCTTTTTTTCGTAGAATTTCATTTTAATCTCTTTCTCTCTTGTTTCAGCCTCTCACTCATCATTGCTAAAATTATAAATAATCAAAATGTAAACAGGACGAAATTATAAATTATTCAAAGGAAAAATACCCATTTATTTTCAGGTTTGTTTGGGATCCTTTGTGAGGTGTTTGATAAAATATGTACACAAAATTAAAAATTAATACCAATTTATTTTGTTTTGTTTCAAGCAAAGTGTTAAAATTATGTGAATTATAAATATCTTTGAGTTCGTTACCACCACAATTTTTAATATTTAAATAGAAAATTTTGTTCCGACTAAAATGTTGCATAATCATTTGTGGTTGTTTTAATAATTTTATTTAAAATAATGCAAACTTCATACAATTTGGTCATACTTTAACAAAATAAGAGCAAATCAGTCAAAATTTGTATAACCTTGAACTTGCAGATGAAGATGACTGTTAAAGTAATAAGGAAAAAATTGAACTGAAAATCCAAAACCTCTTCAATATTTTATCATTATGATCTCAATTTGTTGAATTTAACTTCAATAACAACAAATAGCTTCACAAGAAATGTAATTCCAAGAATTTGTATTTAATGTATGAACAATAATCTGACAAAATATACCAATCACAAAAAGAGCTTTAAAAACCATAAGTGTCTAAGTACCAATATTGTACAAGCATTGAATTGAATTTCATTTCTAAGAATTTGAAGCAAATTTCTATTAAACATTAAAAAAATGTGTTTATTGTGAACACTTGATCCGTCTGTATTGAAATTTTTTTCTCTTTTAACTCTTCATTAAAAACTCAAACTCATTAAATATCAATTATTTTTTTCCTTCTTTTCAAATTTTATTCGTAATATAGCTGGTTAAAAATCACGTTTCACATCACTTTACTGTATAATCGAAAAAAAACAGCCTAAGATACAAGTACATCTGATAAGATCTTGTTTCAAGTTGAATATTACTACACAACATGTTTTTTTTTCGATAGAAGAACAAAAAAAAAAGAATTGACTAACTAAAAGGATTAGATGTGTACTACAAAAAAAGAAAAAGTTGTAAAAAAGGGTTTAAGAAAAATATTAAAGATAAAAGAAAATGAAGAAACAAAAAATAATGTTAAGAGATTTAAGGAAAATCTAACATAAAAATAATGTTGAGACATCCGCTTTTACAATAGAATTTACTAAAAGTTTTTATATACCATTTTTATTACGTCCCAATTATGTGTCAGTTTTGTCTGTTGTGTTTCCGAAGAAAATTTACATTTATAATAATGATTGTAACACAAATTCGAAAAAAAAATCAAAACGAAAATGTAAATAAAACCTTTGTTGTGAATTCCTGAGCAAAAAAAACTCAGTTCATTGAATTTCGATTCAATTTAATACAGACTGACATCAACTTTTTTTTTCAATTTAAGACGACACTTGATTGGAAACCACATATCAAATTTGAGGATACTCCATGTGACATATTGTCGTATGATACGATGATGCTAACAAATATTGGTGTAAGGATACGGTAAGTGACGGACTGATTAGTTTGAATTTAATAAAAAATACTTGAGTTCGATTACTTGCCGTGTCCATGCAGTCAATCAACAACTATATAAAATCATCGATATTCACATTTCAACGTAAGTCAATAAATATATTGATTGATGTTATTGATATCATTTCTTGGTAACGTAATATGTTATTGAGTGAGCATTCTTGGAAAGTTTTACAAGAAATACAATGCGAGTAAGAAAAAAATGACAATCACTTCAGAATTCTTTACCGTTACTGATATGTTTGTTCTGGATGGATGCTGCTTTTTGTAATTTAACTTTACTTATATGGTTCGTTGAGTAAATAAAATTGTCAATCACAGTCTTCAGTTACATAAGAATTGTATTGTATTTTGATATCAAGTGTAGATGGAAAATAAATAAATCACACTCAAAGGTGTCATCAAACACCTTTCTGATACACACCTACTTAAAAAATTTACATTTCTCCGTATTTTGGTAAAAAATTTACATGGAAGAATTCCAATAACTCGCTTAGAAACGTTAAAAAAATGTATATCGAAGAAAGGTTGATTCTCTTATGGCTTCATTACTCTTATTTTAATTCAATAAGATAAGGAATGTTTAACTGAATTCGTAAACAACCAAAATAATCGAAAATTGGATGAAAATGAAAGTTTTTCAAGAAATCAATTTTTGAAATTGAATTATGGATAATTTTTGGTTTCATGTGATTTACTGAGAAGATAAATTAACTTTTTTATATATCTCTTCAACTCTCAATGGATTGGAAAATAAATTTACTTTAGTGTGAATTGAAATACTTTCGATTTCATTTTGGATGGAGACGGAGCTTTGCATTTAAGTGCCAATTCATTCAATATTTCTGTGGGTCCAAATATAATAAGACTAATATAAGTCCATTTCATGTCAGTGAATGTCACCAAGCAACTCAGCAAATGCTAAAATGTCTTGACTAATGATGAAAAATTTATTTTTAGTAATCTGATACTTAATTGAAAAAAAGGATATCAAAAAATCAATAACAGAAGTATCAAATTGCGTCTAGACTCTCAATATCCATATGAAAAAAATCAACAATAATTTTAATAAAATTGACACTTCAAAAAAAATAAAAGCTTCTGGAAACAAAAAATTGGTGACATAACATCAAAAGGACATAAATAAATGAACAACAAAGTTTTTTTTCTTGTATCAAATTCTGCGCAAATCATCTTTCATTGTTAATAGAAAAAAAATGATGGATTCAATCAGTTTTTGGTTTTAGTTGCTAATCTGCTTGTATATTTCAAGTCTTTTGTGAAAACTGTCCAATCATGACAGAAAAAAGGATGTCCTTTCATTTTAATTGAATGCTATCCTTTGATTGATTGATTTATATTCTAAATTAAATTTGATTAATAATATTATTTTGTTACATTTTCCCTAAAAACACATCTTTAAAGTCAATCGATTTTACTTTCCTTGTGCTTTAAATCAAAAACATCGATTTAAATTAAATTTTCAAAGTATTTATGTCTCGAAAACATAAAGTTAATTTTTTTTGTATGGTGTTCAATACGGTTGTACTGAACATGCATGAAAACAACATTATAAATTTTGAGTGTTTCTTGGAATTGAGTAATCAATCTTTTGAAGAGGGAATTTAAATTTATGATAAACAATTTAAAGATGAGAAGAAGTTTGCTGACGTTCAATAAAATACCTTCTTTTGACACAATTTTCCATTTAATATTCGATGTTCTGTTGCAAATGTGATATTCATCATACATCAATGTAGTTTGCAAAGCAAATATTCAAATTTAAAGCCATTATATAAAAATGAAATGATAAGAAGTCATTTGTGAGTTTTATCTATAATGACTCTCTTAATTAATTAAATTCAAATACTTGATAACATTCAAAGCCGTCATAAATGGTTTACATTTTCAATGTTCGTAACCTTAACAGCAGCACCAATTAAATTTCTTTTTCAAAATATTTCTCTAATTGGCACTTCAATCTTTTTTTCTGACTATTAATTCTGTCAGCAATCAAAATAACACTCATGATTAGACATGTCCTGGCGAGAATCTTGACTCGAGATTCTCGGCCGAGAATAAGCCACTTCTCGACTCTTGATTCTCGACATTTTGTCAAGATTCTCGAGTCGAGAACTTTTATATACCAAAGTTATATTTACCATAACGTAAAACTCTTCTCACAATCAGTTCCAACAAGAACTTGTGACGCCTTTCATTCTAAAATAAGTTCCGATAACATGTGTTTTTTATTTTCTTGCTATTTTCTCCCATTCGCTCTTTTTTTTTGACGAAAAATCAATTTTTTGTATGAAAACACGGTAAATAAAAAATTCGTTCACCACATCATTTTCTACAACTTTCAAGAACAAACATCATACTTATTCATACAAATTGTCATTTTTAAACTTTTTATTTGAAGAATAGGAAATAATTTAAAGTCTTGTTTTTCTCTCTTGTGGTTTTTGGGCAGATAAACAGTTTTCTGTTGAACAAAAGTTTCATATTTTAAGAATAGAAGCTCTTAAATCCTGGGAGCTAATGGAGAAAATAGATTGATAAACGAAGCCGACCAGTTGATGGATATTTTGTGACCTATAACTCAAATCAATAAGAAATTGGGATGTAACCAAACAGATTGACTTCAGGGTGATGTTATGTTCATAACTTTATTTCAAGATCTTAAGTGAAAAATACGAAATAGCTGATACTTTCTATTTCTTGTTAATAAAGAGATTGTTTCCGCTTTCAAAATATTTCAATAATCCTCATAAAAACATTCAAAAGGACACATTTTTAGATTGTAGTTGAAAATAGATGTAAAAAGGTTCATTTTCTTCATGGTATGTTTTTCTCGATTCTTGACCGAGATTCTCGATTTTTTTGTATTCTCGACTCTCGATTCTCGATTTTTAAAAATTCGAGAAAAAGGACATGTCTACTCATGATTCAAATAAAAAATTCTATTGAAAGATTGCTCATGGTATTTAATTTAATAATAGTGAAAAATACTTTGCTCTTACTATGCTGCTTTTACCTGTGTGTATACACATTTAATTTACCTTTTTTCATGTATTTTTTTCTATCTTCATTTTCAATTAGTCTAAAATAGCCTGAACATCAATCACTGATAGCTGGTCAAAGTCGTCTGTGTCTGTTTTTAAGCAGCTTTTGTTTAACTGTTTCAAATAAAGATCAAATTTTCATCAATACTTTGATTTAAACGAGTAAACCTACATGAAAAAAGAAAGAATGTTCATCATATTTTCACATAACAGTATTTTTTTATCGTACTCTCCGTTTAGTATGAAATTCTCATATATATACAAAAAAAATAGTATTTAGCTTAAAAGTAATTCTAATCACGTTTCAGCTTGATTAATTGCTCGATAATTAAATGCCTTTCTTGGATATTAAATAGACAAATTGTTGGTCTTTTATACATGTTTCTGTTGTGCTCCTTTTTTTCCTGATGTGTTTATAATTTACTTTGCTTTGAATGTTTGGTTTTCTTATATTTTCCCACTACCCATTGGAACGTTTATGCATAGTTTTTATTTTTCATTATTTTTTGATTGATATTTATTACGGCTTTTCATAAAAATTATTTTTGGATGGAAAATTACGCTTGAATAAATAAAAAAACGTAAAAATCTTTAAATGACTCTTGAAAATGAAAACCATAATTCAAACAAAATTGGTATGAAATTCAAACAAATATTTTCTAAACATCCTAAAAACAAATTTAAAAACCAAAATTTTCCACTCATAACCAACATCTTTTAACATAAATCAACAGTTCAAATCATCAAATTCTACTATGATGATAAATTAGTTACAATAAATCGTAAGCATCACATTTTAAAATAAATGACACTTAACAACGTTTAAAGATCATTCTTCTTATGATGTCAATCAAAATTTGCATAATTCTAAATTCCCTCTGTTTATTATCTGTTTTGTTAACAACATTACACCCAGATAACGGCAATTTAAACTCATTTATCATACAATTAGGTTAAACAAGTTGTTTGAAATTGAATATTTTTGAAGAATAAGTCTATGGTAGATTGATGAGGTGCCGTTCAAAATGGGTCACATACCATCTCAAGGAAAAATTGATTGTCTTAAAGGTCCAAAATAAACAAAATATTCGAATAATTTCTGGAAACGGAAGATAAGGATTATTACGGTTAATCAATTTAAGTTAATTTCATCAGGAAATTCCCATCCTTAAAAACAGATCCGCTTAATTAATCGACTTTAAATTGAATAGATTAGTTCTACAAATAACCTTTAAAAAAATATCTTTTACTAGACCTTAAACGTCAATTTGCATAAGTAAATGAGATGAATGATGATACTCTGAGTATATATTTGAATAAAAGTTATCAAATTTAGAGTATATGCAAATCCGGATTTAATTCAAATTTACTCTAGAAAATATATTTGTTAAAGTAATCAAAAGGGTACGATTGTCTTCCAATCTGATGCCCTTTCAAAAGTATCAAACCGTAAATATTTACGTTATATATATTTTTTTTTCATATTCATACTGAATGATCAACAAATGTACTGAATGATATTCATGTTATCTCTATTTGTATTTCCCTTTATTCTTTGGAAAAAAAAGAAAAGAAATAAATTGTATGTATTTTTTATGTTTTATGGGAATTGTAAGATATTTTTTTGTAATATTTTTGAACAGACGATTACCCACTCGAAAATAAGCGGTTTTTTTATCACACGGAAAAAGAATTTTTTGATTTTCTTACCCTTTTACATACACAATAAAAATACAACATGACAAGATAGTCCAATTTAAAATGAAACGATGGAAAACATGGTTTTTTGCACTCTAACTTGAAAACGCCCCGCAGTACAAATTGATTGTAATGTAAGGTAATGCGAGGTGGTCTGCGGGGCATTTTCAACTTACAGTGTAGAAGCCACCTAACTCACAAAAAATAACATAAGATAAAAAATGAGTTTTAACTGTACCATTAAAAACACGTTTTATTTTATCGTGTATTATATTTACCAGACATTTGACTTCCTAAGCTTTTTCGGATTTACAATTCAGTGCACTTTTACAACTTACTTAAATTGGCTACTTAAACAAATTCTTCTTGCTACATAAAGAAGATAATCCAAGACAAAAATTTCTACTCTGTTGATTGCCTTTATTATGCCACTGAATAAAATATTGAATAACAACAACGAAAATGCTCCTGATCGTACATAAATTGTGCTTTAAAAGTAGTTTTCTGACTGTTTAAATAATTAAAGAAAATTTCTTAAAGTTGCTTCGCTGTTATGCAAACTGAAATTTAAAATTAATAATAAATTTTCACATTGAATTTAAAATACAAAAAAAATCCAATTTTAGAAGTACCTTGTCAAAAATTCAAATATCAATATTTGAAAATAAACAAAAAATGTACCGTTACATTGTTCTGATTTAAATTAAAAAAGAATCTGACAATGTAATTTTTTTATTATTATTATTAAATTTTGAAGCGTAAAACAAAGCACACTTCATCATTTAATCCATATTCGTGACACACTTAACTGTTTTCAAAATATGTAACTTGCATAAATAATCCCTTTACAGGCTTTTTTTTTGTTGTTAAATATCCATTTAAATTGCTATTTTGATGCCACAAAAACTTTTCATACACACACACACATACGTGTTATAAAATAAAAAATAAAGCCATAATACATGGACATGCTTTCAAATTTTTTTATATTATAAATTTTTTGTATAAAAATTGTAATAACTTTTGTATAGAGAGTCACTTCAATATACTTTGGGATTGGGATTTAACAACATAAAAAATGACTGGCTCTCTTACACACTCAAATGTATTTTTGTCATTTTACACCTTTTATATTAAATATATTAAATGCTAAATAAGAAATATGACATACTTAACCAAGCCCGTTCAAATATTTTTTTCCTATTTTTCGTATATTATTAATATAAATTTTATAAATTCTCTGAAGTATAAAATTTTTACGTGCTGTTGATATTCGGTAATTTTTTGTACCTTTAAAACTCAAACACCAAGTTTTAATGCTTGAAAATATGTCACAAACGCAAAAAAAAATTTGAGCAGGTTAAATGTCATCATTCTTTTCTCTTTCTCTCTCTGTCTCTCCAGGAACACATAATAAAATAATTGAGTAGGTTGAAATGATTTACATAAATAAATCTTTTTCATTTAATTTACATAATAAAGTATCCTCTGTTTCTGTTTTTTTTTTGGATGGTTGCTTTACATTTGACAAATTTCATACCTGAAAGAAAAATTAGTGGGTTTTATATGGAAGAGTAGTCACTCTAGTTTGCATATTTTGTTTCATTAATTCAGAAACAGAGCAAAAAAAATAAAAGGGGATATGGAAAGTTTAATCAAAGTTGAATGTGATCAAACAATTCACAGGAGAATATCCTTTCTGACTGTTATGTTATGGATTTCCTGCACGATTGGCTAAAAACGAGCTTTAAAAGTTTGGTAAACACAGAGGATTAATCATTTGGATGAAAATTGATTGGAATGATGATTTTGACTCTCATTCTCATCTTATTTTCCCTTTTCCAGGTAAACACAAATCGGAAGCACGTGTTATTTTTATCAATTTTCACTTGAATTTCATTGAGTGTGTGTGTGAAAAGATACACTGTAAATAGAAAACGCTCCGCGATACAAAGTGATTTGATTCGTAGACGGAGATCTTTTACTGAGGCATACAAGGTATTTGATAAATGCAATTTCAACACATTTCCTGTCGATTTGTAACAAAATTCGACTATCATGGGCACTCTTGTTGTCCACGCTTATAATGAGGGGTGGTTTTTGGGGCATTTTTAAACTTACAGTGTACGAACATATGTTAAATTAATATTTTGCTTGAAGAATCATAAATATAATCAATTTTTGTGAGATTGTATTGATAAAACATCTTGAATATGCTGATTACTTGTGTTGATTTGTTTTAAGAAGCACTTAAACAATCACGTGCTTATCAAATTTTTCTCAAGGGAATAACCTTATTAAAATATTTTTATTGTTATCTGATTTTCTCAACAAAATTTCTTCTGCATCTGTAACAAAAAGTAGTTCTAACAAATTCATTTCAAACTTATCATGATACATTTTGACAACTAGATAACAGAAAAAAAAAAATTTACATACAAAGAAATTTCATTCACTCAAATAATGCGATCGACCACTATCTCAAAACTTTTATTATTTTTTTCTCTCTGCAGTACAGCAAAAAAAGGGTGAAAAAAAACTTTTGTAATATAAAATTTTACATTAAATTCAAAACTAATCCTAATCCTAACTAATCCTCCTCTTAAAATCAAACATTATTTTATCATTCAAACACAATTTCTCTAATGAACAGATGATGTTGAGGTTGATAACTGTGCATGTAAGAAAGCTGTGTAAATTTCTTTGGAAAAAAAGATAATTTAATAAAAAGGGAAAACTAGTTTTCTTTCAATAAAAGAGATATTTGAAGAACATTTACTATATACGATTCTCGGGTATTTCCTTAACATAACATCATTTTGTGTTGCCTTAAGCTCAATCATCATCATATGGGTTCTTCCTTTGATTCACTTAGTAAAACTGTCCTCAACATGGTGTTAAAAAAAATAAACATGTTGCAGAAAGTGTAATGATATCTTATGTGAGATAGGAAAAGGAAAAATTTAGTCCCTTGGCTGTTTTTTGTTTTGGGTGTACACAAAACAAAGGGCATTACTTTCAATTTTTGTATGGGAGAATTTTGTCATTTTTACCGTTTTAAACAAGTAAACATTCAAATTATGATGAAATTTAAAACAATTTGTTTTTATAATAAAAATTTGATTTGTTTTTGATAATTTACCATATTTAAATTTCTGAAAATAAATAATTTGAAAAAAATTATAGGGAGCTAACATACAAAAAAAAAGCCTCATCGATGTCCCACCCTGAATATTTTTGTGATTGAAAACGTTTGGAGTGATTATTCTATTATAAACATGTAAAACATCATTTAATGTATTCATTTGCGTTAATATAATAAGTAAATAATAATTAATTGCAAAATTTACAGAATTAAAATTTTTGCGGCATTATTTATAAATGTCTGCACAGATACGCGAGTATCTATTAAATTTGAGCATACACCATAGAACACTTATGGTATGCACGTACATTTGTTTCAACGATCTTATTCTTTGGAACACTAATACTAAGATAAAAATTAGAATAAAAATTCTTCTGTAGTAAGAAAATTCCGCTGGGTGCGCGCATTAAAATGTTTAATGTATTTCAAAATGTTAAATTGATTTCAAATGTTATGAGAAGAACCGTTGCGCTTTGAATTAAAAGATGAAATTTTAAATGAATAAATATAATTACAAAAAAAATTAAAGTGCGATTTTCGAATTTGTCGAACATAGAATTTCGCGGACATCAAATTTTTCGAACATAAAATTTTTTGAACATAAAATTTTTGAACATCAAAATTTTTCGAACATAGAATTTTTCGAACATAGAATTTTTCAAACATAAAATTTTTCGAACATCAAAATTTTTCGAACATAAAATTTTTCGAACATAAAATTTTTCGAACTTAAAATTTTTCGAACATCAAAATTTTTCGGACATGAAATTTTTCGAACAATTATCAGATATCACAATTCAAGACGGTGGTGAATCAGAAAAACACGATAATAATCAATCGAATGCAAAGCAAAATGATGGCAATGATTAAATGCGAAATGGATATGCAATTGTCTTGCTATATTTTTTTTTAAGAACGTGCGTGTTCACCCAAAACTCCGAATTTGCTTGCTGGCGCTAATTCATTGCTTTTTTTTCTTCCTTTAACAATCGTATTCTCAATTTTTTTTTGTATTTATTTTAAGTATTTTATTAAGTTAAAGAAAAAATATGACTTGCAATAATTTATTTATTAAAGCTGTAAAAATTGATATTTCAGTAGACTATCAAAACTAAGTTTTTTAACACACAAAAAAATACCTTTAATTTTGAATGAAAACTTAAGAAACTGTTTCATTTGAAATTATTTTGATATAAAAAAAATACTTACGAACAAAAATTGAAGCACACATCCTGTATTAAATGACTTGTATATGTAGCAAATGATTTCCTTCTTACATTTTTTTCTTTACTTTCATTTTATTTCCTTTTTTCTTTCTTTTTTATTTAACATTTTGTCTGTCATTGTGTGTATTTCTTTTATGTATACATTTCATATAAAAATAAAATAAAAAGAAAAAAAACCGTTCCAGAAAATTTTGGTCTTGATAATGATGATAAAAGTGTCCTTTTTTTCCTTTTGAATATTTACTGATTGACAATAATATTAACAAATGGATAAATTTTGTGGGTAGTCAATACATAATTGAATTGCTTTCAAGGAACTGTAACACAATGTTAAAAATAATAACAATAATAAAAGGGAATAAAAAAAGAACAAATAAAGAATTTTGTATCAAAAGAAATTTAAATATGATTATTTTTTTTTAATATAAAAGGAAGAAAAACTCGTGTAACACAAGTTCAACATAAGGCGCTTAACATGACATGACTCCGTGAAATTCAACAAGGATATCAACCATATTTTATGTTAAGAGTATTTTTGTGGTCATTATACCTTTTAAAAGATTATTGAATAAGAAGAAAAAACAGAATAGCTTATTTTGTATAATCCTTATGGGATGACTTCGATTTACATGCACGTGTAGGCCTTAAAATGAAAAAATTTAGAAGAAGAAGTATTGTTTTATAATTTACATGGAATAAGAACTTATTTAATTTTGTTTAATTTATTTAATATATCATGATTTAGGTTAAGTCATACAATAATCTCTACAGGGCATGTTTTTTTTTTAATTAAAGCCAACATTGAAAATACATGAGGATGCGATTTATATCACTTTATCCCACTTTAATTGTGTTAATTATATGAGTAGGCAGAGAAAGAGAAAATTTTCTGTTAAATTAATTAAAATTGAAAAATTTCTCTGGATAATACAAGAAATATTCATCAACCCTCAGGAATGAAACTACGCTTTCAAAAAATCTGTTGAGTCAAGGAAGATCGAACTTACGTAAAAAAATGGTTTTAAGTCACATGTTGAGGCTTTTCTCACGAATTAAAAAGGATTTTTGAGGCATCGTTTCATTAAAATTTCCTTAAAAATTTCCCCTTCCATACATTCTTATCTCTCAGTCCCAGAATTTCCACAATTTTTTCGTAAAAATCATTACAATGTATAGAAAATCGATTTATCTGGACAGCTTTTTCGATTAACATCGATACGACGAATTTTACATACATACCAAGCCCGGAAAAACCCACTAAATTTAAAAAAAAAATCATTTTCCCTTTTTTAATCAAATCTAACTCTCAAAACTACAATTAAAAGTAATAGCTACTGAAATGCACTCACGTACTCTTTTGATGGCTTTATCCCATGTTTTCATTACATAATTAAAATAATGTAATCTATTGTATTGTAATGTAAAAAAAAATAATTAGCTATCTACTTTATGTAACAACCCTCACTATCATTTAATTTCAAAAAAGTACTCAAATCTCCATTTTTTTATCTTGTCAGATTGAAATTAAAACAAATTTAAGTGCAGAGCCAGCAGAATCACCACAAATTAAATTTAACATTTTAAATTAAACAAAAATGACAACAGCAAAGCTTTTAAACACACATCATGCTCATTTTGATGATGAACATACCTTTTCATTTTTCACTACAATTGCTAAAACAAACACTTGAAACACACATAAAATGAAAGACAATTTAAGTTTTTTCACTGCACTATTATTAGATGGATAAACACTAAAATACAAAATACATACACAAACACACACACAAACCGACCACACAAATTACATTTATCTTTAACCGTAAAACCCTCATTTTAAATTTAAGCACTTTTGTGGCTTTACAAAGCTATCTTTTCATGAAAGTAGAAAAAATAAAAAATGCTTTATTTAACTTTAGATTTTTTTTTATTAGTAAACCTGATATCCATGTAACGAACTTGTTTCATCTTAAAGTGTTATACTTTATGTGAACTAAATTGCATGCGACGACAACAATCCGCGATGATGGCAGTTAGTGGGTTTATGTGAGAAGAATAAATGTATTCTTTTTTCACAAAATTCAACAACAACAAAATAAAAATACAAATGAAATGAATAAAAATGTGTGATGAGAAAAAAATTTTATTATCACACTCTGTTTCAACATTTGCATTTAACATTATCATGTATTGTGTAGATACAGTGTAATAGTAAACACATTAAATGGATAACAACAAATGCAACGTTACTCGGAATGTTTGTTATTTTTAAATTTATGTTATTTTTATTTGCTATGTTCTTTTAGATTAGAATTTTAATGCGAATAGTTTCTTACTTTTTTAAGCAGTAACTGAAATAAATGTTGAATTTTAAATGTAACGTACACCTGAACGCCTTACATGAGTGTATTTTGAGTAATGATAGAAAAAAATTCTGTTCAAATAATATTAACAGACTAATAAATCATTGATATTAACACTACACATGTAATTAACCAATCAACTGTGTGTTTGGTTACAAGCAAGTCAATAACATATGAAATTTCATTAATAAGTTTGTGCACATCACCATGGTTAAGTTCAAGGGTGAATGTCTTAGTCTTAACAACATCATCTTCAGCATTCATTAAAGCATCAATTTCGCTCATTATTCAAACCAATTCAATAGAATATATTAAGTTCTTGTTCAATGGAGTAATTTCATATTCATATGTTAATGTTAAAGTGACACCAACAAAAAAACCACATGGATGAGTTAGAAAAGGCATTAATCTTCTTTATCAGTGAAATGAATATCAATTCTGTTTTATCTCTTGCGAAAAATCAGCAAATTTTTCGGGTTTTTGTTTCTTTGAAAATGATGAAACATGATTAATCTTCATTCATGCGAATTTTAATGAGAGATGATACATTTTATCCTTTATGATTATAAATTTTACGAATTTTTACATTAAAATAATATTAAGAAAATGAGAGTGCATTTTTTTAACAAAATATTTACTTGACAAAAAATTTTGCGTATATTAATGAGCCAAAATATTCAAAATAAACTTTAAGAAATATTTAAAATACTTTTACGCCTAATTATGTTTAAAGCCATTTCATCACCAGCATTAAAATGAGATTATGTGTTAAAGGAAAATACATCATCGTCATTTTGTAATTGGAAATAAAAAATGTTCATTACATTGAAATTTCTATTTTCCATTATTCAAATGACAAACAACTGTCACTTACTGAAATTAATGAGACTGAATCCTTTTTGTTTTGAATGACTGTGATTTTTTTTTGTGTTTTGTTTTATTATAAGTTTAAAATTTCATTTTATTTTAAAATAATTACTCAACCTATTTATCTACTATTTCAAAGGAAAATTCAAAGCACTGATGAATTTGAATGAGACCGAATTACTTTAAAAATCGAATTTATAGTGCATTTCGTAAAAAAAATGAACTATTAAAGACGGTTTGTCCGCCGTCACTCCGTAAGTATGTTCCATCCATAACTCGGGGATGGTCCATCGGAGCGAGGTCGGGTTTTATTTTATTTGATAGAGGAACTTATAAGGATGACTTTAACTCATTCCTGAAAAACTGTTAAAAAACGATTAAAAAATTTAAAAATATTGATGATTGGTTTTTTTTCAAAATGGTGGATATTTTCAAAATTAGCTCTGAGATGAGGCTCAGGGAGTGGGCACAGAGATTGGACTGCAGAGCCTGAATACGTTCAAAAGCCCAAATTTCCATTTTTTTTTGATTTATTTTTTTAAAAAACTTTAAAATGGTAAAATTTGGAAATTTTTGAAAAAACTCGCCATTTTGAAAAATTCAGCCATTTTGAAAATTTTTAGTATTTTAAAATAAAACTTTAGGAAACGAGTCCCATCGAATTGCACTTTTCTAAACCGCTCAGTTGTAAGAATTTCTCATTTAATATTCGGAATTATGGATGTGATTGATCATTGACGTTGTAAAAATGAAGATATGACGAAGAGCGACAACTTTTCCACATACCGTGTAAATATTCTGAAATTTTTATACCTTGTAAATTAAAAATAACAAGGCGTCTCCATTATTTCACATAAAATAATGAAATTAAAATACTTTGCACTTCTGCTAAGGAAATTTAATGCTATCATAATATTTAATGTGTTTATTTTTATTTGAAATCTCATATAAACCATAAAATATTAAATTTTATATCTAACCTTGACAATATCGTTAATGAAAACCCGATTCAATAAATGAATTCAAATAATCATGATTTCAAAATGAAAATTTGAAAAATCACAAAAAAAAACGATGAAAATACTTGAACTTTACTTAACCATGCCAGCAATCTCTTTCGGATTTTAATTCATAAAACAGTCACGATATGATTGATTTTAATTCTTTTCTTATATTTAATTAATTTTCCACAAATACTTTTTCTTCTATTGAAAATACATTCATAGTATGACATATTTCGTTAATTTTCTTTTACATACCAAAAGAAAAACAAAAAACCTTTTTCCATACCTTTTTAAATTACAAAAAAGGAAAATATGTTACATTGAACCTTAAATATAAAAGGAATAAAAAAGGGGTGTAATGGGATTGACCGTCTGTTAAATTGTCATAAAAACATAATATGATCATTTTATTTTGGCAACTATAAATTTGTATACAAAAAGAAATGTCAAAACTAATACTTACACTTAATAGAAATTTATGAAACAAAGGATAAATTTAACTCAACCAATATTTTATTGTTATAAATCACGTTATACATATGCGACATTTTATTTAAAATACATGTATCAGTTTTGAGGTTTAATCAAAAAAGGTTAAATGAGTGATATTGACATTACAACATTAAATTGATATATGCGAAACATTCTTTACCGTTTCTAATTATGACTTTATTATATTTATGTGGTATTCCACTTAATTTAACCTTAAACGTTTTTACAGAAATAGATTTTTTACTTTGTGTCTCTTATGGAATTTTTTCTTTTTTGGTTAAATTTCAAGGTTGATCATTTGAGCAAGAAATTTCATGAAATACGTCGTGACAAGGTTACACTCTAAATTGAAAACGCCCCGCTGACCACCCCACATAGTATGCATAGACTAAAAAGTGCCCATAATACTCGAATTCTTGTTCCAAATTAACTGGAAATGCGATAAAAATTTCATTCATTAAATGTCCTGTAAGCGTCAATCAAAGATCTACGGACCAAGTCACTTTATTCTACGAGGCGTTTTCAGCTTTCAGTGTACGGTTCCTCAAAATGCACTGATTATATCATTTAAGATTTCATTTTTTCCTTATTTTTCAGGATATAAATGTTTTATAAATTTTTAACATCTTATCATGCTGAGCAAATTTTTTACTGAATTAAGAATTTTGATACAAAAATAAAATCATGAATTTATGATCGCTTTAATGCTTCGAACAGACAATAAAAAAACAAAAATATAGATATTTTGAGGAAATAAAACTTGTGTGTGCAAATGATTTTCATTATTTATCATGTTTCAGACACAGTGGCATCTCCTGCTGTTTGATTATTAAAATATTCATCATAAGTCCATTACATGTATGTTGATTAACATTATTTTTTGAACATGATATGGCTTAAAAGTTTACCACAACTCACTCACTAAATTTTTACAGTTTTAATTTAGTTACAACAACAATAAAAAATTAAAATGAAATCGTCATAAAATTTTGTTCATCATAAAAAAAAATAATTCAATTTTCCATGAGCAAGAATAAAGAAATGAATTTGTTAGCATATAACGCATGAATGTAATCAATGCTTTATTTTTCTCTGTATATTTGTTTATTTTTTATTTATTCATTTCCCAAGACAACAAAAAAAAACAGCTTTGATTGCACATATGAAAAGCAGTGTTTTCAAAAATAGAAATGTTTTTTTTTGTTTTTGTGCTTCTTCGTCATGTGAATTTATCAAGTTTGAGCACACCCATACTAAGAGAAAGAAAATCGACAGGTACATAACTTATTTTTAATTCAAAACATGTTTTTGTTCGTTTATGTTTTTGTTTTTACGGGTTCTTCGTTTATTAATAAACTGTGAATTTTCTGTTTCTTTTATTACTTTAAAATTGTTTTAATGAAAAAAAAGGATGTTTACAATTGAAAAGATGTGCAAAATTTAAAGTGAATTTATTGGTTTCTTTGTTTCTCGGTAACGTGATGTTTCAAAAATTACTGTTTCATTGTACTAGTAAAAGTTTTTTTTTGTATAAATTGTTTACAAGTGAAAATTGCAAATGAAGAAAGTTTGAATATCTTTATGAAATTTTTATATAAAGCACTCTAGAGAAAAACATTACTTGAATTTTTTACAGCCTTTAATGAGGCACTGAAATTATAAATAAAAAATGGGAAATTCTAACCACTAGACGGCTTAAAAAACTGCATTTCGGTGGGACTCGTTTAAAAATTTTTCAAAAAAACAGCAAATTTAAAAAAATGGAACATATTGGGAAAGTTTGGGATTTAGGCTTTTGACTGATATCAGGCTCTGGAGCCCAATCCCTAAGACCGATTCCTGAGCCCAATTCTTATGCTTTATCTCAAAGCTTATGAGTTAAAGTTCATTTTGATAAGCTTCTCGATCCAATACAACATATCAGCAGTTTCATAAAATTCTTAACCGTTCTTTAACGGTTTTAAGGTTCTGGAGCCTAATCCATGAGCCCAATCTCAGAACTAAAAAATTTAAAATCATCCGGCGGATAAACCGTCTGTAACAGTGCATTTTTTTCTTACGAAATGCTAGAAACGGAAAGCTCTTTTCAAACTGACACTTTACGACCTTCACATTTCAATAGACACGTTTCACTCACATTATATCGATTAAATTCAAGATAAAACTTGTATTATTTACAAAACTACTTATATCACAAAATTTTTTCAATAGATTTTGTCAATTAATGTACATTGTCTCGAAGTCTGATGATATATATTGATAAATAAAATATTATAAAACAAAAACATATTAAGTCTAAATAATTTCATTCTTAGTTACAGTTGTTTATACAATCAAAGAGACATCGTATAATTAATAACAAAAATACGATACAATGAAATTCATAATAATATATTCCTGGAAGCAAAATAAAAGGGAAAATATTTTTGTTTTTCTTTCGATTCTTTCATTTTACTTTTTTTTTGTATATTGATGTCAAGGGATGTGAGCTATTAAATTACAGTAAAATATTATTAATAAATAAAATCATCATGATTCTCCTTTTTTGTGTTCCTTGAATATTTTTTTCATTCAGTGATGAAATTTTATTCTAAAAATATTTGATAAAAACGAAAGGAAACTGACTTTTCTATTCAATGAAAAATAATATTTTTTTTCATGGTGTAAACTTCATTGATTGAATATATGCATAAGCGTTGATTTGATCAACAATATGAATAAGCAAAAAAATGATGTGTGTTATGAAGAATATGGAATATGTGAATGGATTAAAATTGAAAATATTCGTAAAATTGATCATTCTAATTCCTATTTTCTACTTTTCCGAGAAAACTCAGTTTAAATTCAAAATACTTTTTCTTTGAATTGTTCTCTAGTTCGATTTTCTGATATATTTTGTTTGCAATGAGATGGAAATAAATTCTCAGTCCAAATCCAGTGGGAGATAAATGGGAAACCATTTGAGCCTACGTGTTCCACTGCTTCAAATATTTTTGGTTGAACGTTTAGGTGTGCAAGCTTGCATTCGATCGACAGGGTCCAGATCTTGAATCACAGACTAAAAGGTTTTTCATGAGATAAAATAAATATCAGAACACTTAAAATAATGCTCAAATACTCGGCTAACGAACTAAAGCGTCATATTTGCCCCATCAACTGTAATCTACGCATTAAATCCAGACATGGTAAAAACTGTTTAACATAAGATTAGGACAAAAAAGCACAAATCAGGATTAAAAATGACTAAGAGTGTCTCTATAGTGATATTTTTTCAATAAACGATTATAATGGATCAAAGCAGCTCATTTTACCTCTTTCCTGTAAAAAAAGGTATTAAAATTCCTAGAAATATTAATACATATTTGATGTTAACAACGAGATTTTCCAATCAAAATTTTATGTTCATAAAAAAAATTCACCATTATTTTAAACCATTTAATGAGCTTCTATTATATTTCTATTTCACACAAAATAATACGAATGATCTGCCTTGAATCTACCAGAAAATTTACTAGAAGCAGGTTCACACATCCATTTTAAATTGAATGGTTTCACATATTGTTGTGCATGATAAATAAAATATGCTTTATTATTATTTTGTTGTTGTTCGTGTTGTTGTTGTTATTATTATTTTTATTATAAAAGAAATGCTTTCACATCACGTAAAAAAATATATATTATTCAGTGCGGAAACTAAAATAAACAAACAGGTTTGTGATTGATTATACTCTTGTGTGATGGGTGCACAGAAGTTAAGCATTATGATAATGTGGTTGTTTATTGTGGCTCTTATATATTTTCATTTGTTTATAAATTAATGTGGTATCTCTATTATGATGGATATGAAAATCATATATTTTTTTCATAATTTTCTCTTTTCATTATTTTTATTATAATTTTTTTCTTCTCTGTTTTCTGATGCATAGACAAAAAGGGTTGTATTTTGTTTATGGGAAAAGATGATTCGGTAAACAAAAACGAATTATTTTTCCTTTACTCAAAATGTCAAGAAAATATTGTTGAAACCGATACTGACTTGAATAAACAATCAATCACATATTTTTTTAATATGAAAATAATGTAAGCGACTGGTCATTATCAAAATGTTTTTATAGGACGAGTAAATTGATATTATTTTTGCACAAAAACATAACAAGAGTATATCAGAAAATTTTGAATGTCTTACTTACGACAAGAAATTATATGTTATATCAAAGTTTCAAAACATTCCTTTTACAACGAAATCACAATTAAGACAATTTTACATCATCATTTTCAGGTACTAATACAATGCGTATAAATTTTAAGGATAATATCAAACATTACATAGAAGCTTCATAACAATGAAAATTCAATTTAATTGTCTTATGCATTGTTATTACAAGAAGACATTGTTTAAATGCATTTAAAATATCTTGCATTAACTCTTGATGATATTTGTGGTTGTAAATCTATGTAATCTATGTAAAAGTTGTAAACATGTGACTATGAAATTCATAATTATTTTCAGCATACATGTTAAACATGAAATGCATCAAATCCATTTAGTTAAACTGAAATTAACTTTTTCTTTAAATCACTAACGAGTCATAAACGTTTTTATTTGTATTTAGTTTCATATGAAATTTAAAATCAAGCAGACTCAATTAAGTAACATTCGATTCTAAGAATTTGTCTAGTAACATATCATTCATTAGTTGAAATAACATCATAACAGTAATCATAGTAAAAGTTCAAATTGTAAAACAACTTTGGTATTTGATTTATTCAACCACATTGATGATAGAATTGAATGAATATTTACCTGTCTGAGAATGTCAAATATGAAAACTTTCCATGGAAACTGATCTAAGAAATTAATTTCAATGCAAAATTATGATATGATCATGACATGTAAAATAAGTCTTGCACAAGTACAATTCAATTAAAGGAATATTTTTGATTAAGTTTTCTTGGTTTTTTTGTAATTTTTACCATAAACAATTTATTTCGATGAATATCCTAAAAATATCGGATTGTGTAATAGTAAAAAATTTAGTTTTAAAAGGCCGTGTTAAAAAGTTTGTTCACTTATCTGACACGTTGTTTAATGACATGCAAAATAAACAAAAACTGAGTTGAGTTTACATTTTTACACGTGTATCTAATTAAATTTGTTCACCCTTAAAATAGGTTAATCTCTGTTTTGATTCTCATGAGATGTTACCTAGAAAGAAATTAACCAGTGGTCTCTCGTTTACTGATTGTTTTTTGGAGGGATTGCACCGTGGAACGCTAAGCACGGTTGAAGGCTTTCCATTTTAAGGTTGGCAGTTAGGTTGTCTTTTTCTACTCAATTGAAGTTTAAGAGATAAAGATGGTGACTGCTTGAAATGTCACAATAAGGATGGATACGCAAAATAGAGACGATTGGTGTCCAGAGGCCAGGCTTTAATAGCCGTCCTTTAAATCAAAATTTTTTTTTCAGATTCGTGCGTGTCTCTTAAATTTGGCTCTAATTTCATTCAATCTCTCGTCCTTTGGTGTTTTTCCTTCCGTATAGAATTTTACCATGAAGCAAATGTGGAAACTATTAACAAAAAAAATGAATAGTCAAACATATCATGACACATTTTTAAATTACGGTGTGTACAGAGGACAAAGAAAAAAAAATATTTGTACATCCTGTTAAAATCTCATCTGCTGAATTTTTGTTTTTTTTAAATAAAAAAAGAAACCAAAACCATTTCAAAACAAAATCAGGATAATTTTACATTTTTTTTTTGTGTAGTCCAATTTTTTTTTGTACCACACACACCCCAAAACAAAAAAAAATGTGTTTTTATTATGAAAAAAAAACCCTTTTTGTTCCTAATTTATGTAAAACGTAATACAACTAAAAGCTTTACACTTATGAATTTAATTTAATAAATATTGTAATAATAATAAAAACGACCAACAAAAATTTTAATTATAATACTTTTAATAAGCACAATGTAAAAATTTGTGAATAATTTTCTATTTTTAATGTGAAAAATTACATAATTTTATTTTGCTCAACTGATAAAATAAATTCAATTAATATTATAATTATAACTGTGAAGTATCACAACATTTCAAGCAATTTATATTTTAAATATTTTAAAATTAGAGAAAAATATTTGTACTAAAAGGAAAAATTTCATATTTTATAGAGTAAAGTACTAAAATAATATTATGATGAATATTTTGATTTAATTTCCTGGCAATGAAATTTTATGTTTATATTCGTAAAGTACAATCAAGAATGACATTTGCAACGTTCTGAATGAGAGTATGATTATTTTTAGGTTGCTTTATTTGAACTGACTCTTAATTTTTTAGACAAATTATGGATTTTTATGAAAAAGTTGGTTTGTGGTCTGATTTTTCATCAACATGTACCGATTTCTCGTCAAAATACGCTTAAGTGAAGGTTTAATTAAAATATTGCATTATAAAAGTAGACAGAATTCTATGAAATTGGATACCTTTTTGTGATTCATTTAATTTTCCTTTTTGTGACATAAAAAAATTATAAAATCAAAATAACGGAAATCATTAACAACATTATTAATTAAATGACAAAACAAACTTGTTTTTTTTTCCCTGTGATTTTTCATGATACATCATAAATTTTTTATTAATGAATTTTAAATGTTTATTTATAACATGAGAAAACACTTCGAAGCATCATTAAAAATATGACAATAAAAAAAATTACATAAATTCATTTGATTACATTTTCAATTTATTAGTTTTTTTTATCAATATAAATTTTTATGACAATTATGACGACGGTATGACATCAAAGTAATAATATAATTTTTTTTCCAATTTATGATGACTTTTGTAATAATAATAATAATTATTTTATATTTCAATTGATATTATTATTGTATATTGGAATATGAAGGTGGAAAGCGACAAATCGATGATAATTAATTTTTCTCTATCTTCTATTTGCAGATGGTATTCAGAAAATTACAGTGTTGAATGAATGCAAAAGTTGGAGCATAATGGAATATTACATTGGAACAACAGAAGGAACTGCATCTAATAACAGTAATGATTCGTGCCCGGAAGAAACACGTATTACATATCCGAGTATATTTGGCATAGACTTGGCAATACCGGAATGGGAAGCAATTGTAACATCGTTAATACTTAGTTTTATCATAATATTTACAATAACTGGCAACATTTTGGTGATATTGAGTGTATTTACATACAGACCACTCAAAACTGTGCAAAATTTTTTCATTGTATCACTAGCTGTTGCTGACATATTTGTCGCATCATTAGTTTTACCATTAAATGTAGCTTATCTTGTTATTGGTCGATGGGAATTTGGGATACATGTGTGCAAGTTGTGGTTAACAGCTGATGTAATGTGTTGCACAGCTAGCATACTAAATTTATGCGTGATTGCACTAGATCGATTTTGGGCAATTAGCAAACCATTAGACTATAAGCGTACCTTAGAATTAGTTTTATCGATGATTGTATCTGTGTGGGTGTTATCATTGCTCATTAGTTCACCACCACTACTTGGCTGGAATGACTGGCCCGAAGAATTTACCCCAGAAACAAAATGCCAATTAACATCTAAAAAAGGTTATGTGATATATTCAGCATTGGGTTCCTTCTTTATCCCACTTGTTATAATGACAGTTGTATACGTTGAAATTTTCATTGCAACACGTCGACGATTACGTGAACGAGCACAAGCTGCCTCCAAAATCAACCAAGTTCGTAATAAGAAAACCGAAGTTGGTGAAACAAAACCATCACCGAATCATGAAATAACCATAGGTGATAATGAGTCGATTAGTAGTGAGGCCAATTACAACGAAAATAATAAAATGGGTGATAGTGTGCCCATTTGTAGAAACAGTAAAAAATCAAATGATGGAAACACATTACAGGTAGTAGTTAATGAGGAAGAATCAAATACGTATAATGCAGAAAATTCATCTGAAAGCATGAAAGCCGAACAGGAACAAAAAATGTTACCAATAAAACCAGAAACAAATCACAATGATACACCTAAAAGTATCAAGAAGACTAAGAGAAAATCCATAAAAAAGTCTAGTGGAATTTCACAATTCATCGAAGAACGTCAAAAGATCTCACTGTCAAAGGAACGACGAGCCGCACGGGTATTAGGTATCGTAATGGGAGTTTTTATTGCTTGTTGGCTTCCATTTTTTCTCATGTACGTAATTCTCCCATTTTGTGCAACATGCTGTCCCTCAGAACGACTCATTAACTTCATCACCTGGCTCGGATACATGAATTCTGGCTTAAATCCAATTATATACACTGTATTTAATATGGATTTTAGAAAAGCATTTAAAAGATTACTTAGGCTAAAAACAGTTAAAAATAGATAAATTAATTTTGAATTGAATTGAAACTGAAAATAAAAGTGTAATAAAGATAGGAATTAAGATGAAAAAGAAACATAAAAATGATAATAATTGACATGAAATTTTAGGAAAAATTTATTCAAGCGCTTTTTAATTAATTTATAATAAAAAATAATTATATATTTACTGTTAATTCATTTAAAAAAATTATGATATTTACAGTTTATTTTTATTATTATTACAATTTTCTTATAATTTTTCATCGTTTTTTCAATAAAATGAAAAAAGAAAAGAAAAATACGGATAAATAAAAGTAAAAAAAGCAAAAGTTGTCTTTCTATTTTATTTATGAACAAATATTTATTTTGTAAATTATGTGTCATCTCTATTTGATCGAATGATTGATGAATTTAAACATCTAAAAAATAAATGAAAAATAAAGTTAAAATGTAAAATAAATTATTTGGACTTTTATTTATTTTTATGAATGAAAAAAATATTGATAAATATGAAAAAAATTAAATTAATTAGAAGGCAATCATGCAAAACGATAGAAAAAAACGGTAAGATAAATATTTTTTCTTTTTATCTTTTTTTTTACCTTTGGATGATTTCTCATTTCCCTTTGTCCGATTGCTCTTTTTATTTGTCTTAAATGCGACACCTTGAAAGGTAACGATCGTTTTTTCTCTTTTTTGTTTTTCTCGAAAGAAAATGCTCTATTAAGAGTCTTTTCTTGAAGATTCATGACACATTCAAAGATTTTTGAATATTTCAAGAAAATTTTGAACTTAATTTTACTTTAATGTTCCTTAAAAGAAATATTAATTTGCTTTTAAATTTACAACGAAAATGTGAAATATTTATTTTAAACGTAATTTTCTACATGATTCACTGATAAAATTTACACTTAAATGACAAATTTCATAGAATAAACATTTTTCAAAGCAAATTTCATTTGACTAGAAGACAGAATAAAATGTTTAATGGCAGTACAAAATTAGTCACAAGAGAAGTATTATTTATCACCAATGTTATTTTATCAAGTGCTGTTTGAACATAATTTTCAATGATGTTCCTATTTTTGGGTTTCTTACTATTATTATTTTTTTTCATCCTAGTCAGATGAATAATTCTCTCCATTTCCATTTCCAAATATAATATAGGAGAATATAAAATACAATCAAAACGATGAAAGAATAATGACAATATGACAATAAAGATATAAATTTGAAAAGACATTGGACATAATAAAGAGCAATTTCATCTTTTTCTTATATTTTTTTTTGTTCTGTAACAGTTTTGCTTCTAAACATTTCTTATTTGAAGTTCCTTTTATTTTTTTTTGCTATAGATACAAAATGTCAATTTAATATGAAAATTAGAAGCAATTTTTTTTCTTCTGTTCATCACAATCATTGAATAAGAAAATCATGAAACAATATGTCTCACATTTAAGTTTTTGTTCATTGTTGTGTTTTAGTTTATAGACTTTATAACACCCACAAAAAAAAATCACCATTGCCAACAATTGGATTGTTTAATGATAAATTATCTTGGAGACGTGACATCAAATTTAACGGCATTTTTTGCTTCATCAAAGAATGTGTTGCAATGGAAAACAACAAAAAATAAAATGAAAAAGACACAAAAAATCGGTTTCTAGTAAAATGAACATGATTTCAATATATTTTAAGGACTTCGCCTTGACAGTCACCTTTGAAAGTGTCCTTTTGTTACATTTAACATTGAATAGAAAAACAAAGGAAAGAAAAAAATAAACATTTGTTTAGATTTGATGAATGGAAATAATTTGCCTCTCAAGTATCTTATCAATTTTTTTGTTAGTTATTTTTGGATATATCAAAAGATGAAAGTTCATTGTGTCCAGTCAGTTCGGCGTCAGAATTGTTAGTAAAAGTATCGGTTACATAAATAATAAACTTTATTTTAATAGGAAAATATGAATAAAAAGGGAAATAAAAATAAAATAAAAGGAAAAAGGGTAAACCTTTTTCGTGATAAAGAAAAAAAATTGTAAGCATCAATTAGATTTTTTTTATTTTTAAAGGAAATTGTAAGAAAATACTTCTTGCACTAAAATTAAAAGAATGGTCTGTTTGAAAAAAAAAATTATAAATAAAATACAAGTTGAATTACGGTGCAAAGAAAAGAAAAAGTTAACGGTGTAGTTCACGAAAATTTTAATTTTAAAAATAGTATTTTTTATATGCCGTTACAATATTAAATTTTGTCCAATTTTAGGCAAATTGTGAATTTGTGCTTTTTCTACATCCAAAAATTATTCATGCAGGATAGTTGAAAATGGTGGCTGTGCATTTGTGCTTTTTCTACATCCAAAAATTATTCATGCAGGATGGTCGAAAAAAATTTTAGAATTTGAAGATGAATGTTCATAAGGTAACGATGGCGGGTAACCTGACACTTCTGTGCCAAAATCTTAACTTTACTAAATTTCCGATAGCTAAACTGTCGAATCCAGAATCTGCAGTGAAAATAACTTGAAAAAAGAATAAATAAAATTTATTTACACAAAACCTGTAAAAATCTTTTGTAAATGTTCATTCAAGAGAAAAGATTTGTAGTACAATAAACATCAAGTTAAAGGCAAATACGCAATAATACCAAAACGAAACATTTATTGTTTGTTACACGAAAAAAGGAAAAAAAATAAAATACATAACAGATGTAGCGAAATTTATTTTTACTTTTTCTTAACAATAAATAAACAGCATTGTCGAAAACAGACAATGATGAAAGAGAAAATTTTTATTTAATTCTTTACAACTGTGACTTTCAAGTACAAAAACCTCTTTTTTTTCTTATTTAAAATTAAAGATTGAATAGGTTTTAAAACGAACATTTAATTTTAATTTTCATGAGAATTTTAACAGAAATAAACTTGAAAAGTGCATTGTATTTCATTGTTATTTCAGTGTAATGTTTGTTAAAATTGTAAATTTAATTTTGTTCCATTTCATTCGTTATTTTAATGTTTGTATTTCATCATTCATTCAGATGTGCTTAGAATTTATATATAAATTTTGACAAAAAAAATTATATTTAATGTTTTCATCAATGTTTGTCAGAGGAATAATTAAAACAGAAAACAGAAATCACATTAAAAGCTCACAAAAGCTTGAACTGCCACAAAATATTTTCAATACACTTGAGAAAATTAAACAGACATTCAAGGTAAATAAACTGCAGTTTTTTTGTTGTTTAAATGTCACTTAATTTTCTGCAAATATGTTAACAACTAAATTCAAGGAGAAAATAACGACATGATAATAAAAAAACTAAATTTGTTTTGTTGAAATGCAACAATGCACTTTGTGTCTGTGTGAAGGTAAATAAAATTTGTATTCAAAGTCTGATGATAATAATAATAGTAATTCCATAACAGAAAATGTCGACAATGACACATTTTAGCAGCAGATCACGAGAGGAAAATAACAAACAATTACCTACAACATATGAAGTCTTTTACTTTGTGTGTGTTTTTTAGAAAATGTGTGTAATTTCATGCATTGTGATTTCAATACAAAACAAAATATTTGTGCAAAGTATTTTACTGATGATGTTTAAATAATTCTTATTTATTGTGAAAATGTTACTTTTGTAAACTTTTCATTTGTGTAAGCATCAATTTTATTTTTTTTTTAATTTTCCACAAAACTGTCATTCAAAATCAATTTATCGCTGTATGTGGTGTTGAATTTAAAGTTTTATCATATCATGCATATGCAATTTGTCACATCAGGATAAATATATCCATGTGTGTGTGTGAATTAACATGAGCATCATGGTAACCAATTTAATGCAATCAATATTTGTCAATATCTGACAAATGTAAATTGATTGAGAACTCCTTCAATACAAATTTTATGTATTTCATAATAGGATTCCCTTTTTAATCTTATAATGTCTAATTGTTTCACGTTTTACATGTTAATTCATAAAATTTACACCACAAATTTAGATTGTTGAATTTCAAGAGATGTGGCATGTTCATCATTTAATTAGTGATTAAATTTAATTGATGTTACGTTTCATAACTACTGTGTCTTGGTAATAAAATGTTGTGCTGACAATATGTTTGAAATGATATCACTTGATTGAATGTCCATGAGAATGATTTGGTGTTACACAATCAATTAAATTAATTAGATGTGAAAAGACAAGACAAAGGAATATTGGGAAGAAAATGGATTAAGTTCATTATTTGGTATTACATTCATTTGAAACCTTTAGAAAATTTGAAAATCTATTTACTTAAACTGATGCACCTTTGCGCGCTGGATAGGCAATTCCTGAGCTAAATTGTCCCACTGACTCTCAGTTTCAGATAAATTTCATCGAAATATTTGTGAATATCTTAGTTTAAAGTGAAAATTCAATCTTTGATACACTTTTGTTTGCTGGGTATGGAGTCACTTTGCTTCCAAAGCTAAAATTACTCAGTGACTTCCTCCAACCTCAATAAAAAATCATTAATTTTTGTCTTATACTAACACAACATCGAAAAATTTGAGGATACAGGTCTTCTGTATTTTCATGTATGGTGAGAATCGGAACTGCTAGCTGGGTATGCAATTAAGACAATTTTGAAACAAAGTCTTCGTATTCGTTTCATACAGTAAGAAAATGTATTATGTGAAAATTTTCCAAAATTTATGTCATTGTAAATCCTTCTTTAGATTAATTTTATATGAAACATAGTACCAATATTTCCTTTGTTCATTTAATTTGTATTATTTTTGATTATTGAAGCAAATTCTGGTCTTATTGTTTTCTTTTATTCCCGTTTTAATTTAATATAAATTTTATTGAAATACACCTGAATAATCCACAAAATAATAGGAAAATGTACCAATGGCATTTGTCACATTTTTTTATGATTATTTTAAATTTCGATTACAGGATGGCATGAAATGCCTGTCAAAAGTCGAATATTTTTTATTTTCCTAAGCTCTTACCTTGCTTTTTTCCGAGAAAAAAAACTTTGTTCCTTTTTTCTCACATTCAAGCTATTGTTTTAAGCACATTGTATCATAAATTTTGAAATACCATTCAACTCATTTAACCCACATTTGTCATTCTACAGTATTATTTTCTTCTGTAGTGCACTCACAAGGAAAATGCATTTCATTTGAAACATCATAAATTTTATTTTGTAAAATTCATTCTGGTGTAAACTAAACCTTAAAAAGTTGTTGTTTTCATATATATACATTATATTTTGTGTTATTTATGGTAGCTAATAAATTTTTTAAGTGCAGTTATGTAAGGAAGATCTTAAAAGAAGCAGAAAAGTTTGCAAGTCAACGAACCATCAAACGGAAAAAATTAAATTAATATTGTTTAGTTTAAAATTTTAATTAGAAAAGTTTTTAATTTAAATTTATTAAACTATAAACCGCATTTCCCACTTCTTAAGACATATCTTGTTGTTTGATTTATTTGAAATCACCGTTACAAGAAACAAGGCGTCTCCATTTTTGTTATAAATTAGAATTAAAATGAAATGAAACTCATACTCAAATATTTTTTTGTTGATTTTATTAAATTATTAATCATTTATTAGCATTATCTTGATAATTAAAATTAATAGGGATTATGTCAATTTGTTTTTTCAATAATGAATTTCAAGCCTTACACAAAGAAAGAAGGGACAATTTCTAATTCTAATATTTTCACATATGCACTGATTTTTTTGTTTATGTGTTTTCACAATAAATAGAAGTTAATGATGACAATGATCACCTTACAATTTAACTGCTTTTAAGATGCTGAAATACACTTAGGGACAATTTTTATTTTTAATATTTTACAACTGCTGAACATGATATTTAATCGATTTAAAATAAAAATTTTAAATTAAAAGTAAAACGTTTTTAGAAGAAAAATTTTAAAGAAATAATTAAATAAATTAAATAATTAATAAAAAAAATATCTTACATTATTGATTGATTTTTTTTAACACAATTTTAAGAGAATTTGCTTAGCGAATTAAATTCTAAATATTTAACAAAATTTGAACTTAAATCATTAGATTTGAACGAATTTCGATTCTAAGCAGTTTGCATTTTGTTTGACATTTTACGCCTTTGACGTACTTTTTTGACATATGCTTCAACGAGAGCCTGAATTTTCACAGGATTTATTTCTCCAGTGCGACTGTGGCAGATCTGATAAATAAAATGGAGAATGTTTTTATAAATTTTATAAAAATTAGCAATTTTTTAATTGAAAATTTACCTTTGGAACGGCCTTTCTCATGATTTCCTTGTACTCCTCTTTTGTGATGCGTTTCTTATTGTAGTGTGGTTTGATAACCAATTTAACTTCTTCAATCACGCGCTCTTGTCTATTCAGTTTTCGGAGAAGCTGCAAAATATCCAATTGTATTAATTTAAATTATCAACATTAAAAACAGAGATTTTTACCTTATCTTTGACTTGCAATTCAACGGCCGAACTTGGAACTTCATCATCGTCAAATTTGCTACGTTTGCCTGTACCTTTAACATAAAATTGAATTTAAAATGGGTTTAAATATAATTTTTTTGTGAATTACCTTTCCTATTTTTACTTCTGCCTGATTTACCAGCCATCTTATACGTGCTAGACACATTTGAAAATTTATGAACTGGTGATGCACTTCCAAATAAGTTGTCAAACAAGTCGGCTTTATTTGGTGGAACTCCACCACGAGTTGTTGATGTAACATTTTTACTGTGAGTCGAAGGCTTGTAATTATCTGTTGTTGATGATGGTGGTTCAAATAAGTCATCAAAATCATTTGAACCTGGAGAATAAGGTGAATCAATTTCCATATCGTTCATTCCCGCACTTCCATGCGATTTATTACTAGTTGTTCTCGGTAATGGTAATTTCGAGATAATACTTCCAGAGGTATTTGCTGTGAGACTACTTAATGGTTTTATGCCTAATTTTTGTGAGTTTGAGACATTTTGAGACTTGTAACCGACTGCAGGGGATCTTGTCGGTGTTTTAAGTGGAGTTGATCCAGGTTGAATGCGAGATGTTGATTTAACGTTATATTTACTGGGTGTTTGGACAACAACATTACTTAGTACTGTGATTTGCTTTTCAACTGGAACATCATTTTCCATATGTGTTTCGGTGATTTCATCGATTGAATCGATTGTTAATCCAGATTTTTCTTTTTCTGATACACTTCCAATTGATTTATTGACAAGTGACATAACTAAATCTACGGGTTTTAATTGGTTTATCTTCTCTTGGTCTTTTAACATTTGTTGTTGTTGCTGTAGCTGAGTTTCCTCTAATGGAGGCGTACTTGAACGGGATAATGGTCCATCATCGTGATCCATTGTATTGTCTTGTTGTCCTGGACTTTCAGAAGGGGATTTAGTTGGCTCAAATGGATCATACACATCAGGTGATTTTGGAGTTGGATCTGGTGGAGTATTTGGGCCAATTTTTTGGGCCGCAGTTTGATCTTTTTCATTCCTAGTTGGAACATTTTCGTCCTCATCATCATCCTCGAACAAGTTATTTATGACTCGAAGACGCGTTTTTGAAGGCATTGAAAACTTAATTGATGTCGTAGTAGGTTCTGGTGGTGTCTTAGGGCCACTTGTTGCTTGAATTCTGAAATCTTCTTCAGCATTTGGTGATTCTGGAGGTGAGGCTGGTCGAACACATTCATCAATCGGTTCAGCGTCTTCAACTTGATCTTCTTCAACCACGGATCCTTGTCGTCTTTCTTTTCCATCTCTTTCATGATCACTATCACTCAAAACAATAACAGGCGATGCAGGTGCTTCATTAAATGGAGAATTATCCAAATCTATAAATGCCACTGGTTTTGTGTCAATTTTCCTGTGTTTCCTTGTAGGTTTTGGTGGAATAGGATCCTTTAATTGCAATGTTTTTGTAGGATCTCTCTCAACTCGCCGCACTTCTCTATCAGCATCTGGCTGTGTGGGCTGTTTATCAGCATTTGTATTACTAAAACTGACACTTACAAGAATATTGTCGCCTGATGCAAAAACTTCTTTACTCGTTGGTACAGTTCGAGACTTGCCAGTATTTTCAATAACTTTTTCATGTCGATGTCGATGCTCACGACGATCTTTACTCTTTTTCTTTTCGGCCTTTTTCTTTTTGTCCTTTTTCTTGGTTCGATTACTTGTGGCAGGGACATCTCTATTTTGCAAAACAACGCGTAAATTTTCTTGAGATCCCTTCAATGTTCCCAAAGGTGGTGTCCATGATGGACTGGGATGTCTTGTAATTGAAGTGCGTCGTATCTGAGATGGATTTGTCCAAGGTACCACTGGCTCAACTACAGGTGATCTACAAATATGAAAATAAATGGTTTTAATATATTTGAAACGAATTTAGGTTTAAATTTTACCTTGAGACTGGACGCTTTTTCCTTTCTCTTGATCGATTTCGTTTCCTCTTTCTTTCTCTATCTTTTCTTTTAACGGGACTTGTTCGTCTAAGAGGACTTTTTGAACGATGTCCCATTGAGCGAGATGGTGATCTAGAAAATGATTTTCTACTACTCATCGTCCTGGGAGCACGTCGAATAGGTGATTTTGTTCTGCAAATATAAAATTATTCAAAAAATCATCATTGTTAGTAAAAAGAAAATTTACCTCATTTGTCTTTTAGGTGATGGACTTTTACTTTTTGTACGTTTATTGCGTCTTGGTGAATAAGAAGGAGAGCGTGATATACTAAAACTTTTTCGACTCCATGACCTTGATTTGGAAGACCTTGATATAGGACTTCTAGTGCGAGATCTTGTTCTTCTCCTTGGTGCAGGACTTCTGCTTCTCGATCTCTCTCGAGGTTTTGTCCTTCCAAATGGATCTCGCTGACTAGCTTTTGTTATAACTTCTCTAACATTGTATCGTGGAATTTCCCGTTTTTTATTTGATATTTTCTTGCTTTTATTTTCTTTGTCTTCTGATTTATCTCTGGAATGACGACGTTTATTCTTATCCTTTTCTCTGTAATTTCTCTCCCTTTGATTTTGAACCTTCTTAAATGGCGTTGTAGACTCTTTATTGCCCTGCTTATCACTTTGTTCTTTATTATTTCCAGTTTTATCTGCACCACGGGCACTTAAACTGCTGTCTTCATCCTCTGAGATTAATTCAGTCTCCATTCCATCGATTCCCGCTGTTGTTTTTCCTGAATCTGTTGCATCTTCCCCTTCTTTTGTGGGATATTTTTCATCAAGACACGGTGTGTAAGAACGATCTGGTGCTTGAAATGTAGTTGGATTTTCTTGTTCACCCTGACCTTCCAAATGTTTGTTTATTTCTTCATCTAAGCCACCATCACTGTCATACAAATGAAGAACTTGAGACTTAGCTTGACTATCGCTTATCGGTTTATCTTCATTGCTCGCCATTTGTTCACTTTGAGCCTCATCGATTTTTTCGTCTTCAATTTTTTTATCTTGATTTTCATTATTTTCTTCATCTTCATCATCTCCACTTAATTGCACTAAATCAACACGTTCATCGATTTGATCACCTTCGTTCTCCGAATCATTTACCTTTTCCTTATTTTTAGCTAGATTCATACTTTCAGAAGAATAAACTGAAAAATTTGGGCATGATTTGTCTTCATCGTCACCAAATATGTCAAAACTCTTCCTACTTGCTGCAGTCTTTTGTGGTCTTTGTGGCAGTGCACTAAAGGTATTAACAACAGTTCGACCGGTATTTTCTCCTGATCCATCTTGAGCACCACTGACATTACTTGTATTACTACTATTATTTGTTTCGCGAGTTTCAGTTCCATCAACAGCATTTTGATTTCTTTGATTTTCATTTCTGGTCGAGTAATTTTGTTGCTGACCACCTGAAAATGCTGAAGTTCCATTGTTCGTTGTTCCATTTAATGGGGCTTGATTTATTTCAGGTCGATTATTCTGACTAATACCTTTTTTATTATTGTTATTATTAAATACTGGCCTACCCCCTTTAAGAGTACAAACATTACTTAGACCATTCTTTGAATGCCATTTTTCTTGACTTTCCATGATGGAATCCAAAATATTAGCAGATGAATGATGAATAGGTTCAATTATCATTTTGCGTTTCAATAGATTTCTATTAGCACCAATACGGTTATTCATCCTAATTGCAGTCAAAACGTCACCTGTAGCTGGAATTCGGTGTACTGGAGTTGGTTCAATTGGCATTTCATCATTTTCTTCATCACTAAAGTAATCTAAATTGTTTGCCGGCTCAAACAGTCTTACGGTAGGAATACCAGAATTATATCTCATTGCATTGATACCTGCATCATTATTATCGCGCGAAATTGAAAATTTGCAGGTATTTTTTTGTGATTTCTTTTTCGTTCGTCTTTTCTTGGTTTTACGCTTTCGTTTTATAACACGACCAGTGCGACTTGACCTCTTGATCGGGAATTTCTCATCACCACTATTAACATCATATTCTTCAACGGCAGTGCGAGTAGTTCTACGAGTTGCACGTCTTCTCCTGCGTTTACGTGTTCCTCGTTTTAGTGCTCGTCGAACTCGTTCTAAAGTCGATCTAATTCTACTTGGACCGGCTTGTGGTTGAGCTGGAGTTTCTTCTTCATCTTGTGAGTCACTTTCTAGGAGATCACCTCGAGTTATTATTGCAGCTCTTATTCGTTCAGATGCTCGAGTTCGGATAACTCTCAACAAAGGAGCGTCACTTTCAGCAGAAGATTCAATTTCTTCTTCAACAGCAGCTTCATTTGCAGCCGATTCACGAGATGTAATGCATCTTCGGCAATACCAACTTCCAAGTGGAACTTCTCGTAATCTTGGAGTCAAACATTCCATGTGAAAACCATGATCACAGCCTAAAATAATGAGATATGAAAATTAATATAATTCGATTTGAGATTAGTTAAATAATTACCATCACACAACAACATCGTATGCTCATTGTCCGACCTATGACAAATTTCACAATATGTAAGATCATCGACCGCTTCCAACTCAGCTTCATTGTATTCTTTTCGTGTAACTTCTACACTACGAATTACATTTTTGTCAAGCCAATTATCCATGATGCAGATTTTGGTGAATTCTTTTCGATCAATTGGACAAGTTGTAACATTTTTTGCCCATTCTTCGATACACAATGCACAAAATATATGCTGAACACTGCTACAATCTTCAGGAAATCCAATTTGTTGGCAGCTGAAGCTACGCAAACAAATTGGACATGATGGACGCGATTCAGACACATCACTTTCACTTGCCTCTGAAGTATCGGCAACACTTTCATCATCTTCATCAGATGAATCCTCATCTAAATTGTTTTCAGCTTTCATTTCTGTTTTATTTTCACAATCGCTTTGATTTTCATCTTTCTCCATTTTGGTTTTATAATATTTGACATAAATTTGATTGTAGTGTCACCTGTCGGAGAATTACTTCAACTGTTTTCCGGTTTGAAATTCAAAATAAAGGAAAACCGTTAATTGTCTATTGGTAATTTTATATAGGTGGCTCACTTTTGAATTTCTCCTTGAAATCAAATATCAGGAAAATATTTAAAATCAGGAGGTTTTTAAAGATCATTTGTAACTTAATTAAATTTAAACGTTGCATGTGCAAATGCGTTAAAATCAAAAGTGTTACCATGCTGTGGTCCTGAATGACACATTTCTCATGTCTCCAGTGTGTAAGTCACATTCTGATGGTTTTTGCACATTTTTTCAGTTCCATCAGCATTAAATTTAATTTAACACAATCTAGCTTACAATTACTGTAAAAGCCCTTAGATTCAGGTGTTGGATTCTTAAATTACGCATTTCAGAAATGGGGACATATCGTGGATTAATAAAATGGACAATTTATGAAAAAGTTGGACAAATCAATCGCCATGTTTTGTACACAAACGAGATGATCAATTGTGCTGGAAATGTATCCGTTCAAGATGCGTATGGTAAATTTATTCAAACTGTCGGAAAAATTTATGAGGAAATAACAAAGCGATGGATGAAATTAGATTGTGTCAACATTTTTTACAAAGGTATTTTGAATTAATTATTTTCATACATTTA
The DNA here is from genome assembly GCA_900002565.1 of Culicoides sonorensis. Lineage (NCBI taxonomy): Eukaryota > Metazoa > Arthropoda > Insecta > Diptera > Ceratopogonidae > Culicoides > Culicoides sonorensis. Next base: position 354,731 of record LN483452.1, on the reverse strand, counting down.
GTAATTTTAAATCTTTTTCACGTCCAAAAGATCCAGTCGGTGATCAAATATGGATTAACAATCATGAATCTTTTTACTGTTTCATTATGTTGGCATCACAAATGCTCAAACCACCACTTGAAATTACCTTAAAAAATAGTCAAGATGAGTCGGCATTTCAAAATACAATGGTTTGTAATGATTGTGGAGTGAAATTGGTGTGTCATCAATGTCATGCTGGATATCCAAAAATTCAAATCCCTGTTGTTGAGGTGGAGGAAATCGGTGAAGACGTAGTTGATGTTCCTGACGATGAACCATTAATTGAGCAGGAAAGTTTTGACAGACAAATTCAATCAAAGGACGTGTCACCCGAGTCACAGAAATTGGATGATCAACCAATAGAAAGCAATGAAAATTCATTTAATCCACGAAAAAGTTCCTCAGAATGGTCGGAATTTTCATTGGAACAACCCACTTCCGATGAAAATGATAACATTGCGTTTGAACCTTTGAATAATGTGGAGCATTATGAACATCCAGAGGAAGTTAAGGAAAATTTGATTTTAGCTGAAGAACTTAAATCCATGAACTTAAATGAGAATCTTGAAAATCATGATGAGAAAGAGCCAAAAGTAGAATCACATGAAAATCATCAAGTCCTCATAAAAGAAGTTGAGAATTCTGTTGACAAAAATTACTCAACTTTGAATGAAAATGATGTTGAACCATCTAAAAATTCTGATTTACAAAATATAGTTGAATTTGTCATTTCACAAACCCCTAATGATTGGTCTGAATACACTGTTGAAGATCTGAAATTCGAGAAAGCAGTTCAAAATGAAGTCAAAACAGCCAAAACCGTTACAAATGAGCCTGAACTTCAACTCAACCATCAAAATGCAATTCCTTTAATCTTGAATGGTGAATTTACAGACTCATTCAATATCAATGAACAAGTAGTTGAATATGATGAACCTGAATTTGACTATCTAGAACCTTTCAACAAGACTGTAAATCAATCAAAATGGTCTACTAATGTCAACTGTGATATTTCAATTGATAGTTCCAAATCGAATAGTACCGTAGTTGAATTGAATGAACCAAAACCATTTGCAAAACACAGCTTTTCTCGCAATAACACTAAATTTCGTCGTCCTCGTCCAGGCTACTTGGATTTAGATCAACCGTCACATGATGAAATAAATCAATTTAATAATGTTGATTGGAAGAGTGCATCACCAACTGCAATGACGATCAAGAAAATGAATGACTTAATGATTATCAAATCAGCTGAATATGCAGAAAATGAAAAATTTCAATTTAACAATAGAAATTCCAAAAGTGATGAAGGCAAATTAGCTGATGTCAATGATGAAGCTGAAAAGGAAGCTGTGAAAATTAAGGGAAAAGCTTTGAAACGCATTACAATGCCTCGTCCTATTCGTACTCTTAACTAAAATGGATTTAACTGATATGCTATTATTGATTTTTAGCAAGGATTCATATGCACTATGTAACTTTTGATGCCAAATTAATTATTTTTTTAAAAAATAACAGGTTTTTCAATTTAATTGAAATTCTCTCATGAATAAATGTCTGAAATTCTTCTGAATAAATTAAATTTTGAATCGATTTTTTTGTTCTTTTTTTCTCTTAACGGTCATTTCAAACCGTTTCATATTTCATCACATGTTCAACATATGATTATTGGTTGGCGCGAATTGTTCTATCAAAAAATGTTGTTTTTCCCACGGTTCAAATAATTCAATTTTAATTTAATGTCCTGTAATTGTTTTTTTTTAATATTAATTTCATTCAGAGATACGTAAAATAGTTTATAAAATATGGGAATTACAGGTGAGATTACATTTCATTCAAGGATATAAAATAAAATTGAATGTATGCATTTTCAGGCCTAATTCCATTTATCGAAAAGGCATCCCGAAAAGTTGATATTGACGAGCTCTCGGGTAGTACAGTAGCCATCGATGCATATTGTTGGTTACATAAAGGCATAATTGGATGTGCAGAGAAATTGATGAGAGGCGAAAAAACGAGCATCCATATCAATTATTGTATGAAACAAGTAAATTATTTACTTTCACGACACATTCGTCCCATACTTGTGTTTGATGGAAGACATTTGGCAGCAAAAGCTGGTGTAGAAGCAGAACGACGAGAATCAAGAAAAGCGGCAAAGGTAAAGGCCAAAGAATTGATAGCTCAAGGAAGAAATTCAGAAGCGAGAAGTTTCATTCAAAGAGCATTAGATGTCTCACACAAAATGGCACTTGAATTAATTGAGGAATGTCACACTCGTGGAGTTGACTGCATTGTTGCTCCGTATGAGGCTGATGGTCAATTAGCTTACTTGAATTTGACAGGCATCGCTGATTATGTCATTACAGAAGATTCTGATTTGATCTTATTTGGATGTAACAAAATTTTATTTAAATTCAACTTTACTGGTGGACTTTTGTTTGAAGCGGATAAACTTCATCTTGTAATGGGAGTGCGCAAAGAAAAATTTACCTTTACGAAATTCCGTCAAATGTGCATATTAAGTGGTTGTGATTACTTACCCTCATTGCCAGGAATTGGACTTGCTAAAGCGAAAAAATTTATGTTGATGACTGATGAGACTGATATGAGACGTGCCTTGGCGAAGATTCCCAATTATTTAGGACTACGACAAGTTGTTGTTACAGAGGAATACAAAGAAGGATTTTTGAAAGCCGAATCGACATTTCAATACATGATCGTTTATGATCCAAAAAATCGAAAACTTACAAGACTGAATGAACTGCAGGAAGGAATTGATGAAAACCTGTTAACGAACTCAGGTGAATTTTTCGATGAAGACCTCGCATATCAACTTGCTTTGGGCAATATTGATCCCATGTCTCTCAAAAAACTGCATGACTGGGATCCAGATGAGCAAATTCAAGAAAAATTTCGATCACGTAGCATTTGGTGCAACAATAAGGAAAATGGAAATCATAAAGCCAAACGTAAAGAGCCACCGACTGAAGATGAAATTCAAGCAGAGCACCTGAAAAGTATAAAAATGCGTTTTCTCTCAAAAATAGACTATCAAGTTGGCCAAGAAGAAACTGAGGATCTTGTATCATCGTATATCTCAGAACCTTCCCGATCGGAGCCACCAAAGAAAAAGTTACGTACTACAAATATGGAATCACCTCGTAAATCTACAAATATCTTTAAAGTTAAACCGAAAGAACAGACACCAGTTAAAAGTCCTCTCAAATCTCCGAATCAATGTAATGTTTCGTTAATTGCATCTGTTTCATCGAAAACACATCAAATTGATACGTGTGTGGTTGATTCAAATATAACACCTAAAAAGGATCTTTTTGCCATTGCAAAGCAAAAAACTGAAGAGATAATTTCACCTGCAGCATTAAAATTACTGAAAATGGTGCAAGAAAAATTGAAGCAACCTCAATCTCGTAGAATAAGAGTGACAAATGATGACGATATAACCACTAAAACTCCATCACCACCAAAAGAAATAATTTCCAGTGAAATCACATCAACATCTGATATCGAATGTGAATCAATTTCAAGTGACAATGAAATAATGATACTCACACCGAGCACGGAAACGTCTGAAGAAGATCTCAGTTCAACTCCAATTCAGATTGAGCCTGCTGTTATTTTAATTGAAGATGATAGTCCGTTACCGATAGTTAAGAAAACAGTTGAGATTAAACCGAAATTTGCTAGTCGTGGTCCCGGATTAACAAAAAGAAAAGCTGGAACTTCAAAAACATTGACGAAATCAAATTCACAACAGATGAAATTGAACCATTTTGGGTTCATTACTAACAAAAAATTGTAACAATTAACATTCTTTAACTAAAAGTCATAAATAAAAAAACAGGAAATCACATTTAATTAAATTTTTATCACTTTTATTTCAAATCTACTTAGATTTCGGTATATAAACACTGTGTCCTGTTTGTTTTAAATGGTTAAAGAGTTTGTTTTTGGATGGAAACAGATTGTTGCATGTGACACATTTGTGTTCTTCCGTCTCTGACTTTTTTGAAGGTTTTTCTTCTTTTTTCTGTGCAACGACTGGTTCAGGCTTAGGAACTGAAGCCATTGAGTTTGCCTTCGTCTTGGCTTTGCCTTTTCCTTTTTTTGATTTTTTGCTACCTTCATCCCAGGTAAAATCATCATCATCGTCTTTATTTTTCTCCACTTTTAGTCCGATATCCGATGAAGGTTGATCAGGCTCAGATGATTCTGAGACTCGTGATACTGGAAGGGTTTTCTTTTTATTTTGTTTTTTACTTTTATCACGTTTTTTACTGTTTGGCAATGAATCGGATTCTGTTGGTTCTTCTGGCATAGAACTGTAACCATTGAGCGTTTCTTCTTCAACTTGTTCCTCGTCAATGACTTTGCTATTTTGAATTTCAAGCAACATTTGATTTGCTTTATGTTTTTTCGTGGAAAGATGATTCTTATATGAGTTTTCATCTTTGAACAGCCTATTACAGGCCTCACAATACAGCGTATCGTCATCTGAGCCTTCGTCTTGTTCCTCAGCAGAATCTTCAACATACATCTTTGAATAGGCACTTTCAAGTTGTTTCAGCTGTTCCTCATAACCCTCGTTTAAAACTCCATCTTTGTGTTTCAGCTCTTGTTCTTTTAATTCTTCTTCTTTTTTCCGCATTTGTTCTAACCTAAGTTGCTCTGTTTTAATTCGATTCATTTCAGCCTTTTCCTCTAAAATTTTTTTGTAAGCAGCTACTCGTCTATCCCGCTTTTTAACGAAACTCACTAGATTCCTCACTTCTTCATTTCGTTCTTTCCTAGCTTTCAATTGAATTTTCTTGTTTTCCTTATCCATCATTTTATTTATTTTACGATGTCTTATTTCAGTAGCATTGTGTGGAAACAACCACGCATAGCTCTTTTTTGTCGAATAACTCTCGGCATATGCATAAAATGGCCTAACGACAGTGTCATAATCACTATCAGCATTTCCAAAAACTGGCACTTCTTCAATTTCCTCTTCAGTCATGTATTCAAAATCTTCGGCAAATATCTTTGAAAAAACATCTGAATACACGGCATAGAAATTTTTTGGTTCATTTTTATCATAGCCTCTGTAGCACGAGGCAGTAAAATATTGAAAAACGTCCAGCGCTTCCTCCTCATAATCGGTGTGTTTACCTTTGAGAATTTCATCCCGATGATTATCATACCAGGCCCGTTCTTGAGCATCAGATAACACTTCATAAGCCTGTTGAACAAGTTGAAATTGCTCTTTTGCTTCAGCCTCATTGTTTATATTTTTATCGGGATGCCATTTAAGGGCAAGTTTCCGATATGACGATTTAATTTGAGCATCATCAGCATCTCGAGGTATATCGAGAATCTCATAATAACACTTCATTTTTATTTACTTAATTTAATTTATAAAATATTTTTAATTTAATAATTTTATTTATAAATAAAATTGCACTATTTGTCGATGTGCCAAATAAAATGAGGATTTGACAGCTGTCAAATTGTATTTTTTAAAGTTTCCTGACATATTGAGAGAAAATAAGCCTTTTAACAGCATTCAATGTCTGTCTATTCTTAAAACTCTTTCTCACAAGGCAATGAAAATTTTAGATAATATTACAAGGTTCAAGAAATATCTTTTTAGTAAAACATTCTAATGAGGTTTGATTGGCTATGATTAAAATTCGCTTATCTGTTACGTTTAATAATACGGTTTTCAATAAATTTTCTTTGTTATTTTTGTATTTCAATTCCATTAACACGTATTCGCACTACACATAACCAATGGATTGCAACTGCGAGACAAAAACTAATATTTTTTTTTATTTTTTTAAGTTTTTTTATACAAAATTTTTCTAACTCACGCGTTAATATTTTTACATAACAATTAGCTGCTATCCTCCTTCAACTCCCAAGTGCTAAAATCATCAAAATGGAATTAATCACTGTAAGTAAAGAAAATATGACACAGAAAATCCATGAACTTGAACCTCTCACATTTATAACAATAAATGAAAATTTATATTTTACTTGCAGAATTTATTGTGTGGTGTGGTTGATTCAATAAAAGGGATCAAAGTTTTGTTTTATTTGGATAAAGAAATTATGGCGAGAAATGCTAGCAGACAACTCTTACTTGACCAACAGAAACAACAACACAAAGGTGAAAGTCCAAGTCTGAGTAGCAGTGGACAACGATCTGGTACACCTGTAAATATTGGTGCTAACAACAAGGAAAAAATTGAGTGCGTGATTAAATTTTTCTGAGTTAAATGTTTAAATTTCAAATTAACAATTTTTCAGAGAACCAAATGTCTCGAAAAGAGTATTTCAATGTTGTACATTGAATGGTGGAATGTTCTTTTTATCAATTGCCTTTTTCAATTACATGTTAATGCATGGAATTCGTCACATATTAGATTATATGTATGGAAGTCCAGATAACAGTGCTCCGATTTGGCGTTACATTGAACCAACACTTACCATAATTTTTACATGTCTGTGGATTCTGCCACTCTTTATACTTAGTCGTGTAGTGAATAGTCTTTGGTTTCAAGATATTGCTGATTCTGCATTTAAAATAAGGAAAGGAAGGCCACAGCTGTTCCCGAGTATGAGTAAACTAATTGCTGATGTCTTAATGTCAATACTTGTCCAAATTTTATTTTTGGGCCAAATTTGGTTAGTTGGATTTCTTCCTGGACCATATGTGGGTCGTATTGTGTCATTTATACATTTAGCTCTTCTTTATTCATTGTATTCATTTGAATACAAGTGGTTCAACATGGGCTGGGAATTGCACAAGAGATTAACATATATCGAATATAATTGGCCATATTTCTTAGGATTTGGAATTCCACTCGCAATTTTAACAGAATTACCAAACTCTTTTATACTAAGTGGATGTGTCTTTTCAACACTCTTTCCACTTTTCATTATAAGTGGAAATGAAGCTGCACCAAAGGCCATCACATTTGATTTACCTATCAAAATATTTTCTCCAGTTATTGCCATTTCAAATACAATCTTTTGTAGACAATTTAAAACCGTAACACCATCACATCGAAGTAGTAACACAAGTAGTTTTAATAGCAATACAAGAAATCCACCATCAACACCTAGTTCGGTGACACCATCAAGTAGCACACGATCAACACCAGTACCGACTTCAGCTCAAATTCAACGTAGAACACGCAATTTAAGGACATAACCAAGAGATATGCTTGAAAATACTGATATTTATAATGAAATTGACAAATGAGAATGCTTATCTTAAAATATTTGGTCACTTTACAAATTCTACCGACTCATCAGAAGACTTTTCAAAATAAAATTGACTGAAATACCAATAATTTTATGATTTTCATGAAAAATTTTTTAAATACTTTTTAACTTACAACTCAAACTAAAATGTACTATCAATTCAAGTCAAAATTAGAATAAAACTTATCGTAACTTTAAATTTAAATTTAGCAAATACAAAATAAAATGACAAGTCATAAATTTAATTTTTGCTTAAAATTAAAACTAATCATAGATTTAAGTAAAGTTAATAATAAGTAAAAATGGAAAGTTTATAATAATAAAAAAATTGAACTTAGAATATGATAAATTAAGGAATTAAGGCTTAAAATAAAAGTAACTAAACAGAAATGAGAAAAAAATGCTTAAAAACGATATGAACTGATTGTGATACATCTTAAACATTTTATATTTGTCTTCGTGTAAATAATTTAAAAAAAATGAACAGCTAATTGATTTTTTATTATTTTAAATATTCGCTTACGACGTAAGCCTTACGTTAGTAATTTATTATTGAAAAAAAAAATTATATTAAAAATTGTTTTATCATAATTTGCGTGACCCATGTAAAATAAATGTAATTGTAATTATTATTCATAATAAAAAAAAATTGAAGTAACAAAAATCAAAAGTTTGCAATTTCACTACAGCCTTTCCAAGATTTCCCAAAGCTGAAAGTCGCTGAAATTTTAACTTGGGTGTCCAAACGTTTGGTCAAAAATAACGGTATTTTTCAAATTAAAAAAAAATGTCAACACATTTCCGAAAAATTCAAAAAACGGTTAAAACGCTTAAATCCACTCAAGTCAAGCTACAACTTTGCTGTCGCCTGCAGACGAATATGAAAATAAAATGATTTATCTGATTTTTTATATTAATATATTTTTGCACTTTCATATTAACCAAAAATATCACATAGTTTTATAAGAATATTTAAAAGAAAGTCATTCTTTTAATAAAAAAAAACAAATTTTACCACAAATCATTGTCAATGTGCCATTTTTCGCCACTGTTAAATTTGAACATAACATCCAAGTATATCTTTTGAAAGAATCGAGGACAATTACTGAAATTCAAAGCAATAAAACATACAACTATTTGAAATTAAATTTGAATATCACAAACTTACATGTAGAATAGAACTGACGCAATTGGTGGTATCATTATAGTTTCATAATTATATACGATTCCTTCGACAATATGTTCGGCTGTTGTCTCTGGCGTTACTGTATAGCGATATTTGCATATGGTTCGAACGCGTTCTTCTAATGATTTGGTTGTGCTAATGTAGTATGGAAAAGCACAAGTGGTTTTTATGTAACTCTCGTGACCTTGAATATACAGATCTGTATGGAGAAGTATTTTAATAATTAAAAGTAATTTCAATTCCATGAAATTTCAATTCCATGAAATTTCAATAAGGTCATACCATGATTAAGAGCTTCCATGAAACCACGGATTCCAAATTTAGAAGTCGTATATGTGGCAACTATGAAATTTAAAATAAAATAATTTTACATTTATTGAGAATGGATATTTGAGGAAATTACCGTTAGGATTGGGAAAATATGCTGCAATGGATGAAACACCTACAATGTGACCATGCTTGCGTTTGATCATGTGAGGTAAGAATACTCTTGTTGTCTGAAATTTATTCACATTATTGAAAGGAAAATGTTATTTTCAAATTCTTACCCAAAAGTAGGCCATTAAATTGATATCCATGAATTTTTGAATCTTCAATGGATGTTCTTCTACAATCGGGCCTGTGAAATTTACGCCTGCATTGTTGATCTAAATGAATTTTAAAATTTAAATTTTATACTACATTTGAAGAATTGGTATCATACCAAAATATCAACAGGACCCATATCAGCATTTACCATTTTCCTTAATTTTTCCACTGCCATGAAATCTGAGACGTCAATTTGATAGGGCGTTGCATCAACTCCATACATCTTTGCTTTGTCTGCGGTTACTTTGGCAGCTTCATAATCTAAATCTACAACTGCTAAATTACATCCTTCTTGAGCTAATTTCAAGCAGATTTCACGACCTAATCCATTTCCTCCACCTGAATTCAAATGAGATTTAAGTCTTTTCATGTCCCTTTAAACATGGAAGGTCACGAATTCTTACCTGTAACTAAAGCCAGTTGCTCTGAAATATTTTTTCTCTTCCTAATAAATACTTGTTTGAAGAGTATTTTAAGTCCCGCAAAAATACTCAGCAATAAAACTTTTAAAAAGTCCAATACAAATAGTAATGCGATTAGTGGTGGCTTCATTTCAAATGAAATCTATTTGATCATGCCTTTCAATGAAATGAATATTGAATGACAAATATAAATAAAATGACCACTTGAAATTGTATTACTTAACAATAATATGTACTGAATGCCGACAATAAAAAATAGTTAAAAAAATATTAAAATTCCTCTGCAAGAACAAGAATTGTGTGTGTTATGTTCTTGATTGATGTTTAAAAACTAATGAGTATGAATGGATATTTCTCATCTTTGGTAGTCATTAAAAGCAAAAAAAAAAACAAGTAATAATTGAAGAGATATGTTGGTCTTTGGGTTATGACGTAGTGGAATAAATTATACTTCATAGTCATTTGTTTACTGTTCCTTGTTTATTCAATTTTAACATCACATTGCTGATGAGTTTGCCTTAATCCAATTAATTTTCACCTGTTTGATTTCTGAAATTAAATTTAATTTAATTTAAATATTTTCTTAAAATTGAATTTAAAATTTTAAATTTTAACGGATTTAAAAATGTGAGTTTAAAAATGAAAATTTTGGAGCATGCGCATAATCGTTTTACTTCATTTTCATCTTGACAAGGAAATTTAGTGTACAAAAAGTCCTTAAAATTCATTTTAACATTTCATTGCAGTACAATTACTTTTAAAACATTCAATAAAAATGAAAATAAAAACAAGATATGTTTCTATTATTGACTAATTCACTTAATATTAAAATTTGATTGAATTGAGACAAGTAGAAAGAAAAGTTAGGAAAAATGTTTTTAAAGGACGTAATAAAATTTTCGTCACAACATCGGACTTTCTACTATTATCTGATTCTTAGTATTTGGATTTTTCTGCTGATTGCAGGTGAGCCTAAAAACTAAATTTTTATTTTAAATTTTTGTTTGTAATTCAACTTTAATTCACAGGAATGTACAAATACATTGGATTTTCCGAAAGCTCAAATAACTTCATGACATCGAGTAGTTTTTATGCGTCCGATGCAACAATGACGAGCAGTAAAAAAGACCAAGAAATCTACAAAAGACATCGAATGCATGAGCGAGACTGCAATCCACCTGATTCCATTCATGCAGGTGACGAAGGTGGATCGATCGATTCATTTAAATTACAAGGAGTTTTATTGCTCATTCGACATGGTGACCGTGGGCCAATGTCTCATTTGAGAGGAATTCATAAAATTGATTGTGATCAAAATGGAGATCCACTTTTAAACAAGTATCGTAGTTTTGTTCAAAATTTAACAACTGCAACCAGTACCACAAGTGGACTTTGGCAAAAATTGGGAAATTTCCATGGTTTTCCCTTATTACCACCAACCAATAAAGCGTGTTTACTTGGACAATTGACCAGCAAAGGTGTGTCTCAAATGTTGAAAATTGGTGAAATTGTTCGCAATGCGTACATGTCCCATTTGAATTTTTATCAAAAAACAGCCTCATACATTCCATTGAATCGTCCAAGTAACAGTTCAACAGAAGCAACACCAATGTACGATACCGATGAGATAATTATTTATTCGACACGTTACAGGCGTACATTTCAATCAGCTATGGCTCTAATGTATGCCTTTCTTCCGCCAGATCGTTGGCACACTCTACAAATTCTCGAAGCTCACAGTTACAATTTTTGCTTCTCTGATTGTGCATGTCAGAAGGCAGATCAACTCCAAACTTCAATTGAGAAAACGAGAAACACCCAAATGGGGCAACATCCGGCCGTCAATGCTATTGTACAATGGATTGGAAATTCAATTTTACAAAATCCATCACCTGTTGTGAATGCACTGGATGTACGTGATGCAATATTGACGTTAGTTTGTCATGACGCTCCATTGCCATGTCGTTCAAAAAGACCAATTAATGAGGAGGAAAATGACGATAATGATGATAATTCGAATGTTAGTAGTACTGTAAGTGATACAGATGTGATAAATATTGATCAGGATGATGTCTCATCCGTTCAATCAGAGGATGTCGGAGATGATGTTTTAGAGGATGAGTCCACAGTTGAGGGATGTGTTGATCAAAGCCAAGTTGATACAGTTATGAGTTTTACACGATATCAAGGCGCAAAAGATGTCAGATCAAAGGATACACGTGATTTGGGCTTATTACGAGCATATGGATTGATGAGACAAATGATGTCCTTTATGTTACGCATGATTTCCGGTGATAAAGTGAAATTCATTCTATATTCAGCTCATGATCGGACAATTCAAAATCTTGCCTCAGCTTTTGGAATATTCCTTGATGTACCTTTTATACCATATGCCACTCGAATGAACCTGGAAGTGTACAAAAGTGAAAAAGATACACAATTTTATTTTCGAGTCGTTTATAATGGAGCTGATATTACAAATCAGATATCATTTTGTGAAGGTGGACGCAGTTTAAGGGTCAATCGAGGAAGGGCAAGTAAAGCAGACCTCTGTCCAATTGAAAATATCATCAGGTTCATTCATGATGACTATTTTCAGAATTTGAATGCAACAAACTTCAAAGATGCTTGTCAAGTTGAAAAAAGAGAATATTTTAACTTGAACAATTATTAAAATTAAAAATTAATACCATATTCTGAAATTATTTTAACGAAATTGTCTTCTACCGATACATATCAATTTATTAAATTTTAACACAATATTTATTGATAGAATTAAGAATTAAAGGAACTTTAAACATTAGATATTCAAAAGTTCGAACGATACATATCAAGCAAAAAAATCCAATAAAGAAAAATACTTCTCAAGAAATATTAAAACCGATTTTTATTTAAAATGAAAGTTAACGTACGTAAGGCAACAATCTGTACATTTAAAATGACGGTAAAGTTTTCTGACAAATGTGTTACATTTATCAAAAACTTATTACCAGAAACCTTGAAACACCTTTGGTTTGTATTTTCAATCACTTTCCTTTGATTTTGTGAGCTTTTATTCAATAAATTTTATGAAAAATTGAATTCAACGGTCATTTTCACAATTCAAATAATTCCATCGCGCAATTTTTGCAAATTGAAGTTCGTTTTTATTTGACATTCAGCTCAACGAACAGAAAAATTCCTTTTTAAAACCGGCAAAAAGTGAAAAACGTGTGAACGCGTTCCCAGATTTAATTTTTAGTTCTTTTTAGGAATATTTTTCAGTTTTTTGCGATAAAAACCATTTGAAAACATTCGGTAAGTTTTAATATTACTCGATTCAATGAAGATTATATGAAATTACTTTAAATTCCCTGAAAATTTTGCATTTTAAAAAATTCAATAGAAATTGAATTGGAGGGAAAGTAACGGTGAAGCCTTTCTATTCAACTTTAATTGGAACCTTTAAGCTCGAATTTAGATTAATTGAAGAAGTTCTCTAATAATAAAATAATGTAATCAAATCCTCCAATCATATAATTTATTAGCATTATAAAATTTTGTTGAGGTTATGAAAAATAAGGCATTTTTGTCAAAACCACATGGTTTATAAAGAAAAAAATTTGGCTTTATCAGTAATTTTTCAAATTTCTCTAATATTTCAATAAGAACAAGGCCAAGATGAACAATTAAAGGTGTCTTTCTTCAAAAAAAAGGAGTATTTTTAGGAATTTTTATTTTAGGAGTTTTTCAAAAACAAATTTCTCGGAAATAGTTTTCTATGTTCTGTGTCTATAGATCATACGAAGATCATGTATGTGCATGATCAATCCATAAAGCAAGTGATAAGAAGTAAAGTTAAAACCTTTCTGGAAGATCCGCCCTAACTTTAATCTTAGATTATTTGTGATGAAGCTCAATTAATCAAAGATTTTTTTTTTAATTTTACTTTAGAAATGGCTGACGAGTGGGAAGATGTAAGTTTTTTTTTTTAAAATTTATTATTGAAATTGTTATTTTATTATCATTCATGCATTTAAAGGAACCAGTCTCAACTGCAAGACCAAGTGATCCTTATGCCGGTGGTTATAAGCCAAGTAACGGTTATGGAAACGGTAAGTTTTGCTCTCATTTTTAAATTTCATTCAATTTGAAATGCTTTTCTTTCAATAGAAGAAACATCCCGTGAATTTGGTAAACGTGACTTCAACAGTGGTGATCGTTCAAAGCGTGAACCTCGTGCTGGTGACTGGAATTGTCCAGAATGCAGTCAAAGCAATTTTGGAAGAAATTCTGAATGTTTCAAGTGTCATGCAGAAAAACCAGAGGGAGCTGGTGGCGGAAGTGGAGGCGATTACAATAGTGATCGTCCTAAACGTGAACCTCGTGCTGGAGACTGGAATTGTCCAGAATGCAGTCAAAGCAATTTCGGAAGAAATTCTGAATGTTTTAAGTGTCATGCAGAAAAACCAGAGGGTGCCGGTGGTGGTAGTGGAGGCGATTACAATAGTGATCGTCCAAAGCGTGAACCTCGTGCTGGTGACTGGAATTGTCCAGAATGCAGTCAAAGCAATTTCGGAAGAAATTCTGAATGTTTCAAATGTCATGCTGAAAAACCCGAAGGAGCTGGTGGTGGTGCTGAAGGAGGCGATGATCGTCCAAAACGAGAACCACGAAAAGGTGACTGGGAATGCACTGAGTGCCAACAGAGTAATTTCGCTCGTAACAATGAGTGTTTCAAGTGTCAAGCTGAGAAACCTGAGAGTGCTAAACTTGATGAAAATGGAGAAAAACGTCCTGAATTGTATATTCCTCCAGAACCAACCGAAAATGAAGACGAAATCTTTAATACAGGCATTGCATCATCAACAGATTTCTTTGCAACTCAAGAACAAATTCCTGTCAGTGTATCTGAAGGAGCTCCAAAACCCATCTCTTCATTTGAAACAGCTGGACTTCGTGAATATTTGTTAGAAAATGTTCGTAAATCAGGATATACACGTCCAACTCCAATTCAAAAATATGGAATTCCAACTATAATGAGTGGTAAAGACATGATGGCTTGTGCTCAAACAGGTTCCGGCAAAACGGCTGCATTTATTCTGCCAATTTTGAACACACTTCTCTCAGATCAAAGAGATTTAGATATAGGCAAACCACATTGTGTAATTGTGTCACCAACTCGTGAATTGACAATTCAAATTTTCAATGAATGTCGTAAATTTTCATATGGTTCAATTATCAAAGTTGAAATTGCATATGGTGGTACAGGAACTCGATATCAAAGTGAGAAAATCGCTCGTGGAGCACACATTATTGTAGCAACACCTGGACGTTTGTTGGATTTTGTTGATAAAGGAATGATTCAATTTGATCATATTCGTTTTGTGGTCTTGGATGAGGCTGATCGTATGTTGGACATGGGTTTCATGCCAGTTATGCAGAAAATGATGGGACATACAACAATGGTTCCAGTGGTAAGTTGAAACATAAAATTTTATTAACTAAAATTAAATTTTACAAAATTTATTATTTTAGGGAGTTCGTCAAACTTTAATGTTCTCAGCAACATTCCCTGAAGAGATTCAACGATTGGCAGGCGAGTTTTTGAAAGACTACGTATTCGTTGCTGTTGGTGTTGTTGGTGGGGCGTGTACTGATGTTGTCCAAACAATTGTTGAAGCAAGACGTACTGAAAAACGTAATAAATTAATGGTAAATTGATTTAATTATAAAATGTTAAATTTAAAAAAACTTATCGCTTCTTTGTTTTATTGAATAGGAAATCCTAGAAAAGGAAGATCCTCACATGGTCATGATTTTTGTTGAGACAACTCGCATGGCCGATTTCTTAGCCAGTGTCATGAGTAATACTCGTTTTCCAACAACCAGTATCCATGGTAAACGTGAACAACGAGAACGTGAAATGGCATTGCGTGATTTCCGAAGTGGAAAAATGAAAGTTTTAGTAGCAACAAGTGTAGCTGCTCGTGGATTGGACATCAAAAATGTGTCACATGTGATAAATTATGATTTGCCAAAGAGTATTGATGATTATGTCCATCGTATTGGACGTACGGGTCGTGTTGGTAACAAGGGTAAAGCAACTAGTTTATATGATCCAGATACAGATTCAGCATTAGTTCCCGATTTGGTTCGAATTTTGACTCAAAGTGGACAGGAAGTTCCTCCATTTTTATCTTCTGGTGTCGGAGCTACTTCTTACGGTGAAGCAGGCGATTATGGTGCTGTTGATTTCCGTGCTGGTGGTGGACAAGCAGCACAACCTAAACCATTAGAAGATGATGAAGACTGGTAAATAACATACAAACAAAATTAAAACAAGTTCCTTATTGACGTAAAAGATGAAAGACAAAAAAACTATTGAATAAGAAAAAGAAACACTTGTGTGATAAAAGTGTTAAGAACAAAATTTATGAGATGCACTCGATTTTTTGATGTGCAATATTACTAATTCCAAAAAAAAAACATGAAAAAATGTTTAAAGTAAAAATGAATACTGATATTTCATTAATGATTAATAAAATTCGATTATTTTGACAAAAAATAATAAAAATAACTCATTTTTCCAACTCTTATCAAACACATTAGAATAAAAAAAAATTAAAATTAAGTTTTTAAAATAATACGAGTCTTTTGAATCATGACTTAATTCACGTGATAAAGGTAGACAACAATACATCCTTAAATAACCTGAAATTTTAAAAACAAAACGGTCTTCAAATGAATATTTCATTCGTTTTTGATAAGATTAATTAATTCTTTCAAAGTTAATATCCTGGTAAAAGTAAGTTTTTCTTACAAAAATAGGTTTAATTCTTAAAATTCGCAAATTTCTCTAATTCGACTTGGATATCTGTGTTTAATATATCGCATATTAAACAATGCTTTGTCCGTCTAGGTTTACAACAATAAACCTTCATTTTAACAATTTTGTTGAATTTTTTAATTCCTGTATTATACGAAATGTGACAAAACAAAAAAAGGGTAAAACATCATCTCATTTTTATTTTTGTTTTCTATGACGACATTACATAATTGCGTTTGATTTGATCGAAATGCAGATGAATAAACAAATTAACAGTATTTAAAAATGATATGTTTTTTTTTATTTCAAAATATTTTTAAAAATAAAATTTTATTACTTTTTGCAAAAAGTCTCAAAAAATGTCACCACAGAATTACTGTTTTTAAAATTTATTTTTTTTTTCCTTATAAACTCTGACACTTTGAATGAATTTTTTTTGGGAATTTACCAGTCATCTGGGTGTGTTTTATTGACTGTAAACTAGACAATAAATTTGATCTGGTTATGATCATCATTGTTATAAACAAAGAAAAAATGAGTCTGGATCTGTTTGTAACTTTATTTTCAACATTGGCAAGGCAACTTTAGAAAAGGTATGTTTTTGATTCACTTTCTGTAATTCATTCTTTAAACTCTTATTATTTCTTTTTATTTATTAGAATTGCGATTGCTAAATAATATTTTTCATTGAATTCCATCGATTACTGAGAAGGCAGAAATTCAAGTTTTGTGAAATCTTTCTAGAAATGAACAAATTTATCTCATGTAAGTTATTTACGTCAAATCCATTAATAAAATTCCATAAAAAAATAAAAAAAAAATTACAATAAAAATATTTCTCTTATTTTATTGATTTTATAACAAACAAATAAACTTCCTAAAATAAAATTTTATTTACTACAGTTCATTACGCCTTATTAGCTTTTGAATAAATTAAAATCCAAAACGTGATAATAGATGCTGATTCACTGTTTACGTTAAAAGTCTCGTGCGAATAAAATAAAAATTTTAATAGAAATTGAAAACTGTAAACATGAGGGTTCAGCAAAAGTGCAATTTGAAGTCATATTAAAAATATTTTAAGCTGTATTTGCCGAGCTTTGTTCTGAAATTTAAATTTGCTATTCAATTGGCGAATTGGCGAATTGACCTACCTCACAATATTCCTGATGTATAATTTGATATGTAATGATAGACAGACGGACCAAAACTCCTTTTATAGATCATTTTGTAACTTAATACTCATATATGAAACGACACAACTAAACCAGTTTTTTTTTGCGAGAAAGATTATCAATGAATTTGCAAATTCAAAATTTAGGCATTTTTATTAAGTGATTCGCAAAAATTAACATTCAGTCAATGAAGAGACTCTGGGGAATTCAGAATAAGAATAGAATACTATAAAGCTATATAAATAAAAGTGGTATTAAAAAGAAATAAAAATTAAATTTACCGTTTTTCTTAATTTAAATTTAAAAAAAGGACATTTCATTAGAATTAAGTGAAATTTTAAATTAGTTTAAAATTATGGCAATTAGTACATTTTTGTTAATTGTAACCGTAATTTCATTCGCATATTACAAATATAGAAAATTCGTGAAGTGGGCTGACAATGTTCCGGGATATGATGATCCATTTTTTACAAGGCCAGTTATCAGAGGATTATTTGCAAATCGAAGACGTAATTTTTTATATTATTGAAAATTAAAAAACAAATGTTAAAATTAAAAAAAAAATCAAAAATATTTTAGAGCGAGTTTTAATGATAATGGATATAGTTAAAAATTATCCGAGAATTTACAGACTAATGTATGGACCCATTCCGAAATTAGTTATATTTGATCCGGAATTAGTTAAACAGGTGCTGACATCTACAAAGTGCTTGAAGAAACCGAACTTTTATCGATTTTTTGGCTGGGGTGCCGGACTCGCGACAGCTCCAGTGGACACATGGAAAAAACATCGGAAATTACTTAATCCTGCTTTTGGAATTGCTGCGCTACAGTCATTTATTCCAATTTTTGATGAGTGTAGCAGTGAATTTGCAAAAACCCTTGAACCACATGTCAATTCAATCGAATTTAACCTTTTGGAATATTCAGTGAACGCCACATTGGACAGTATTTGTGGTAAGTGTCATCGATCTGCATTTAATTTCATGAATAATTAATTATTTTTTTTCAAATAATACATAGCAACATCTTTTGGCATAAATGTACAAGCCCAAAAGAAACGTCTGGATTTTAACAAATATTTGCAAAGGTTAATTAACATAATAGACTTTTTTTGAATTAAATTATCACGTGTTTGTTTCTTCCTATTCCAGAGTGCATGAAATCGTTTCAACTCGTATTACAAATATTCTATTTTATTCTGATTTAATTTTTCGTATGTCAAAATACTTCAAAGAAGATATCTATGTTAGACAAGAATGTGTTAAATTTGGTGATAAATTGATAGAACAGAGAAAAAGTATTAAAAATCAAATAATTGAACATGATGCACAATTACAATCCACTCCTTCATTGCAACGTTCATTTTCAACAGAAAACTACGTTAAAAAGGGAAAAATATTCGTTGATCATCTCCTGACCGGAGAAGGCTGCTATTTCACTGAATCTGAAATCAAAGATCATGTTTTCACAACAATTTCAGCTGGGAATGAAACGACAGCATTGGCTGTTTCAAATGCAATTTTATTCATGGCAATCCACCCAGAAATCCAAGGCCGTGTAGTTGAGGAGCTCCAACAAGTATTTTATGATGAGTCAATTGAAATTGATTATGATCAACTCATGAAACTCAATTATCTTGAAATGGTAATTAAGGAAGTGTTGCGTCTGTGTCCGAGTGTTCCGAATTGGGCTCGTGAAACAACAGAAGAGTTGGAGTTAGATGGAATTCTCATTCCAAAAGGTATTGAAATTTGTATGTCAGCATATGCAACGCATCGATCTCATCATTGGGGACCTGATCCGGAGAAATTTGATCCTGACAGATTTTTACCTGAAAATTCAGAAAATCGACATCCATATAGTTACATACCATTTTCAAGTGGCATTCGAAATTGCATTGGTAAGATAATAAATATAAGAATTTTTTTGATTAAATATTTATTATTTTTCTTCTACAGGTCAGAAATATGCCATGATTTCACTTAAAATTATGATAATACACCTGTTAAGAAAATACAAATTCAATACATCTCTTAAATGGAGTGATATAAAATGGCAATTAGATATTCATTTGCATATCACAAAGCCACATTTAGTCTCAATACAAAGACGAAATTTTTATGACACAAGAACTGAAGATGAGCGATCTCGTAATGTCTAGTTAGATATAGTTCTGCAGTTAAATTAATTTTTGTATTTATATCTTCTACTAAAATAAAAGTTTTTTTTGTAAACTAAAATGATTTTTCATTAGATCTTCATCTTGTCTTTATATAAAATTAATTTCAATTGATTTTTTTAGGCTGCTTTATTTTTTCTTTAGAAATGCGAAATATAAGAGAGTATTTTTAAATTAAATTTTTAAATTAAATTAAATTTTGAATTATTTATTTCAACATTGAATTATTTATTTTAACAAAAATTAATTTACTTTCCCAAAGAGTGTAGAGCAGTAAACATTAAAATTTTAAAACGAAACGACCTGTTTAGCACGTGAGAAGGCCTTATGCATCATTGTTTTGGAAAACAATAAGGCTAAATTGGGCTCTCTTGGCGTCCGCTCCAAATTTCAAAAAATAAATAAAAATGTAATTGTTTTTTTTAAAAGAAACCTCAAAACTTTCAAAAAATAAGAACAACTGAAAAAACTTTAATACAAAAATTTTAAGACTCTAATACAAAAGTGTTTCTGATCCATGATAATACGCTCGTGACATAGTTATTCGCAAATAAATTCCATTTTTCTTATATGCATTTGAAAAAACTAAACTTATTTCATTAATATTGTTTTAGAAATTTCTAAAAATAGATTTCGTTATAAGATTTTGAATAAAATTTAACTTAAAACCTGATATAAGGCTGTTACAACATTTCTTTTTGTTTCTCGTCGCAGTCCGCTCAAAAAATAGAAGGATGAGGGATGAATAATGGTAGTAAAATAATGGTGAAAAAAATTTAATAAGTAAATGTCATCGAAAAAAAATTTTCATATGAAAAATATTTATTGGAAAAAATAAAATCAAGCATATTAAGTAAGTTTCGGATTCTCTGAATTTGAAAAATTTAAGATCGTTAAATATTTTCAATATATGCTCAGTAACTCATTATTATTATTCCCTCCCATTATTGCCACTTCACTTTTGTGAAACAAAGAAGTAGGAGGAGACGGGAAACAAAAAGGAAAATTGTAACATTTAAACTCAATTGATCCATAAATCAATAATAATTTTAAAATCGTTAAACGTGAAACATCAGCAAAAATGCATTTTGATGTCATTAAAAACTATTTTATATTATATGGTTCACACTAATTTCGCAATGTTTTGTCTGATGGCTCAAAACATTTCAAA
The DNA here is from genome assembly GCA_900002565.1 of Culicoides sonorensis. Taxonomy (NCBI): domain Eukaryota; kingdom Metazoa; phylum Arthropoda; class Insecta; order Diptera; family Ceratopogonidae; genus Culicoides; species Culicoides sonorensis. Next base: position 333,906 of record LN483452.1, on the reverse strand, counting down.
ATAAAGTGAACAGGCTTTTTAACCTTCTCCGATGTGTGAAATAATATTAAATGATAAGCAGACTATCAAAACCATCCCCTTCAAATTATTTTGCTACTAAACTTACAACAGAAAATACGAGGTTTCTTACTTGAAATATTATAATCAGTTAATTTGCAAATTCAAAATTTTTGTGATTCGCATTAATTTACAACCAGTTAACAAAAAGACTTTCGTGAATTCAGATTAAAATTTCAGCAAATCAAAAAAGTTTTGATATTAAAATAATTTTTTTTTATTAAAAGAGTACAATCGATTTAGATTATGGCCATCAGTACATTTTTGTTAATCGTAACCGTAATTTCATTCGCGTATTACAAATATAGAAAATTCGTGAAATGGGCTGACAATGTTCCGGGATATGATGAACCATTTTTTTCAAAGGCCTTTATTAGAGGGTCATTTGCAAATCGAAAACGTAATTAATTATATGTTTGAAGATCTCATAACAAAAAAAAAATTAAAAAAGATATATTCTAGAACGACTAGCGTTGATATTGGATGCATCCATTAAATATCCAAGGATTTACAGATTCATGTATGGACCCATTCCGAAATTACTTATATTTGATCCGGAATTGGTCAAACAGGTCCTTACTTCTACAAAGTGCTTGAAGAAACCGAACTTTTATAGGTTTTTAGGATGGGGAGCCGGACTTGTAACAGCACCAGTGGATTCGTGGAAAAAACATCGGAAATTGCTTAATCCTGCTTTTGGAGTCGCGGCACTACAGTCATTTATTCCAATTTTTGATGAGTGTAGCAGTGAATTTGCAAAAACCCTTGAACCACATGTCAATTCAATCGAATTTAACCTTTTAGAATATTCAGTTAATGCCACATTGGACAGTATTTGTGGTAAGTGTTATCGGTCTGCAACCCGAATGTGATTTTATGAATAATTTATTATTATTTCCTATTAAAACATAGCAACATCTTTTGGCATAAATGTACAAGCACAAAAGAAACGTCTGGATTTTAACAAATATTTACAAAGGTAAATTAACATAATAGGTTTTTTTTTTTTGTGTATAAAATTATCACGTGTTTGTTTCTTCCTATTTCAGAGTGCATGAAATCGTTTCAGCTCGAGTAACAAATATTCTATTTTATTCTGATTTAATTTTTCGTATGTCAAAATACTTCAAAGAAAACATTTATGTTAGACAAGAATGTGTCAAATTTGGTGATAAATTGATAGAACAGAGGAAAACTATTAAAAATCAAATAATTGAACATGATGCTCAATTACAATCAACTCCTTCATTGCAACGATCATTTTCAACAGAAAACTACGTTAAAAAGGGAAAAATATTTATTGATCATCTTCTGACTGGCGAAGGCTGCTTCTTCTCTGAATCTGAAATAAAAGATCACGTTTTCACAACAATTTCAGCTGGGAATGAAACGACAGCATTGGCTGTTTCAAATGCGATTTTATTCATGGCAATCCACCAAGACATCCAAGACTGTGTAGTTGAAGAGCTCCAACAAGTATTTTATGATGAGTCAATTGAAATTGATTATGATCAACTCATGAAACTCAATTATCTTGAAATGGTAATTAAGGAAGTGTTGCGTCTGTGTCCGAGTGTTCCGAATTGGGCTCGTGAAACAACAGAAGAGTTTGAATTAGATGGAATTCTCATTCCAAAAGGTATAGAAATTTGTATGTCAGCATATGCAACGCATCGATCACATCATTGGGGACCTGATCCAGAGAAATTCGATCCAGACAGATTTTTACCTGAAAATTCAGTAAATCGACATCCATATAGCTACATACCATTTTCAAGTGGCATTCGAAATTGCATTGGTAAGAAAATTAATAAAAAAAATAATACGCTATCAAAAATTAAAAAAAAACTAATTTTCTTTGACAGGTCAGAGATATGCTATGATTTCGCTTAAAATTATGATAATTCATCTATTGAAAAAATTCAAATTCAGTACATCACTGAAATGGAGTGATATACAATGGAAAACGGATGTTCATTTGCATATCACAAAACCACATTTAGTTTCAATAAAAAGACGAAATTTTTATGATTCGAAAATATAAAATGAAAGTCAATAAAGATTCTATTTAGGTTTGGGTATTTGGTGAAAATCATGTTTTAATTTTTCAACCATATGGTTGAAACAAGTTTCATCGTCCTCTTCCTTAAACTATGCAATAAATATTTCTTGAGCAAAAATAAAAATTCTCATTAAAGTTTTCAATGCAAGCTTATTGTACAATAGATCAGTTTAAATTTTAAATTTAGCCAAGTTTTTTTTGAGTCAAAGTATGTCCTTTTTTTAAAAAAATAACCCACTAAGTTAAAAAATAAAAAAAACTGAACAACTTAGTCAAATTAGGTCATAATTTGCATTTCAATCACATTTGATGGGAGAAAATAATGTACAAAAATTTAAAGAAAACAACATAAAACTCATCTTGTTTAACTGATTCACAATAACAATCATCAAACACCAATTTATATTGTTCCTACTTGACGTAAGTAAATGAAAGATAAAACGGTTTATCTTTGTACAAATAACATTGAACTATTAAAATAAACACATAAATCGGTAGCAAATTTCGCGCGTGTTTATCAAATTGATATCTGTTATTTTTGTTGAACAAAAAATTATAAAAATTATTTGTATTAAAAGAATAAATAATTTAATAAACACCTTTCACAAACAATAATTGTGTTATAAAAATCGTGCTCTTACTTAATTTTATTCAACTTTTTTTCTGTTTTCTTTCTTTTTTCTTTAATTTCTTTCAGAATTCACACATTGATCGTTATGTTTTTTTTGTGTGTTAAATTGAAAATCTAGAAAATGATCGAGAAACAGTAAAATACCAAAATTACACATTTAAAATGAAAGATGCTGAGATAGCGAAAGACGTATCAATGTGAACACATAGAAAAAGTATTCTAACGGCCACTATACGCGGTTCAGATATGGGATTGATTCGTTTCCGTTTCATGGAATTTTTCTTCTAAATGTTTGGAATGTCGAATCATTACCATAGCAAGGTTCATTGTACACATATCGGAAATTTTAATATTTTATGAAGGATTTTAACAGTTTTTTTTTAATTTCAAGGCTCTGAAGTCCAACTTCTTAGTTATCTGACAAATGCGTGCTCTGTTGGGGTTAAGAGTTAATTAAAATGCCAAAGTTAGTTCAAATTTGATAGTAAAAGTCAATTTTTTATGAATTACACTAAAAATTAAAGTGAAAACAAAGTATTTACGGTACAACATAAAGTCAGAATGAAAATTAAAACAAAATTGAAGTAAAAACAGATAATTAAGATGAACGTTTTGAAGTTCATGGTATGTCGTTTAAATACAAAATTCAAAATTGATCTACTTTGAATTTTTGTAAGTCATTAATGTGAGCATAATTTCGATAATTGATTTAACGTGACTTTTATTTTCGGGAAATTAGTTCAAGTTATAAATGGAATTTAGTGATTTATTGAATTTTTCATCAATATTCATAAAATTTTGTATTCAAAGCATTCCTCAGGGGTTCAAAAATTGAATGCATCAAATTTCATTGAGACAAACCACATGTATGCAAAAAAAAACCATTCTCTCATTGAAAGTAAAAGTGTAAAATTTTATTTCCTTCTTTAATGAACTTCAAGTTTCCTTTGTCGTATTCATCATTTATGTAAAATATTTTTATCTTACATAAATTTTGCATGTCTCTTCCCACCATGCCTTCGTTAGACGTTGAAAATTTTTACAATGAAGATGACACTTTTGCAAATGACCTTTGCATAAAAAATTCACAATAATACAAAACATGTTGAACACTTGCATACATACATTTTTTTTCTTTTTCCATTTAATACACAGACATGCCGATTTGTAATTGAAAATTGACATTAGCAATCAATGATCAGTGAAAGTTTACATGTAAATTAGAGAAAAAATGATCATATGTGTGCATTATTATTTATTTATTTATCATTTTTATCATATTGAATTTTTTCCTGGCAAATGAAACATGTTGTTAAAATACAAATAAATTGAATATAAAATTATTGAAGATGCATGTTTCTAGTCGTTTTGTAAAATAAAAAAAAATGTCTAATTTATGTTGCAGTTTTTTTTCCTTTCCGTTTCTTGTTGGTTCAGGTGCAATTATTGTAAATGTTAACTTTAAATATGGAATACGTGAAAATGCATTCAAGCGGTTAATGATGACAAATAATTTATTTATTTATATTTTGTTGTTGTAAAAGTTACTTCCGTAGAATTGTGAAGCTCAACATGGGTATTGATAGAGTCCATTGCTTCAATTCAGATAAAATCGTTAAAAATTTTTTTTGTTGATTCACCTTTGATTTTATCGAATTTCATATAATTATTATTATATAACACGGTAACGGTAAAAATTCTCCATCAATTATCAATTCACGTGTCAGAAGCTAATTACACTCAAATTTTAATCCCCTCAAGGTAAGTAACTAATGATTCTTATGATGAAACACATTTCATACTAGAACTGTTAATTTTGCTTCAGGTCATTGAATTATGTCATAATAATAATTTAATTTGATTCTAATACAAACGTGATGATTTATAACGGTTTTTTTTAAATTACATTTAATTCGGTTGTCCAAAACAAGCGCCATATACCACAAATCCCTCACGTGGCTTTGGCAGTTTCGCATAAAGTTTATGAGGTTCAATGTAAATTGATTGATCACGTACTTCTTGTCTCAAGTCCTTTGATTTCAAATATTCAACTCTTTCCTTTGCCGTTTTTGGGGTACTTGCCACTTGTTGCCGTCCGGTCAGCACAAATTTCCTTCTTATGTCGTTCAAATCGAAAGGCATTGTGAAAGGTAAATCAAATCTTTTATCCTTGAGTTGCATTTTCAATGACATTATCAATTCATTTCTTAATGAAATTAGATTTGGAAATTCCGACATTTTCCTTAAACCGGGAAGCCACGTGAGAACTTCAGCTGGAACAAGTTCAGGCTTTAATTGATTAATTTTCATATCGATTTCATTTAAATCATCGATGAATGTCTGATCAGTTACGAGTGACGTGTCATAAAATTCTTGTGATTTACGTTGAACATTTTTTGAAGATGCATCAATGTCTTGGGTATTCTCGTAAATCTGAATAGTCAAGGGAATAATTTTCAGCTTCTTTTAATGAGGTTTGGGCTTCGTTCAGAATGTTTTTACTGGATTTTTCTGGTTTTGATTGTGATAGACCAATTTTAATATCAATGCTTTCGTTGGTAACCTCCTCTAAAAAGATAGAGTCATACAAGTCATGTAAAACGGTCTCGTTCATTCTTTGATTGAATTGACTTCCACTTTGATCGTTTTCCATAATTTTTTAAAATTAAATTTCATAAGAGTAAGATTCTGACTTGATGTCGTCTTAAAATTTGTAATTTTCAATTTTAGATTCAATGCCTACTATTTTCATACAAGAAAAAAAAACCAAGTAAGGAGAATCACGTGAAATGTAATGTTTAAACTTAATCATCAGTAATTATATTAAATGTGTTTCTTTAACAAAAAAAATTAATGTAAACATTGTTCATGATATCTATTAGCAAAAGTTTTCGTCTTTCATTAACAAAACAACAAAAATATTTATATAGCTGTGTTAAATTCCCACAACTTTCTTTATTATTATCATTTGCGATCCGATATATTTTGAATATAAAATGAAAAAAAAAATAAATTAAAAAAACTTCAATTTGAAGAAGAGGAGATTTCTGTTGTCAAGAATGTAAATTTATAGACTAATTTTGGTTACAAAAGAGACAATACCTAAAAATAGACAAAAAAAACATAATTTGAAAATAAAAGTGTTAGTTAATTGTTTAATTTTATGTTCGTAAATTGCTTTATTATCCATGAGAGTGAAAATAGCAAGAGGAGACGAAATAAATAATAATAATAAACAATAAAATAATCAACAACAACATTAGCAATTTAATTTGAAGTTTACTTTTTAATCGAAATGTTTAGGTATGATGGGAATTTTTAACTCATTGTATTTTCATTGACTGGCATGAATTTTTTTGTTGTTTTTATTTTTAATTTCTTGATTTTTTTTTTAATTTTATTCTTCAATTTGAATAAAAAAACAGTAAAAGTGATTGACATCAAAAAAAATGTTGGAATTAAGACTTAAGAGCTTCGTAGAACATTTTAAATTATTTTTTCCTAATTGTGACACAGTTTCAACACGAGTCAGATTTTTACTAAGATTAGACGAAATTTAAACGGATGGGGCTAAATTTAAGCTTAAAAAAAAACCTCAAGCTTTAAGAAAAAAATACTGCCATGACCTTAAGTTAAAATTTTTAAATTGACTTGAAATCAGATTGCTTGGGTGCCATATTTGAGCAACATTAGCTGTTAGACGAACAATGATGTCAATCGTCGCATATTTTAGAGAATAACGTTAAAATAAAAAAAAAAAATTCATTGCGACTCAAAACCAAATTGTTTTACACTAAAAGTCAAAAACATTTATGTGTATAGCTCGTCTCAGGTAGAAAAAATTTTCTAGAGTTATAAAGTTTTTCATGAAAAGTTGAGCTAGAATTCCTTCAAAACGATCATCCTCATGCGGATGCTTTTCATAAAATTCAAATGTGAAATGAAATTTTTAACAGTTTAATCCAAAATTGATCTGGGACAAAAAGGCCATTTGTCAAACATTCAATTCATACAAGCTTCATACCACTAACGGCAAACAAGATACCAGAAGAAGATGAAAGTAATTATGAAGAATGCAGTAACGCATGATAAAACGAAGAAAGTTGAACAAAAAAAATATGTAAGTTTTTTTTACTTTTAACGTAAATCAAGTTAAGGACATGAAAATTACATCAAAGTAAAATTTAAATAAAGAAATGAAGGCAAAGCAATAAATAAGCAAAAAAAAACAACATTATTCGTGATTGAAATTTGATGTCTTGCTTTGCTGTTACTGTGTCGAATTGCTTAATTATAATAATTTTATTTTCAATTTTAACCACCAATGATTAAGTTATTTTAAAACCATTTAAAAAAATAATAGACAAGAATCATGTGGTATGGCATAAAACATGATAATCTTGCCAAAAATTTTAATAAATGTATAATTTCACTATCACTTTCCATAGTTGTTTCTTGTATTGTTTTTTTTGAAAATGTTTTCTTCTTTTGTTTCATCGTTTTTTTCAGATTGTGATGCTAATAATATAATTAATGAAGCATTAATTTGCCTTTTTAAAATAAAATGTGGGTCAATATTTTGCATTAACAACTTTTATTTTTAATTTTTAATATGTTTCATGTGGTTGATGATGAGATATTTAATGTAGAAGGTGATAAACGATATTTTATTGGTATATTAATTTATTCTTCCGGATTTTGATTTTTTTTTTATTTAAGTATGATAACTGTGGGATATGAGATTAAATTTTTTGGGGTTTTTCATTAATACAGTCACATCGAATTTTCATATACTATGAGACTATGAAAGTACTTTGAAAGAAATTGTGGGAAAATTCTGCCTAAATGTGACTCTATGAAAGATCTTGGTGTTATCATGGATAAAAAACTTCCATGATAAAATGACTGCGAGAGCTAGCAGAATGCTTGGATTTGTTAAAAGGAACGCCAAGTAGTTCGACGATCCAAAATAACTCTACTTCGCACTTGTACGATGAATCCTGCAGTATGGAAGTGATACTTGGAATCCCTTCATTACCATTCAAATAAACCGAATTGAATCTATTCAGAAACGATTCTTGAGATTTGTTCTTAGAGGTGTGGGATGGAATGATTCTGTAAATCTTCCCTCATATGAACACCGTCTAATGCTTCTTGACATGGACACTTTATGTGATAGACAAAATGTTGCCGATTTCATGTTCTTATGCAAATTGCTTTCCGATGTCATTGATATCTTGATCAACAAACATGTTTGAATTCAAATCCTTATACCACAAGACACCGTGAACAACTCTCAATCAGGACCCACTCAACAAATTATGGTATGAAAGAGCCCCTGACCAGAATGAAAACTATTGTCAGTCAGCATAGGGAATTGGCTTCATCTGATCTTAGTTTTCGTACAAAAAAAATCGAACCACTGACCAAACTGAAACTAGGAATGGTTTTGTAGGCTTAGATGTAAGATTTTTATTGTAATTTAGAATAAGTGATTTGAGAAAAAATGCTATCTTAAAGCACAGAAAATCAACTAACCTAAACTTAAAAAAAAGCGCTGCTGGAAATAGCTCGGTCTTTACGATCAAAGGAAGTCAGCCGTTCTCCCAGGTCGAATATACCCATTAATTGAAATTGAATCAAAAAAATGTAATTGATTATTTCTTTCTAAATAAATGAAATCTAATGAATTTAATATTAATTTAAATTAAATTGAAAAGTAAAACCATTTTCTAACCAACTTTTACATAATATTTTAATATATCTTTCTTTTTACTTGCTCTTTTTTTCATTAAAACATCAAACATGTAACTTCAAACGAAATAAGTACCTCATTAGATTTAATCAAATTTTAATAATGATGTATCGTTATTCAATTTTGTATAACTGACATGAGAGAATTTTATAAAAGTTTTCCTTCTATGTCTGCTTTATTGTGATATAATAATAGTTTTATTTTTTTTATAATAATATCTTTTAAATATCTAATGTGGGTTTTTATTTTATTTTATTTTATTATTGAAATATGGATAATATGGATCAATCATCTATAAAAAAAATAAAATGATGAACAAAAGAAAGTTGATGTAATGAAATGATGATACAATAAGTGTGATTTTTTTTAATATTAAATGAGTTCAATAAGTATTCTAATTAAGATTATCACACACACCCACATGCCATTGGGAGCCCATCTGAAGCCATGAAATTGTGTTTATGAAAATTCAAGCACTTTTATCTTATTTCAATGAAAAAAAAAATAAACAGCAAGACAAAAAATAAATAAAATCTTGTTTTAATATGATGAGAAGAAAAGTATGATCATAATCATTCACAGTTTCTTGATAAATTGTAAATTTATACTTTCTCCCATACATTTATTAACATAAATCATCGTTTTGTACGTCAAGACTGGAAATATTTTATATATTCTTTTTGCAAAAAAAAAATAAAATAAAATAAAAACCAGTAAAGTATCAAAGTAAATTAACGTCTGATAATGTGGAGTTACAAGGTGCGTCTATGTTATAAATTTATATATACAAAGGTTACTGCCATGCCATATTTATCCACAAATGTATGAAACCTGTTTCGAAAAAGACATGTTTCAATACAAATGGTGTGTGCACTTACTTGAAGTAAAAAAAAAATTAACTTTTATTTTTTATTAAGAAATGTCCCAATTTGGTGTCAAAGACAAGAAAATAACCAGTGGACTTCTTACAATTCAACGAAATAAAAATAATTTCTTTTTTTTTCATTTCATATTAAATGTGTGAAAAGAAAATTGAAAGTGTTTCTTTTGTTTTTTTTTATTTATTTTTATATAAATTTATATGCTGTGTTGGGAAAACACATAACATGATAATAAAAGTGAGATTATTTTGATTCATTACATTTTTATTATAAAATTCAATAATTGAAGTTTTTTTTTGTCATTAAAAGTAAAATGTCATTAACACTTACTTTTTATCGCATAGAAATTTTTATAATCATGATTTTGAACAACATTCAATTCATTTTATTCAACTCAATGGGTTCCAACAAGTCTCGTACACTTAAAAACATTAATCACTAAACAAACTTGTAAAATATTACAGAATCAAAGCAATTTCATATATACAATGTGAGCGAAAGTGATTTACTTCAATCTCTCGCATATCGCGCACCTAGACATTGCACGAGACAAGTTAAACGTAATACAACAAAAAAAAAAATCAAAAATCAGGTTTCGTCGGCATTTGATATGAATTATCATGTTAAAAAATAATAAAATTTTATCTAGACAGACATTGAGGTGCTTTTAAAATACTTTAGTGGACAAATGCTACAATTAAATACAATTTTTTTCTAATAATAATTATATAAATAAAATATAAATAATTTTAACTGAATATTATGAAAGTCGTTGATCTTAAATTTAATTTTTCATCATCACAGAAGAAAACACATATCACGCATTTCATGCTAAAATTATGTATGTAATTTTTTTTGTTTTCTTTTCAGTGTGATAATAATAATTCATTGAGGAAAGTGAAATGTGTTGATAGATGACTTGCAAATTTAATTTTTTTTTTGAACTTTTACCATTTTCTGTGCTGTATGTGATGAATTAAGAAGGAAAAAAAAGAAATATTTAAATGAGTTTAAAACAAAATTGTATTATCAATGGGCGGTGATTATAATTTTCCACTGGACATGTGAATTAAATTTTATGAATGAGGTGAATGAACGAATATAACAGTGTGTTAGATGTTAAGTGAAATTGTCAAATATTTACATTTCAGTTTGATCAGTTTTTTTGTTTATATGAAATTTTGGTAGAGTTGATTAGATCAAAAGCCTCACCCTTTTGAACTAATTTCTTATAAAATTGAATTATGATTTTTTTTTTCATGTGTAATCAGTTAATCAAAAATTAATTTGAATGAGTTTAAATGAATATGTGACATGAATGGACTTTGATTAAGCTGAATTGAATGAAAAAGACGTACAGACCTGTGACAATTTTGTTCAAAAAATTTCAAGAAAAAAGATTCACTGTCAGCAAATGCTTGTAAATAAGAAAAAATGCGAGTATTGGAGACCCTCATGACCGACTTTCAGGAATGATGGTCCAATTAAGCGGGTAAGACAGACTCGTCTATTTATCAAGCAATCTGATTCCAGTTTATCTAGAAAACTGATCAGATTGAACCGTACTGAGCTCATAGTTGTAGTTGGTACGTTCATTTTGACTCAGTGATCCAATGTGCAAATGCTGCTCTCAACAAGAGGAGACTGCTGCACATCTGCTTTGTATATTTCCTAAGCATGCCAGATTGCGTGGAATCACGCTGGGTGAGTACTTCCCCAGTATTGATTCCATCATAAATGTGAAGGTGTCTACCCTGCTTAGCTTTCTCAGAAGGTGTGGTCACTTTCTTGAACTGAACCAGGTCTATTGAACATCTTATTACTTTAGTTTTTTCTCTAAATTTGGTCTCTTATTCATCAGATATGATGATAATCAGTATGCACAATGGACCCATCTGTAGGTCTGAGAGCTGGTTCTCTTCTAAGTCCGCCATAGAAATCTGATCTGATCTTCCCGAAATGGCTGACTTTTTCAAAACTGTAGAAAATCGCGGAAAACCAAGAAATTTTCGAAATATCGCGTGAATGTCCAACTCCTCGTATACTCACATTAAATTCTCAAAAACTTTCTCTAGAAAAACAAATATTTTAAAGGTAAATTAAATAAAAACAAATCAATTTAATATTTCTCTATGCATTTTATTATATAAGACAAAATATTTATTTCAATACTTCAGTCCTAAATATATAAGTTTAATATTTTATGACTTTGTTTCATTTCAATAAGGGCTTTTCATTTAATTTTTTTATAATTTTACAATATTTTATATCTAATTTTTTTTTAACATTTACTTTTATTCCTTAAAAATTACTTATCATTACACGAATTTAAAAATAATTGATTTTAAATGGCCTAAAATATTTGAATTTTGATTCCTTTAAAATTGAATGCAGTATGATTCGATTTTCTTTTATGTAAATTTTTGAACGAAAAATAATGAATTTAACTATTGAATTATTATTAAAATTAATTTTAATTAGTAATGCCACAAATATTTTATTTTGATGTAATTAATCAGTGTCTGTCCTACGTAATACTTTAAAAAAAATAACTTTTATAACGTTTAATGGTAAAGTTTGTTCTAGTTTTTATTTTCAAATTATTTTTACAGTTTAAATATTTTTTTTAATTATGTAACTTAATAATAATTGTTTAAATTAAATATTTTATTTTCATAAGAAATTATTTTATAGAAAGTCAAATAAAAGTAAATCAAATTATTTGATTTGAAAGTTAAACGAAGACTTGTGTAATAAATTTTCTTATCATAAACATTGAATTTTTTAACTAAAGAGCTGAGTATTGGTAGGATCTGGTGTGTATTTTTGATATAATTTTTTATAAATTAAAAGTGCTTTAGATTAAGAGATTAGTGTTAAATATGCTTAATACAGAAATTTCGTTAACTAGAATTCTCACTTTAGATAGTAACAGTATACAATTTGTACAATTTTCACAATTTTAAAACTTTGAGCTTATTCATTTCATTTTTTTACCTTAAAACTAGCATTGGTATTAAATTTCAGTTTTATATTTAATATACGTATTATTGTGTAATATTAAATTTTCAGAGCGATATTTGCTTTTATTGGCATTGAGTTAATTTGGACAAGACTGAGAAGAAAGACGTGCAGGATCAAGCTAGAGCGTCACAGATGTCATACGAAGAAATTCTAGTTATGAAAAAAAAAAACAAAAAACTTTATGATAGGAGGCCAATCAAACCAGTACGAAGAAGGAGTCTGAAGGAGTATTTAGGCTTTAATGGGCTTGGTGCCAATTTGTACGTGTGTCAGGGGCGGATTGAAACTTATTAACGGCCCTGGCATTCTTAATGATTTTCTTTAAAATTTACACTAAACTTAACTTTAACAAGACGATCGACTGCGGCCTTTCTGGCATTTACCAGATTGCTCGTGAGGCCAATCCGCCACTGACGTGTGCATGAATGGACAGTGACGCTATATTTTGGCAGTAACTCGAAGCTTCACTCCAAATCAAGACCAAAATAGACGTAAATTCCTTTTCTTCTGTTTCATTTTTTTATCCTAAGTCAAATAAGAATTCATAATTTGCAAATATAAATGAGTCACTATTTCGAAATTCGCATTTAAAATTGAAAACCCCAAGAAATCAAGAAAATTTCTTGTCCAAACATTCACTTTTGTGCCTTTCAAAACTTATATCACTCTGAAATGCGTTATACTTTAAGTTTAATATAAATGGTAATTATTTAACATTATTTTAAATTATATATTTTTTTTCGCGAAAGCAATCTTTCATCTCTCATTTATCAACTAATATGGTTCATTTTTTTTTAATATAAATTTACATTATAACACTTTCTCACATTCCTTCTTTTACACCACCTGCACTGTAGCAAAAGCACTAAATGTCACCTTCTTCGGATACTCAGTCTGACTTGATCCACGTGTCTTAATCACAGGCTTCAATGGTGGTCGTGGTTTTGCCGAAATGAGTCCTGCCGATGTTGCCAAATCCCGAATTTTATCTGAAATTTTGGATCCGGTTGATTGTTGTTTCATATTTGGTGGTGCTATCACTTGTGGTAACGTTGTGCTTGGTGTAATATATCTGCAAATACATACAAAAAAAAACGATAAGGAAGATGTTTCAGTAAAAAATGTAAATTTAAAAAGTTGTTTTTGTGTAAGGAAGTATTTTCTATTAAAAGATTATCAATCAAATTCATAAAATTCACAATATTTATAATAAAATTAATTGTATTCTCACTGAAATTCATTAAAATAAAATAAACAGTCAACTATAATAATAATAATAAATACAAGATAATAAATTTCAGATGAAAAGTTGTTTTATTAAATTTTTTATACATTCATTTGAAGTTAAAATGATAAAAAACTGGTTAATTTAAAATTAATGATATCATGCTTAAATACAGATAATCATCATCTAATAGAATTGTATACAAAAAAAAAATCCTTTTTTTTCTTAAATCACAACAAAAAAAGAAGATAATTTGCATATTCATAATTTACCGCATTTATTGCATTTTATATACATTTTAATGTTAATGTTAAGAAGACCTGTTACAATATGAATCGAATTAATAATAATAATAAAAAATATGATCATAATTGTTAGTTGGATTCAGTCATGCGGAAGCATTTAACATTAAATCGGTACTTGATTACGCATGATATGTGCTTTATTATTATTTTTCATAAGCAATATCTTCCTTTTTCATGAATAAAGTAATAATTGTGATATCAGGGCACTACGTTTAAGTTCACGTTAAGATCATTTAACTGTCTTAAAAGCAAAGCGCTCTCATGCTCTAGACACGTAGTTAATGTTTAATAATGTTAAGAGAATTAGAACAAAACGATGTGAGATGATGATGATGTTGTTGATGAAAGAATCTTGAAAGTGCAGTGTTTAGGTCAGATAACTGCACTTTTGTAACATATTGGACATTAAATTATTATTAATATTAAAAAATATATCAAGAAAAAAAAGTGCATTCTTGAATAAAATCCATATACAAATGTGAATGAACTTTAATTAATGTTGTGAATAGATAAATGCTAATATATGATGATGATACTTTAATGGTTATGCATTGGCATTAGGTGGTCTATTAGAAGAAATTATACATTTTTTGTTTTCATATAATTTAAGATACATTATGACTCATCAATGATTATAGTTAAAAGTTTTTAATTTAAAAGTATTATCTCATACACTGTATTATTTCACGCATCAACTGACTCCCTTTTCAGTAAAATATCTTTTAAAAAAATGTATTTCTTTCAAAATTTACATTGATTTGTAATATAAATGAGATATCATGTAGATCTGTAACATGATTTCTCGAAATGTTATGTTAAATAATACACTAAAATACAAATTAATACTTTCCATATCAATGCATTTATCAACTGACAGGTATCAGTATGAAATATGTTTTGACTAAAATGTGTTTTATGGTTTATTTGAAGAAAAATACGCTTATGGTGATCGATTAAGAGTAAGTCGTTAACTTTTATGCTTACTAGGGCTGGATCCAGATAAATTGATGCGTTTTGGGTAATGACCAATTTGGGTATTTTTGAAAATTTAAAAAATTTTTTGACAGCGCTCAAATACAAGCACCGGTGCTTTTATTCGAATATAAGAATCGTGCTACTATTCGAATAATGCAAAATAATATAAAAATCATTCAAGCAACTTTACTTGAATAAAATTTTGCATTTTATTTGAGATTCAACCTGTCTTATCAAAGTACCGTTTAAAATTTTTAGATAAGAATTTTTTGACAGCTTTCGAATAAAAGTACCGGTGCTTGTAATAGAGCGAACACTATAGGGCTGGATCCAGATAAATTAATGCGTTTTGAGTAATGACCATTCTTCAGATTCATTGTTAATTTAAAACTCAGTGGAAGGTCATTTAAGCGAAATTCGAATTTTTCAGGGCTGGATTTTTTTGGCATTTCCAAAGCTGATTGACGTAAAGTTTCATCGCCCAAGTGAGAATCGAACTGTCAACCTTAAGATTGACAGGAAATTAAGTGAAATTTGAATTTTCCAGGACTGGGATTTTCACGTCTCTACGCTGATTTGTCTTGTAGCGTGCAGTTTCTGAAGCTAAACCAATTTGAAATGACATCTGTCAAAGCACCATTTTTAAATCCAGCCCTGAAAACTGATATGGAATGGAATTACATTCAATTCTACATACTACATGCAAGTGCCAAAAACCTTACGGCCAAATTTTGTTTGTAAATGCACTTAATCAAATCATTCAAATTTCCGTTCAAATCATATTTTAAACTTTTTCTCAAAAAATTACCTTTAAATATCGTAGCATAATAACAATTTGTCAATGAAATCGATATTTTTGTATGCTATTGTAATCTTTATTGTTATTATTATTGAATATTAAGTATAATTACTTGAAAATAAAATATCGCTTTATTATGCACTACTTAATAAGTTTAATAATAATATACATTTATCATTCTTTACATGAAAAAAAATCTGTTTTCGATTAAAATTACAATGAAAAGGGATATTTTTTTAAAAAAACTTTATCGTAAATTAACTTATTACTTCAATTCAATATGAGGACAAAAATTACGATGAATAATGAAGCGTAGGAGTTTTCCTCGTAATGCAATGTCACTTAATTCACATTATCATTTTCCTTATCTTTATAAGATATCTTATGTAAATAATGCATTTTCACAGTACTCCGAATAATAAAATTCATTATAATGTTGCAAAAATCTTCGCATAAAAAAAGTTCTCGTATAACTGCATCTTTTAATTAGCGAGGGGCAAGATTTTCAAAATATTGGAAGATCTTAATGAATTCGAAAAATCACATCTTTTTCCGATGTAAAATTCGCTCCTAAAACCGATGAAAAAATAAAATATACAAAAATCTTTGCGACCGACCATTTTAAGGAATTTCGTGTTATTGAGGGCTTTGCATCATGTTTCATCAAAAAAGTATACAATTTATAATTTTTTTTGAATTTCTTATTTTTTTATTGGAAAAGTTGAGATTTTTCTAGCCTGTTTTAAGTACCTAACCACTTTTGTATCTTTTGTAGATCAAAAGTTACAAGTATTTTTGGTTTATGGTATGAAATTTGTTCAAAGAGGTCGGTTAAACAATTTTAATTGATTTTTCAAAGAAAATTTAAATTTTGGTCAAAAACTAATGAATTTACGAAAAAGATCGATAGTTTATTTGGCAAAGTTATAAAAAACTGTATAATTTCTAACTTTTTCTCGCATTACTACAAAAAAATCATGAAAAAACTCGACTTTTTGGCTAAAACTCTCGTTTTTCAAAAAAATGTCATAACTTTTATTCTAAGAAAGCTACAGAAGAGTTTAAATACTTAAATCGCATCAGAAAATTCTCACCTTTTTGATTTTAATGCTTAAAAATATCTAGATGAGGACCTTCATGATGCAAATTGATGAAAAAGTTCAAAGAACTTGAAAATAAACTCGAAAATCCGTCAGTCGCAAGGTTTTTTCTATGGAAACCCCCAAATTTTATTTTTTTATCGGATTTAGAAGCAAATTTTACATCGGAAAATGATGTGATTTTTGGAATTCATTGAGAACTTCCAATATTTTGAAAAATCTTGCCCCTCGCTATTTTAATGAAAAAATTATATAAAATCACGTATGTATACTTAAAATATATGTTTTATGTTATTATTTGTAATGTATTCACATAAAAATGTGTGTATGTAAAAAAATAATAATAATAATAAAATGTAAAATTTATTACAAATTACTTTAACTAATTTTAATACGGTTAAGATTGTTGAATTAAATATAATTTTACACTTGTACATGTAAAGTGACCACATAAGGAAGAGAATGCGGTATAGTGTGAGAAAATTAAAGTGGTGTTAAAATGTACATTATTACTTATTTTTTTTTATTGTCTCATCAATACCTCAAGTGATAAGTTCTTTTGTTTTTATATTTTATTATTAAAATGTTCCATTTTAAAATTATTCAAGTCGATTTTCCATTTGACTTGACAAATTTATGGATTTTTGATCTTAATATTTCCTTATCTAATGCTAATGCTAATGCTAATGCAATTTATGTGTTAGAAAAAATAAAAATATTCAATTGAAAAATTTGTGAACTCTCAGTAATGCGTGAGAAAATTTTATTTTCAACTATATTTATTACAAAATAAAATACACTTGACATGTGCAGGTTTAACTTAATTGTATTACAACAAAAAATATTCAAAAATTAACATGAATCAATGATGTATTTTTAAAATATATTGACAATACTGTAAAGTAGATAATTCTAATATACGATGTAACGGAAAAAATTTGAATAAGCATTAAAAACGTAGATAATTTAATAGACGGTCATTTTGAAGTTAATATATGCTTAAATCGTCTATTAAATAATGTACGTTTTTGAATAAAAAATAAAGAAAAATTCATATATTTTCATTTTTAATCACTAAATTCATTTCTAAATATTAGCATTTTAAATGTTTTTCACATAAGTACTTATTTCAAAGCAAAAATAGGTTTGTCAATGTATAAATTTTACTCAAATTTCTAATAAATTTTTGAACTTCTATTTTTCGTCAATAAACGCTAAATTTGAATGTTTTTTTCGTCAATATACGGTTTCTCATTTTCTTTTTTCGTCAATATACGGAAGGTCATCGTATATTAGATTTATCTACTTTACAGTAATATGTCTATTATGATTTTTTTTTTGAATTTTTTGGTATTGGGATTTGGTTGAGGGGCATTCATCATCTTAGATTACTAATAAAATTGTTGTTGTTTTGATTTGATTTCATGTTAATGATATGTGTGGTGCATATTCGATAAAAAATTAAGGTGTATACATAAATTATGTGATTTTTTATTAGTATTTTAAAATATTACTTTTTATTTATTTAATTAATATGTTGATGAATTTATAAGTGTGTTGAGAGTGTGCTTTTGACCCTATAATTTTCAAAAAATTATTATTAAAAAATATTGATAGTTTGTACTTGAACTACCACTAAATTAAATTTGATGATCAAGATTACCTTGACAAATCAATGATATTTTAATTTGAGATGACATTACCATTTTTTTTTATTGACATCTTTCATATTTTATTAGTGATATTCAGCCTGAGAGAAGTTCAATCAGGTTCGGAGTCTCTTGAACGAATTGTCCGCTTAATTTCGAAAGGGCAAAACTAAACGAGTTTTTTTTTAGATGAAATAATTTCAATTTAAGCTCATCATAATAATTAATCACACTTCAATTTGAACTTTAAGGTCAATTCTTATCATCAATGAATAAGAATAATATTTAATACACAATTTTTGACAAAAAATGTAAACAAAAATTTAAATTCAATTAAAATTTCAGTCTTTAAATCACTTTTACGAAATCAAGACCTAATTTCGTGCTCTTTCAAAGTGAAAAGATGATTAAAATTTTAAATTCATTATCAATTTTTGTATTATTTTGTACGTTTTATTTTAATTCTGCATCAAATGTCACTTCCATTGAGGAAAAGGAACCTGATTGGCTCATTTTAACCGACATTTCAACAACTCCTGAAAATCCACAATTAAATATCACATTTAATGAGACAGTTTTGGCACTAAGTATCGAAAATTCATCAATATTCATTTTAACAAGTGAAATTTGCGAGAAATTACCTTCCATAACGCATCTCCACATGAAAGGTGTCAATTTACATAAAATCGGTCATGGAGCGTTCAAGCAATGTTCAAATTTAGAGGAAATTGACTTATCCAACAATGAAATCCGATCACTTGATGACGAAAAAATGTTTGAACATAATTTGAATTTAGCTAAAATTGTGTTCCATGAAAATTTCTTACGCGAAATTGACTTGAATATGTTTAAGCATTTACCGAAATTGAATACCCTTTATTTTGGTTATAATCGAATAATTGAAATTAATTTTAATGGAATTGAGTCGATGAAAAGTCTTGAAAATCTTGGTATCAATAACAATTATTTGACATTTGTGAATATTGATGAAATACTTGAGAAGTTTCCGAATTTAAAGACAATTTACTTGCATAGCAATGATTTTACCGATGAGACTTATAGCAATATAATTGCGGATTTATTGAGACATGATTTTAATGTGAGCACATTGCAAATTTGTGATGTCAAGGCAAAGCACAATGAAGAATTTATTGCTAAAATGGTGGAAGCAACTGTAGAAAAAATTGTTGATACATTTTTAAAGGACTCAAAACTCAAAGATGATCACATTAAGCAGTTGGAGGAAAAAATGATCGAACAATTTGAAGTATTAAAAAAACGGATTGAAATGATACAATTTAGTTGAAATGTTGATGATTTTGATGATTGAGTAAAACAGTTTTGTAATAATAAAAATTGTAACAAATTTCCGTTGCTTTTATTCAATTTTTAATAATAGCAATAATTAAGGTTAGTACAGTAATCAATAAATAATAATTTCTTCAATGAAATATTTTTACGGTAGAACGAATCGAATAAAAGACTCATGCCGACACAAAAAAAAAATCGGTTCACTTATATTTATTTGTAAGTTGAAAAATAATAATTATTGTTCACAGACAATTAAACAAACCATAATTATGATGAAATGATTTTTTTTATGGATCGTCATTTTTTTGCACATTCCATAAGAAAAGTGAGATATTGCGAATGTCATGAAAGAAAACTTCTTCATGGGAGCTCAAAATTATTTTCAAATGCTTTCAAACGCCTGATTTTTTAACAGTGTAAAATTAAGGTTCTTCTGAATTTCAGCTGCCTTCTAAGCTTCAAGATTCAAATTTTGATTCAAATTCTATGAATTGCAAAGTCCATAGGATAGATTTTCATTTGACATTTCATTTGACGTTTATTTTCTATAGAAACACATACGGAAACTTCAAAATTTTGAATGTGAAAATTTCAAACGTCAAAGTGGGTTCTGTTTTATGGACTTAGCCCGTAAATCTTCCAAGCAAATCATCTGAATGCACTTAATCAAGGCACCATGGATAATTTTTCTTTAAAATTTAATTCTATTCTCGCTCTAACCTCAACACTATAATTTCTTTTCAAGATCATTATAGACGTTTCTTGTTTAATGTTTTACATTAATGTGCAATTTTCTTTATTCATTACTAAAACAATTATTGACTTTAATTTGAATTTAATGTTTTTATTAGTTGGAGCGTGGATAGGAATTATGAAAAATTAATATTTACACGCTTCGTTGTAAACTGACCTTAGACTTAAAGTGGTCTTTAATTTCCTTCATATTGAGGTGGGTTGGCCATACGAGCAATCTGGCAAATGCTAGAAAGGCCGCAGCCGAACGTCTTGTAAAAGTTAAGTATGCCATGGCTGTTAATAGTTTTCACTCCGCCCACTCCCGGTGGGCTCAGATTAATCACAGCCCAGAATGAGAATCAATTAAAAATATCGGAGGGTTTTCAAGGAAAATTTGAAGAAAAATTGGGACACGCTGATCGGAAATCGAGAAATGTTGATCAAAAATCAAGATTTTGCGGGCCAAAACACTGTATTTTTGAATTTAAAGATTCGAATGGTCATTTTATCGTCAATGAACCCTTACTAAAACTGTCTAAATAGGACTAATATAAATAGTAAGCTAAAGCCGTGACTCTGGAAACCCATTTAATTTTCTTGTAAATGTGTTCTTCACATAATTATGAACTATGAACATTCTCCATGATAAATACAAGCCATTACTATTTTCTTAACGTTACAAGAAAACAAAAAAATTCAATAAAAAAAATTAACAGTGATTTTATGAATCAACGCATATTAAATGATCATTAAATTGATAGATAACTCTTAAAGGTATGTTCTACTAAAAGATAAAATTATAAGCTAATACCATAGCAGAGTAAAAAAGAAGCGGAAATATGTGAAACATAGATCACGATAATAATCATTCAGGTTCATTCATAAACTTAAGCAGAAAAAATTACACATAGCAATTACAAGCATGTGTGTACCATCATCTTTTACTTTTGAACGCAAGAATGTTGCATATTATTCATGTAAATATACAAAGAAATTATTATTATTTTATGGTGTTATTATGATTGTTATGTAATCGAATATATGAAAAAAAAAATTTAAAGAAGATTGGATCTAACAGAATAACAAGAGATAGAGAGAAAAAAGTGTTTATCTCTGTAAAAAATTGTGTAATAGTTAACTGAAAAATAATTGTGTAATAATGTTTGCCCCCACACAAACACTCAAATGAAAATCGTATATAAAAAGAACGAATTTACTGTATTCAAAGAGATGTAAACAACTAATAATAATTCTCATCTAGGAGGCATTTGTGTAGCTGTAGCAACAAAAAATTATTTCTAATCATTTTTATGCGTTACTTTTTTTTATTAGTGTTGGAAGTCATAATGTTACTTTTTTTTGACACTCGATTCAAACACAGTAAAGATGATAACCCGTAACGAATGCATTTTCCATGCCGGTCAAAGTGTGAAAGTAATGAGTGTTTTAATATGAGTACCACCCACCGATTCCAAAGTTTTACCCTGTCGGGAGTAAACTCCTGAATTTCAGGAGCTAAACTCCTGAAGAATAGGAGTTAACTCCTGAAATTCAGGAGTTAACTCCTGATGATTAGGAGTTAACTCCTATTTGTCAGGAGTTAACTCCTACTTTTCAGGAGTTAACTCCTAATATTCAGGAGTTAAGCTCCTGAAATTCAGGAGTTATAAAAAATGGTTTTATAAAATTTAAAACGTAGAAATTCAACATAAACAATATATAAATCAATTAATTAAATTATGGAAATGAAAAATCTAAAAACTCAAATTTTCATAAAACTCAAAAATTCAAAAAACTAAAAATTTTCAAAAAGCTCAAAAATTTCAAAAAAGTCAAAATTTTCAAAAAAAGTCAAAAACTCAACAAACTCAAAATTTTTCCAAAAAACTAAAAAAAATTCCAAAAAACTCAAAAACCTCAAAATTTCAAAAATTTTAAAAAAAGTCATAATTTTCAAAAATTGCAAAAAAGTTATGATTTTCAGAAAAGTTTTAACTTTTCTGAAAATCATAACTTTTTTGCAATTTTTGAAAATTATGACTTTTTTTAAAATTTTTGAAATTTTGAGGTTTTTGAGTTTTTTGGAATTTTTTTTAGTTTTTTGGAAAAATTTTGAGTTTGTTGAGTTTTTGACTTTTTTTGAAAATTTTGACTTTTTTGAAATTTTTGAGCTTTTTGAAAATTTTTAGTTTTTTGAATTTTTGAGTTTTATGAAAATTTGAGTTTTTAGATTTTTTATTTCCATAATTTAATTAATTGATTTATATATTGTTTGTGTTGAATTTCTACGTTTTAAATTTTATAAAATCATTTTTTATAACTCCTGAATTTCAGGAGCTTAACTCCTGAATATTAGGAGTTAACTCCTGAAAAGTAGGAGTTAACTCCTGACAAATAGGAGTTAACTCCTAATCATCAGGAGTTAACTCCTGAATTTCAGGAGTTAACTCCTATTCTTCAGGAGTTTAGCTCCTGAAATTCAGGAGTTTACTCCCGACAGGGTAATTGTCAGACCACAATAACATTTCTCATAAAATCTTTAAATTTTATCTAATAAATGTGGACCAAATGTTAGTCACGGTGAGATTTTTAATATAATTTAGAGAAAAAAACATGATATTACATATTAAATTACAGATACAAATGTGTAAATAAATAAAATACAAGGCTAAAAATCATATTTTTTTTATTGATTGCGAAAAAAGAAATATTAAAAAATAATTTTTTGATCACTAAGCGTGTAAACATTTACGCTAAATATTTACAAGGGTTTAAGTTGAGATATGAAATGGTATATTAAAAAAATTATGGTTTCAAAATAAAAAGGGTTACATTTCAAGGTTATTTATCTATTTAGGGAAATTTGATATGTCAGAGAGGTGTGTGAGGTATTTAAATGACTGTGTAATTTTGATTAAATATTTTTCTTTTACATGACTCAAGTAGGTCAATTTAATTGCTGATTATGGAAAGATTGCTTATCAAAACATGATCGGATTGTAATTTCATTGAAAATAACTTCGGATATTGTGCATATCATTTGCAGCAAGGAACTTCCAAATAGATTGCCATGCAAAGAGTTCAAAAGGGTCTCACAATACTCAAGAAGAGGTAATTAAGTTGTGAAGGACGCTTTTCACGGGTCTGTGTTAGTTTGAATCCAAAAAAATGGGAAATTCTGACCACTGGGCGGTTTAGAAAAGTGCATTTCGATGGGACTCGTTTCATTGAATATAATTTATTTTGAAAATATCCGACATTTTGAAAATAACCACGATTTTGAAAATTTTTAACCGTTTTTAACGGTTTGTCAGAGCCCAATCGCAAAACTAATGAGTTATAAATAATCCTCTATCCTACTAGAAAACCCGACCTCGCTCCGATGGACCATTTCATAGTTATGGATAGCCATCAGTGTCAGAGTGACAGAGTGATGGCGGTCAATCCGTCTGTAATAGTGCATTTTTTCTTACGAAATGCACTAAAAACTTGAAAGAACTGAAATTTTATAGATAAATCCATCAATTCTCTACTTAACCCTTTCTTTTCCAGTGTCCCTGGATCTGCACAGATGAATATCAGTTCAATCATCAATCAAATAGTCAATTAATATTCAATCAAAAATACCTTATCTTAACTTATCTCATGTTAATCAAATATTTATTCACACTATCATAATAGAGCCCTAATTCAACTTCAACGTAACACAACATGGCGTCCAAATTAACACCACAGTATCAGTATTTGTATTTCAATTTCAGTCAATTCACCAATAAATCATAATAAAAACCAAATATGACCTAAAGCAATAAGGGATAATTATGACACATTGATTGACCCTAATCTTGGCCAATCTGTATTGGAATTTCATTTAATCACACAACAACTTGTTAATTGACGTAAATGCAATGTAAATATCGTACATGATACAAAAAAAATCCAAATGTTACATAATTTTATTTCACATTGATTTAATTTCATTGACTGCACAGTCATTTTTAAAGCACTTGTTTGAATGAATTTTCAATCAAATTACTTTAATTGCAACGCGAATACCGGTATTAACGTCATTAGTAAAAATAATTTTAATGACTCTCAGTAAAATAGTAAATATAAATAGTAATTTTTATAAAACAATTCATACATACACATGTTTAAATTTAATGTAATTTTATTAACGGAAAGATGATCAATGTGTTGATCTTTTATCTTCTTCTTGTAGCAGCGGCAATGCAATACTGGTTTTGGTCTATAACACACATTTAAAATTACATAATTTGTCAGTTCTCATGAAAGCGCCTCATTGTATGTAATTTATTTATTATAGTTATCAAAAAAAAACCTTAAAATTTAAAGTTCTACAGTAAATAATCATTGAAATGAAATGAAAAAAAAATATCAAACACAGCTATAATCAAGACAATTAATGGGATTTTTTTATTTTATTCTTTTTATTTTAAAACGATAAAAAAATATCGGTAGTGTGTAAATAAACAAATAAATGACTATAAAAACACTAATTTAAAAATAACTAATGATACTTTATAGCGTAAATTACAGTAAGAGTTCTTTGAACTCACAAGAATTTAATTTTAATTTTATTGTTTGATTTTATTTGAACAAAATAGAGAAAAAAAATGGAAATCACCTGTGGTTAATCAATTTAAATTTAAAAATGATTGTAAATAATTGAAATTCATAGGTGTTTTAGTTAATATAAGAGAATATGTGATTTGATATTGACTTATTTTTTCAGATATTGCTTGCGATGTTTAAATTTTGGCTAGGGATGCTCTGCCATTCTACCTAATAGAAATTTGATCCTCAGAGTAGGTGACTTTCAATGAGAATGTCATATGGAGAATGGTAAAGATATTAATTTGGGGCGTCACGTCTCGGCAAAAAAGTGAAGTAAAAAAATTGAACGTGATCGTGGACGATTACCATTGCTTTGCACAATCCCTCTAAAATGCTTATAAAATATGATATATTTTTTTCTAAATCAAAAATTTCCATTCATATTTTTTTATGTCAAGAACACTGAACATAACCATCATAAAAAAGACCTGAAGCGAAACCCATCAAACGAGAAACCTTGAAAACTTTTTAACTTGACACCTCATTATCTTCTCAATTCTTTCACTGCATCACAAAACACTGACTGTGACATATTGCAATTTCCGCGTCCTAAATATCACACAAATCATATTATCACTGTCATAATAAAATATAAACATTACAACCTGTCATCAATGTTATTTAACAAACAACATGCGTTTTTGTAACGAGCCATTATGTACTGCAACAGGTAGCAATCAAATAGTTTAAATAAGCGGAAATCTCTTACAAACAATCTTTCGTCATGTCTTTCTGTAACTTTTATAATGCATAATATTTAAGAGGAATTTAATAAATTTTATTTTATTTAACATTTTAAATGAATTACAAATAAATTCTATGTGTATTTATGATTTTTTTTCTATTAATAAATTCTTTTCTTTATGTTTAATCGTGTCACGATTTTATTACACATTTTCCAAGGAAACTTTTTTCACACAACTACTTTGCTATGTTAAATGTTATTTCAATACGAATCATATCCACACTTCTTTAAATGAGTATTTACTATGAATCACTCGTTGAAATGATTTAATTTAAACATTATTCATGATTCTTACAACCGTTTCAAATAAATTGTCGGTTTAAGAATAAAACACCATGGAAATGCACGTTATTGTAACACCCACATTTTGTCACGGCAGTGAGTGCATGATGATGTTTTTTTTTCATTTAATTTATTGTAATATTTATGTAGATTGTTAACAAAAGAGCATTAACAGATGAAACCGAAAGTGGATTTATTTGAAATTTGTTATTACAACAGTAACAATTATGCGGAAGTGCAGCAAATCGTGTGCAATTTGAACAAAATAGGAGTTAATAACAGTTCACAGTGAGAGACTCTGTTATTAATTGTATGGTGAGAAGTTTAAGATTTATTGATGATGTTGTTGCTGTTAGAAGGTAGTGAAATAGTCATTGTGGGTGTGGTGCGTGATACATTGAGTTCCTCATTCAGAGAAGAGCCTCAAAATTACACGGATATTCAATGAAAATCATGAGCAAAATATCTGATTAAAATTCCATTGAGTTGACACAATTCCCTACTAAATCACAATTCAAAAGAATCAAATCATGCTCTATTTATTCACCTTGCCTCACAATTCCAGCACACATGTCAAAAGATTATTTATTTTTTTTATGTTGATAATTCAATTATTTGAAAGATTAAAATTTATCACTTTTTAATGAGACCCTGAACTTAACCCATTTCCCTGATCTAAATTCTATTCATTACACTTGATAACATTATTATGCTAATTAATTACAATTTTAAATTCAATTTATGCAGAGTACAATTGTAGCATAAAATTAAAATAAATTTAAAAGCAAATCACAAACAAATCAGATAATGTCACACAAAATGTGTTTTTTTGATATAAAAAAGCACATTGTATTGTTATCGCGATTTTATTTGTTATTTAAAGTACAATGAGAATTATTTTGGTTAAATAGCATTTTATTTAAAATTTTTTTTTGTAAATTTTTCAATGAGAGTAATTGTATGAAATGAAAAATTAAAGTTTAAAATCGGAAAGAAACTTTTTAAAGCAGGTAATTTTTTGCAAATTTTTGAGCAAATTTTTAATTTAACCCTTGGCACTAATGCTCTGGACAAAAATGGTCTTTAATGGCTTTGATTTTTACATGAAATAACATTTTGTCCTTTAAATTTGTTTGAACGACCTTTTTTTAAATTTTTAAAAAAAACTTGAACCTACGTGCTAAAATTTATTTGTATCGGACGAGATGTCACCACACCGCATTGTAGCCGTTGATTTTTCACTAATTTCTACTAATAGCAAGCAAAGGGTTAAAAATATGAGAACTCAAAGAAAAATAATTTATGTAAAAGTTGAATCAAATTTCTTAAATCAATGAAAAAAAAGATAAAAAAATTGTTTTAAATGAGATTGGAAATTATAAATTAAAGTAAAATTAAATCACTCTTTTAAGACTCCGTACATGAAAAAAAAAATTTATTTGAGAAGAGTCAACCAGCCTTCTTCAGTCATTTAAATTTCAAAATTCACATCAAAACTTCATTTCTTCAACTTTTACATATGCAATCACCGAAATTTTTTCTGGTGAAACGAAAAAAAAATATTTATAAATACACTGAAATTACATGCTTGAACTCCACTTGACCTTAGTCAAACTGAATTTAACCACCACACAACATTTGCTTAATTAATTTAAATTGCAATTCACATCTAAACCTATTGCTACACTTAAAATATTTTACCACGGTAAATTCATCATAAACATTGCCAAATAAAGAGATTTGGACATCATAAATAAGCTCTTGTATCTTCTTTTATTATTTTTTTTCCAAGTCATACACAAAAAAAACGAGTTATTCAAAAAATAATTTAAAACATGCGCATTACTAATTTTATATTCAATTAATATGAAAACAAAAAATATGATTAATGTATGCATGCGTGTTTATAATAACATTTAACGCAACAATATAATAATGATATTATTTGAAATTATTAGAAAAAAAATATAAATTAAATAAATAGAGTGAACAATGAAATTTATGTTACAATACAAACACTTAAAAAAATACATAATCGAGATAATAGAAAACAAATATAAGTTTCTATAAAAGTATTTTTTTTTGTTGATTAATGTACATTGCATTATTTAATTCATTTATTTTTTTTTAATTTTCAAAAAATTTTATCATTGATTTATAATAAAATAAAATAACCGGCTCGATTTCTTTCATGATCATATTTTGGTTTATTTTTTCGTTTTTATTCCTATAAGAGATAAGCAACGAAAAAAATCACCTTTCCAAACTTCTTTATAAACAATCTGATATTTTATTTTTGACTGTAACTTTTTTTTTCGTGTATTAACTTGGAAATGTGTGAATCGAATAGAGTTGTTTCATTTTGTAACTTTTTTGCATGAAAAAGCATTCGCGTGTGAAGGTGATTGTGTTGATATTTTTTTTGCTTTAAATACATTTTTATAAATGGTATGACAAAATACGTACACAACACAAATATAAACGAAGGGAAGATTGTCTGCAAAAAAATGGTTATAATATTCCTGAAAAACTGGTTTAAATCGATTAAAATGTTAAAAAAAATTCATTAAATTGCATAAAAAACGCTTAGTTTACGTCAAAAGGGAAACTGTAAAAAAAATGTTTTATTGAGTTGATAAGAAAAAGGAACTAATTCTATAAATGGAAGTCAATGCTAAAGATTTACTTCATGAAATTATTATATAAAAGTCATAAATGCAACATTATCTTGCAATAACCATAATAATGATTTTTGTTGAAAGATTTACTTGTAACACTTCATAAATAAATATTTTGAGTGAAATCACGTTTAGTTTGCTTACACTTCGATGTTAAAATTAAATGCGTGATGGTCATTTATTTGAAAATGGAATGGAAAATTGCTGCATAATTTGAAACATTATCTAAACTAATTGTTAAGAGAAAAGTGAATAAATGCAGTAAATTATTGAGTGTGGTTTAAAGTAATTTTGGTATTAACTGGCGCGTTAAATATGCACCAAATAGTGGTGTAAAGGAATTTTAAATCATATCTTATAAGAAAAATGGCCCAAAATGTTCGAATTTTTAATCCAAAATTTAAAAAAATGCATTTTTCAAACTCCTTGTAAGTGTCAATCAAAGATCTGCGTCTGCCGGACAAATCAATTTGCACTTACTTTGGTTTTTTATTTCAACTTAGAGTGTAGTTTTTAGATAAGGCTCAGACATTATCTTGAATTCGTAAAAACCGGTTTAATTTTTGAAAAATGTTCATAAAACCCGTTAAAATTTTTAAAAATTATGTTTTTAGAGATAAATGCGCTGAAATTCTCTCTGCAACCGTCACCTTTGGATTCCTCAAATTTAAAGGGTGAGGCTGGTTGCCTCGCCCTAAGAATTTTCTCAAGTGTCTGAAATTCGGACAAAAAAAAGTCTTAAACCAAATTCAGCGAGTTGCAAGTGGTTCGAGGACGAAGGGAAGGAGATTTAAATAAAAACTAAACCTGAAGCTAGGCGACGAGTGTAAAAAAAATCGTCCAAGCTTTACCATGGCAAGCTCTCTAACCAGGATCGAGAACTATCTGAGGCAACAATGGACTTGAACAGAGAAATAATAAAATTTACAGCTCCAGAATCTCCTTATGGAAACCCAGAAAGCGATTCAGAAGCAGCAAGCCGTTCAATACCAGCTGAAAAAAATGAGCAATCTGTGTTCGATTTCATTTAAAATTTCAACTCCTTCATTGCATCCTCTGACATGCAAAGCAAAATTGTGTCAAACACGTGTCCCCTGTTCCCATTTCTTCTTTAACTGCCATTTATCCAATTATCACCAAACATACAATAACAACATAACAATAACCTTTTACTTTAATGTGAAAATAAACTGCAAGTGAAAAATTCTCATCAATTATATTTATTTGCATCATATATGAAAGTAACAACTCTTAAAAAAAATAAGCATTCAAGTTAATATCATTAAAAGTTAAATAACGCTAATCATGCTTTTAACAATTAATTTCCTTGTGTGTCTGCAAACTTTTATTATTAATCATGGGATAAAAAATAAAATTTAATTCAAAAATGTTTTTTATGATTTTTTTCATTCATACATTGAATCAAAAATTATTATTATTAAAATTATTCATGTAAATACAGTTTAAAAAGCAAACAATTAAACTTTCTGCTCAGAAATGCATACAAAAATATTAAATTACATACAAGTTAAGGTAAAAAAAATACATTGAATATTTATATTTTCTTCAAAGATGCGAAAAAAAATTTCTTAAGAGAATTATTTATTTATAAATATAGAAAAGAAAGTGTGTTGTTGTTTACTTATACACATTACAATTTTTTCTTCTTCTTCATCATTATAAGCATGATGTGAAAATAAATCCAAAACCAAATATAAGAAGAAAAAAAAACAAACAAAAGAAATATCAAAGTTATGTGTTGTTATTGTTATACATTTATATGAAACTTATGAATGAATGAAATGAAAAAAAATATTAAAAAAAGAATGATAAATATTCGCATCAATAATAAAACTGCTTTTATTTAGCGGGTATATTATTTTAATTTTTTTTTTATTGGAAAGTACCTGTTGTGATGATGATTTTCTTTCAATATAGGCGGTCATGCAACAAATAAAATGCTTTTCTATTGTATTGAAGTGTGTGTGTGTAAGTGTATGTATATTAAAATAAATATCAAAGACACGACAAATGAAGGAGAAGATGGGAAATGACCAAGAGGTTACCTACCATCATAATAATAATGATATTTTATTAAACATTGTTGAAAGTAAAAGTTTTTCTGTCTAAATTATGTACAATGTTTACAGACAAAACACAATAAAATAATAAATGAAAGAAAGATATTATTCAGTTTGACCATTAGATTACGATAAATTTTGATGATAAAAAATTAAATGTGAACAAAGTAAGCGATTTTTAACTATTTAATTATCAATGAGATAAAAATCGTTTAATTGTAAAATAATAATTTTTATACAAAATATAACTTAAATGTATCTGGAATTAAATAAATTTCTTGATTGTACTTGATTTTCAATGAAATTTCAAATTATAATGCTATAAAATCAAATACATGCAATAAAACAATAAATTGGATAAACGTATTACACTTGTTAAAGGTTTGACATTAATCGATTTTAGTGCTTATTTCGTGAAATGCTGAGATTTTATAGTAAAAAAAAATTAGAAATACGTAATCAGGTCACGTGTTTAATGTTAGTTTAAATTTTTTTTTTCCTTTTTTATTGATTGAAATAAACATTAAATTTTATTTTACGTGTCAAACTGATTGTTTTTTGAGAAGTATTTAAATTTACTTGCATTATTCTCACCTTAACTTTAAACAGGGTTCCAAGAGATTCCGGTTTTATGAAATTCAGCTCTAATATCTCAGATTGTGAAAGAAAATATCGGTCAGATTCAGATTTGAAAAGAACATGTGGTCAGAAATTTGTTCGAAAACGCCAAATTTAAGGCTTATTTAGTTGAAAATTTCTATTTATTATTTTTCTGAGAGCTCTCATAGCCAAAAACCATTTTTTTAAAAAAATTTCAAAAATTTTCGAATATGTCAAATTAAATTTAACGTACATAAAAAAAAAACATAATAACATAAATTAAAGTAAATCTGAGCTTTTGAGAGTGAAAAAATGTTTGAAGAACTGAAACCTGAGCCCGACTCGTAGGAACCACCTCCTGAAATTGTCTCAAGTTCTTTTACAGCTGGCATTTACATGCAAAAGTTGAGTTTGTGATGACATAGAAAAAAAAACATTTCCATGTGATTGTTAACAGTTACAAATTCAATTTTAGTAACATTTTTTCATAAATTCAATTTAAATTACTTTGACATTCAATTTTTTAATCTTTGTCTCACAAAAAAATGATTGTGAAAGGCAATTATTATAAGAGTATCAGCTAATATTAATTTACAAAAAAAAAACAGAAAAAGATTTGAAACGATAAACACATACACCAAATCAATCGCAAAATATATCTGCAAAAATCCATACACACACACATATTTTAATTTGCGATACGTGAAGCATGAAATAATTTTCTTTCATATAGTTACAAATGTACCAAATAAGTTTTTTGTTTAACTAAATTGCTATTTCCTTACAGTGTACGTTTAACTTTACATGTTGGGCTAGATGGCATAAGATAAAAACCTATTATTGGCATTAACTGAAAATTTCTCTTTCAATTTGATTTGATTTTTTTTAATTTAGTGTATGTGTGCAATTATCACAAGAAATTTAATTTAAAACGTGTCTGATTACGTGTGTGTATGGTTTTGCAAAAATAGATTTCAATGAAAGATGATTAAAATAAAATGAGGAGATAAATTTCATAAACAGGAATAAAAAATATATTGTTAATTTATTAATTATTACATCACATCCTGTTCAGAAACCGACATTATCAAAGTCTTGTCATTCAGACACTTGTTATCCTTCTAGTATTATAACATTCGATTATAAAATAAAATTTTAATCGAAATACACATAATTTCAATTAAAAGTCTACTTTAATTGAGTTCAATAAATCGTTCATTTGCATTATCTGAAGTTCATTGTCTCTGTTCCGTTTTGCTCATATATGATCATAAATAAATAATGTTGTCAAGTACGAATAATATATATATCAAAAATAAACATAAATTGTGTCTAGTAGTAGTTTACAAAAAAAAAACATACATAATAATGTAGACAAGTTTAACGCCCACTGTTCAAACTTGATAATGATTAAATGAAAAGGTGTGTGTATGTGTGTGTGTTTTTTTTTATTTAAAAAAAAAATTTATTATGGATATTTTAGAGCATTTTAGATAAGTGTAATATGAAGTAAAAGTGCAAAAATCAATCATAATATGAAGAAATATGGCTTTCATTGAAGGTGAGGTCAGTGAAAATAAGTGAATGCTTTCATTTTAATTTGATGGGGTCACAAAAGTCAACCTAACTTTTAATGAAATGTTATTTCACTCAAAATCAATGAAAATGGCCTCTCTTATTCCAAGTCAAACTCATCTAATGCAAGTTTTTATATCATATTAGGCTCAGAATGATCCAAACTTATTTGAGCAGTGGATTTCCTGATTTTATGAAACATAATTAAATTCATTGTTTTCATATAAGCAATTTTTTTATTTTCTTAAAACAATTTCAAAACATTGTTGCTCATTTTAAAAATCATTATCCAATACTAATATTTTTTTTTAAAATATCTCATGTCTGAATATTTTTTTCTTACAATCCATTATTAACAGTAATCGGTGTTATAAATAATAAATAAATAATTTTTTTATGTTTATTTTACAGACATTACGTACTCATACATTTACTTCAGGATTATCATCGATTTCTGATCAATATTCGCGTGCACGTTACTCGTATTATCTTGTCAAAATTTTTTCTTCCTTTTTTGGTTTCTCTTCAAAATACAACAAAAAAATTACAAATAAACATTGTACTTGAATTCATATTAGATATTAATATGAGTATACATTGAAATAAATAAATGGAAAAAAATATATTTAAAGCTTTTGTTTTACTTATTATTAATGTTATTATATGATTTGGAAGAAAGAAAAAAAATACACAAAGATTATTATGTAGCCTAAGGCGATTTAAAGTAAATTCACTTTCTTTTAATATCGCATAATATTTGTTAAATGAATTGAATGTTTGTTTGTTTGTTATACTGATTTAAGTTTATTAATGTTTTGGCTTTACAATTGTGATTTAACTGACTACTTTAAGTTCCTGTAAGTTAGTGTATGGATTTATCTCCTCGGATAATTGCCATTTAAGTGCGTGAGTGGGAAAATGTTGTAATTGATTCCGCATTGCAAGTGATTTTTGATTGATATTTTTTTTAATGTTCCTTGGGGTAATGACAGGATTTCACTTTTAGATTTGGAGTTCGATTGTTCCAAATTAACTCATTAACCGCCGCTCCTAAAATATTGAGTTTTGAACAAAAAGTTCTTCTATGATTTATTCTTTAGGTAAAAATGAACACTTTTCATTTCGATGAAAATTTTAGGTTTCATATAAAAATTTTACAGGAGAGCCAAAACAAAATACGTATAAGTCCTACACAAATACATACAGAAACATTGTACGAGAGAGAAAAAAATGCGACTTTTCTTAAAAGTTTAGCTCATAATTTTTTAATTTTTGGTTTAAATTCAAAAACCATGCAACTGTTTGATACAAAACATCTTAAATTAAGACTCTAAGGCTTGACAAAGAAATTTATTGATTTGAACGAGAAAAGTGACTTCAAAGAGGCGTTGTAAAAATACAACGTTAGCGATTAATGAGTTAACTGGAAATGCGATAAAAATTTCATTCATTAAATGTCCTTTAAGCGTCAATCAAAGATCTGCTTCTGCTGACCAAGTCACTTTGTACTGCGGGGCATTTTCAGCTTGCAGTGTGATTTTTCAAAACTCATCAAAACACTGAGAATACAAAAATGTAGCTAAATCAACAAGAATTCTATTAAAACAGTTGATTTATTTTTCATTTATTTATATTATTGTACTCTCACATTGAACATCGCTTTCAAAACGAGACCTTAAACAAAATTTTGTTTGTTTTTCCATTAACAGCAAGAAGTAAAAAAAAAAACAAATCATTTATGCTGACTTGATGGGCGTCCATATTAATGTCTCTATTTAAAATAAATTAAATAAGAGAAAAAAAAAACAAACTAAATCTCATTTATAAAACAAATAATAATTCAATGTCATTAATATACGCTTTCATTTCCAAAAATAGCTGACACAGTTAAAATCAGTCTTTTAAAATCTCAACTACTTTACTTGAGTACTGTGTTAACATTTGCTATTCATGTTTTTATTTTTTTTCTAAATTATACTCATCATTAGGCATGTATGCACGAAGATAAGATTTTGTTGCAGTAGTTGAATGTAAAATAATGAGGAAATAGAATAATATAGCTGTCAAAATTGTGTGTATGGGTGTGTGTGTGTGTGTGTGTGTGTGGTAAAATAAAGTAAAAGTAAATAAATTGACTTTTAAATTTAACTATTATTATTATGATTTGTATTTGTGTATGATTTTAACGGTGTAAAATCTTGAGAATCTGTGGAATTTTATTAATTTCATATTATATTGAATTAATTATTTATGTAGGATTGCATCATTTGATGATTAGCCTACTTTAAATGTGCTATGATCATTTGTATTAATCATTTATTTGATTTGATATCATTATTATTTATTGAATACGGAATTTTTAATTGAAAATGACATGACCGTGTTTTTTTATAATTTAAGGGACAAGTAATCAGATAAATTGTAGAGCTTCAGAAAAATGAAACAAGTGATAAAATGTCGAAGAGTCATAAAAATCGTAATTAAATCAAAATTTATAGGGCACAACCGCGGTCTCAATGAATCCTATTTTGGTTACAAGTCACATAATTCAAATCAATCACCTTAAAAAGCGACTCTTCAATAGCAAATTTTCCTTTGATATCAGTGATTCCTCTAAAAAATGAAATTTACTCACATGACGTTAATAAACGCAACATGACATTAAAATTAAATCAATTATCACCATTTACGTAAATGAAAAGTTTACAAAAAAAACCATATAATCAAATAGAAAATAAATTATTATTTAAATTAATCACATACTTTGTGACACGATAATTATTCACATATGCCTTTTAACAATAAAGCAACAGACACAAAAGGCACAATTCAAGGAACAAAGTTACAAAACCTTATAACATGCCCATTTCCTATGTAATTAAATCTCTCTCACTCACTCTCTCTGTGATTTTAATAAAAAAAAAAACAAAAAATTAACATATATTTGTGTCGGACTTTTCACTCTTTTCTTAATTTTTTTTAACATTTTAACATATATTTATACCGAACAAGAAATGTTGTAATCTGTTTTTTTATATTTTTTTTAAAGACTGTTAATTTTTTTTATTTTGAATATATATAAAATTTTCTCCGTAAGGCATTCTTACATTATTCAATTCATATAAAAGCAACATATACATAATAATAATAAATGTTTTTGTGCAACACATAACAAACATGAGCTTATTTAATTTATCATATATGCTGATATGGAAATTTGCATATTAACTCTATTCTATGTGAGTAATATTATTAAAAAAATTGTATGTTTCACAAGACTATTATTTTTTTTTTTATTTTTTTGAAACAGATTAAATGTAAGCTTTCGTTTGAAGGGAATGAGTACACATGAAGAAAGTGCTCGTGGTTGCTTAACTTACTTTTTCTTAATTGTTTTATATTATAATAAAAATACTTATGTGCTGAGTGATCTATATTTAGTTATATACGAAACTTAAATTTAAAATTTATAATGAGGAAAGGAAAAAAACACTAATGTATGCATTTTGCTTAGACATGAACACAATATTATGGGTTAAGTTGTATATTTTTACAGCTTCCGTATATTTTTTCTGTTTTTATTCAAAAATTATATGAAATTAGATGCAGCGCCCTGTAATACGTGATTATGGATGTTAAATGATCATTAAATGTTATTGAAGCTGATTTGTATACAGTACTGAAAAGTGTTTAATTGGCATTTTCTGGACTCTTATTCAAAAAAAAGTAAAGTCTGCTTTGGATTGAAAATTGTATTTGATATTTTTGAAAGATTTAGAATGAAATTTTGACCTTAAAGCTGCGTGTCTTTGGACTATTTTAAATATTTAAAAGAAATCTTGAAAGATTATTGAATTAACAAAAACTCAGTTAAAAAAAAAATAACTAACAAATAATTAGCCGGTCGTTCACTTTTAATCTATATACATTTTTTCACTAGAATTCTCTTAGACTAATCAAATAATAAAAACTTTAACCATAAAAATCACATTAAATACCAATAAAATATTACAAAAGTGATTTTTAAATATCAAAATAACAGCACAAATTGTTATTCAATTGATTAAAATCTTTTAAGCTTCATTAATGCGATTAGATGGAACGTTGTTCCTTGTTTTTTTTTAATATTCTATGAATTGAAAATGTTTTGATGGCGTCAATTGAATAAGTGCTGTAATATTTGTTCTTTTTAATATGTTTTTTGAGTAATAAATGCACTTTTATGGACGTTTTGGGTATTCGTCTGTCCGCCTGTGTCAACAAAATGGCCCTAAGTGAATGCATCTTCCGCGACTTGCGATTTTTTTTTGCGTTTCGTTTCGCGGTTTTTCATCGATGCCCGGTTTTTTAAGTGATTCGAGGTTTTTCAGTGGACAGACGGACGGGCAGCACGACCGCCCGCATGCGGGGTTATCGCCAAGCACTACGGGCTGATTTGCGGAGCGTCTTCAACTTAAAGTGTATCAACTAAAATGCACTCTCGCGATACAATCCAACAAAATGTTTCTTAAGTTTCTATTTTTCGTTTATTTTTGACAACAATTTTGATATAATCTGAATCCGACTGTGAACAACACAACTCATGAAAAAAAATTAATGATCCTTGAAGTATAAAATACCAAAAAATTATCATTTATTCCCATAGATTTTTTACTACTGTTTTGAGTTTTTTTTCAACATAAAAAAAATTTAACACACATCTAAAAATAAAAACAAAAAAATACTCAAAATCACTTGTATCAAAAAAAAAACTCATACTGAACATTGGTATTTTGATGAATTGAACAGTAAAATAATAATTAATAACCAGAAAGCATCTCTGTCTTTATTGTAATATAACAAAATGTTAAATTAAACATACTTTTTTGGATATCATAGACATTTAATTTATCATCATAATTAAAAGAAAAAAAAAACAATGAATGCTACTTCAGTGTACACTGAAATGTCTTTACCATGGTTTGATCTATAATTGTTAATGAAGCGTGTTGTCTGCAAATAAATAGTTTTGAATAAATTTAATTTTTGTTTTAATTATAGTGTGTGTATTCATTTAAACAAAAAAAAATATCAATTAACCTTACTTACAGGAATTCCATGTTAGGCACAGGAAAAAAAGATATTCGATTAATTTCATACAAATTTACATGCGAAAATGGATATGCATATAAGACGATATATCTTCATTATTAATATTATTAAAGTATTTTTGTTATTATATTATTATTATTATTGAAATCAAAAGTTATATCTAAACTCCAATCATATTCATTTGAGAATAGGCTGAACATAATTTGAATGGAAATATGATTTTTTAATATAACATTTCATGAATTGAACGGTCATCCTATTTTCTCACATATTCATTTCTAAATTGCAAGTCGAGGTCATTTTTGGTCTTGTGTAGATGAAATCAACTTTAAATGAAAAAAAAAAACGAATGGAATTTACATTATTATTGTTATTATTAATCAAAAACCGAGAGTATCATCAATAAAAATATAAATAATAATATTGTTAATATCAAAAATTTATTATTTTAAGGCATTTCTGTATTGTTAGCGTTTATTTCACCCTTTCAAACTTACATTGAAGTACCAATTTTTTTTGTGCATTATTTTTAATGATGTTTTGGGGGCAAATTATTAAGTTTTACATGCAACTGTGTTTTTTTTATATTGTTTAACTTGTTGATGAAATTTTGTTAATGAGTGACGATAAAAAAAAGATTAAAACATTAAATGAAAAATATTTTGACGAAGACAATGTTTTATGTTAATTTTGAAATATAATTTAATTATTTAGAAGATGTTAACCTAGTTTAAGATCAATTTGAAGCTTGCTTTTAAATTCAGATGAAGATTAACATGAAAAATAAAAATTAGACTGTTTTTCATGATAAACATTGACTGTTGGATCTCATTTTATATTAAATTGTTAGTCCAAATTAATGCCATTGATCAAAAATTCGAAATTTTCTTTTGTAACGAGTTTTTTGAATTTCAGCCTTAATATGAAATATGAAAAAAAATGTCACTTGAACGTCATTTTTGGTCAATTCGAGTTAATTTTTCAATTGTTTGTCTTAAAAAATAAAGTTTTACGATTTTCCACGAAATTTTAAATTTTCAACGAATTTTTCGAGTTTTCAAATGATTTTCTTTTTTCAAAAAGTATAATGTTGAAGGACTTACCAAAAAATTCACATTTCATCACACAAAATTCGTCTTTCTTGGCTTAAGATCCATGTTTCAAAAACTCAGATAACACTGTTAACAATCTATAGGACAAGAAAACTTTCAGTATGTAATTTTTTTGAGCTAAAACTCAGAAAATTCAAAATTATCTCATAAAATCTCGGTCATTACATGCATGATTAAAAGAAAAAATATTTATGATATATGTAATAAATTGTATCAAATATGATTTTACAACAACATCCTTAGTTTCATACTTAAATTATGTATTACACCTACATACTTGTAATAATTATGAATTTTGTTTTTTATTAAGTATTTAAAACACTAATTTTTTTTTTCTTTTCAACATGACCAAGATTATTTTAAAACAATTTTAATAACAAGCATCATGTAATATTAACTTTGAGGTCTGTGTACAACAACAACAAAAAAATTATATTATGTGAAGGAAAATTATTCATAAATTACATGTGCTAAATACTTTTGATGTACGATGCTTGAATTGTAATGAGTCATATCAGAGTCTGATAAAAAAAAAATTAATTCGATTATGAAATCACATCAATTGAATCGAAGAACTTCAATTGAGATTTAATGAAATTTAAAATTAAACACATTTTTTTCTTTCCTTTAAATCAACGCATGAAACGACCAGTGCAAAAAAGTGAAAGTTCATAAAATTTTTTTTTGCATGTGTAAACTCTCTTATCTTATTAACAGTAGTTTGAACAAAAAGTTCGACATACCTTATGTTCTCTTCTCTATCAAATTGCATTTTTTTTTAAATTGTATTATATATGAATTAATTTTCATACACATTAAAATGCATATATGGCGCTTATTCACAAACAATATATATGAGAGCAGACGCAATTTCAATTGTGGCAAATCAAATTATATCAATGCAAAAAATAACGTCTGTTTACTCATATAAATGCATGTAATATATAATAATAATATAAAAAGTAAAATAATAGTAGTAATCGACAAAGTTATGCCAATACCCATTTAATATGTCTGGGAAAATGTGTGAAAGTGCAGTGCACCTTATATGGACAAGTATGAGAGAAATGAAGAAAGATAAGAAGCAGAAAAAAAACAGTGAATATATTTATAAAGAGCAAAAACTTTATAAAATGTTAAATTTACACATAATAATATGATTAGAAAATAGAGATTGGTTTTGATAAAATACGTTTATATGTATCAAGTTACTACGTGTGCAATTTAGATCTTTGTATAAATAAAGTTTACGTTTTATTATTATTACTACAATTTTAAATGGAGTGAATGAATGAGATTGAATATTGAAATTAAATTAAAATTGTATTGGTTTGCAAGTCAAAATTGCAAAATGTTTCTTGTTAAATTAAATTATGTTATTATTTTGTAGTTGAAATGAAAGAGATACGTATTTTAAGTGTAAGTAATTTGAAACAGAGAAGGATATTTTTCCAGGGCTTTAGAGTAGCTACTGGAACTCGAATGATCATCCAAATTCAAATATGGCTTAGAAAATGCCCTTATCGAAATAAGCTAAGGTCAAATTTTATCATTTATAATAAAAAAAAGGTCATAGCCAATGCCAAAACTCAAAAAAAGAGCCTTAAAGTAACACTAACTTTGCGACTTGAACAAAATGACCAAAAATTCAGAGCTCAAGAAACAGAAACACCCTAATTCCATGCCTGTCTTCAATTTCATATTAATTTACAAAAGCACTATATAATTTAACGATTATTTTCCAATAAAAAGTGATTGAAAGTTAATTTTTCAATAAATTGTGGTAATTTCTATTATTTTGTGGTTAGGCATTAACTTAAATGATAGGAAGCATTACAGTGATAATTTCATTTTCAATTTAATAATTTTATTCACTTCCTTCCATGTAAAACACCAGGCTTCCCCATTTATGGTATCTATCATTGATGAATAATTTCAATTAAAAAAAAAATAATATTTTTCTAATAAAATCTACAAGAAAAACTTTACCTTTTAATTTACAGGTTCAAATAAAGTACCTTTAATCATATTTACTAGACACTCATTAACTTTTTTTCATGATTTTGAAATAAAATAAGCAAATATGAGTTTAACGTCCAAAATCAATAAACGTTTGTTTTCTTTTTGTTTAATTTCAAATAAAGAGAAAAAAACGTTAACTAGGTAAAATCGTATTCTTGCATCACAACCGCTATTTAATTTTTTTTTTCATTTTAATTGTAATTATTACATATTAAAATACAAATATTGAACACTATGAACTCAATCAAATAATTGTTGTACAATAATAATAGTAATAATAATTAAACATTTAACTTTTGATAAAATTATAATATGAAATAACGTAATTTAAACAGTTTAAATGTGTTTGAATAATAATCAGAGTAAATGGAACTTTAAACACATTAACATTTAATTTTATAAATAAGTCATCAAATATAACATGCAATCATAATTTAATGATAATCATTTAAATGAAATTGTTTGATTACCATATTTTCTGCTCGTTTTGTAAATTTGTAATTTTCCTAGTTTGATTTCATTTCAATATAAAGTAACAAATTTTACTTCAATTGTTATGCATTCAATGTGTGTGTATGTGAATAATGAGTCAAACGTGCAAAAGTAATAAGTTACAAATGAAATATGAATAATGCTGGTCAACTATGACTATATAGAAAGAGTTAATGATTAAATTACATAATATTTGTATTAGTTTGGTGCGTCTTCTTGTTTAATTATAATTAACATTTTATTTGATTACAAAAAGTAATGTATTTTGATTTCGTTGTATAGTGATTGCATAATGTTTAATGTACATCACTGATTACGGTTTGTAAAATTCATTATGTTCGAAATTTATGGTTTTTTAATTGCATTTCATCTCTTTATCTGGATAAACTTGATGGTATGATTTTTACTATGCACTTGTTTGGTTTGAACTTTTAACGTCTCACTTTCGAGTTAGACCAAAGTGCCACACTCTAGGTTGAAACCGCCTCGCTAATCACCCCGTTTTTTCACGATTCGCGTTTTTTAGTGATTCGCGGGGTTTTTAAGCGATTTGGAGGAAATTTAAAGAAGAATTCGATACGATTAATTTTTCCTTAGATAAGTTAGGTCATGAAAGTCCGTATTCTTCAACGATTTTTCTAGAGACGTGAGTTTTTTTTCTCAATCGCACTAAATTCGATCATACCTTAAAAAAATTGAATGCACATATCAGCTAATTTTAAATTGCAAAACTTTCATGCGAAATTCAACACAAAATTATCAATATTTTATTGCATGACTCACCACAATTATTTAATGCACCTGCCCCAATTTACCTGCATTTACTTATCATCATTTTAAATTATTACCTAGTTCTTTCTGTAAAAGTAAATCAGTTCAATTGTGTTTACATTCGTGCTTTTCACTCTTTTACGTATCTTACATTTTAAATTTATAAGCTGTTAAAATACAACAAAACAAAAAAAAAACTATAAGAAAAGTGTAACAATCTACATGATTTTATTTAATTTTTAAAAGTTAAGTCACTTTTGAAAATTAAATCCACAAATAAATAAACAAACACTCACTGTTCAATGTTCATGTTATAACATTTTTATTCTATTATTATTATTTTTATTTATTTAGCCGACATTTACGTTACTTCAAATAATATTGATTTAGTGCATGATTTTATTAAGAAAAATCAAAAAAAAATAGAAACATTTCTAATGTTACATT
This sequence comes from Culicoides sonorensis, assembly GCA_900002565.1. Taxonomy (NCBI): domain Eukaryota; kingdom Metazoa; phylum Arthropoda; class Insecta; order Diptera; family Ceratopogonidae; genus Culicoides; species Culicoides sonorensis. The sequence goes on along the minus strand of LN483452.1, from coordinate 290,863 downwards.
TCTTACACCTTTCTCGTCGTTTCAATATTTATTTATTTATTTATTATTAATATATTATGCTGCCATGCAATTGAAAAGAATTCATTTCGTAATATTTGGTATACATTGTCTATGTACTGAAAAAAGGGAAAAAATAATAAGAGACTGTTAATATTTATAGATGCACAAGTAAGATCGACATGTAATTGTATTTAAATAAGTTTCTACTGAATGAATTTATTAATAATAATAATGTTAATAAAAAGTGTATCGAAGAATGTTAATGCAAATCAAATTCAATTGAAAAATTTATAAATATTAAAGGGATTGAGGTGAAAAAATTTCGAATTCAATTGAAACTGTCTGGATTTTAAGTTCTGATGAATGAAATTATATTTTTCTTGAAAATCAGTTGAATTAAAGTGAAAATGGAAGGAATGTGCTCATATGCTCGCAATTCAAAAGAAATAAAAGTTGCTTATTTTAAAAAATTGGTTCTTAACGGATTTATTACCTTGAAGCCCAATCTCAAAACAAATGAGAGTAAATCTCAGAGTTCGTAGCTTGAATTTGTGAAAAACGAAAATCCCAGACCCCCACTCACTTATGATAAAAATTTCCATAGCTAATCAACACTGATCTCATTGAAAATATCAATCAAGGAAATTTGATACCAAAAGTAGATCAGTATCAAAAAAATTATAAAAAAAAAATTACTAAAAGAAAACAAGGCAAATTGGAATTGTAGAACAACTGTAACTTGAGTGATTCATGTGTGGCTTAAGTGACCTTCTTGTATTACAATTGCATTCATTCTTTCTCATACGTACAACAACAACAACAATATCAGATTTAGCAGTTTAAAAGAGACAGGTTAATAAAATAAATAAACATAAAAAAGTAAGAAAAAAAACTCAGAATACAATCAAAATAGTGTGCAAAAATCCAAACTAAAATCTGATATGATGATGGTGCGATCTGATACTCAACATAACAAGTGCAATTGTAATAAGAATAATAATAAAACTACTATAAAATTTTTATATTTTAAACTGTATTTTTTTCACTTATTTATTATTAGATTTTATTATTTTTTTAACGGAGATAAAAATCTCGTTATTCAAAAACTTATAATACTTAAGAGTGCAAAAATTGTTATTTATGATTTTTAATTACGGTAATTTTTGTATAGTGGGCCTTTTATTTCATCAACATTTAGTATAGCTGTTAAAATGCTGTTAAATATATTGAAAAATATAAAATTGGTTTCAATGACCCAAACGTTTTGTTATTTTTAGAAAGATAATTGAATGTGACTTTTAAAACAAAAATATTCAATTGTTAAATTTTGAAAATCGAAAATTGGAATCGCAATAATATGGTTTAAAAAGTATTGCAAGTTAAGTTTTTAAAACCAATTTTCTTCATTAATCGCAACACAAAAAAAAACTTCATGTGTGTCCCGAGTAACACGCAATTTCCATACCTACCAGGCGTCTTCGTCGCCTCAAGTGGTGTTGCGTTAAACAACACACTTTATTAAAATTATTATTATTTTTATTGTTACTATTAGGAAAGAAAATACAAAACACGTTTTTACTTGATGCGTTGATACCAAACAAACAATCACTAATAATAATAATAATAAAAATAATCATGTAACCATAAGTCTCATATTTTTGCTTCATATAAAATGTCTATTGCATTACTTTAAACAGCTTTATTCATCTTTTTTTTTCAAATAAATTGTCATTTTATAGGAAATTCGATGCATTTTAATAAAACTTAAATTACAACAAGTAATTTTTATTATGCTTATTATTATTAAGATATTTTAATATTGAGTTACGTGTATGCGCTTCGCTACCCTTTTTGAGTATTATTATGACAAAATGGCGAAATTCATATTTCATTTAAGTAGCATGGGTTACTGTGTTAAAATATTAAATCATCAATAATAAGCTGAAATGGGCCCTTTTGGGCGCTCTCTGTCACTTTCCTCCTCTGTCTCTGATTGAATTGATATACATTTTTTAAGCAACGTACTGTTTTGAGCTCCTATGGACGGAAATTCAGACAAAATGCTCATAAAATGCATTAAAAAACTTTAAAAAAAGAAGCAGAAAAACAAGTTTCTGCACTTTTTTTTATTAATTTGTTAATATTTTGTCATCCATTTGCATCGCGTGGCGTTCATCAGTATTGAAATATGAATTCAAGTTAACAGACATGTTTTTTTAAAATGAGACTCGTACATTTCAAAATTGGATGATATTTTTTTAAAAATCGATCAAAAATTTCCAGTCTCATTGATGTCAAAGAAACTCATTACAAGTCACATCATCAATTTAATAAATATCATTACAATTCAGATAATCTTCTGCCTTGTATGCATTTCATTTCATAATAACTGGGAAATATATACACAAAACAATGAGTGAACAAAAGAAATGCTCACAAAGTAGTTGTTAGATGCGGCAAAAACTACACACAATAATAAAAATAATAATTTTGTTATGCAAATTTCAATGAATTTTTTTTGTATTTACATATAAACAAACAAATTATAACAAAACCTCTAGTAAATTTTATAATAATGCAAGGTGTTGATTTGACATACACTCTGACAACTTCCGTATCATTATCAAATTTGTCGAGGAAGTGTAGCACTAAAACCAAAACATCAATTATCACCTTAATAATGAGAAGGGAAAAAATCGTAACATTTAACATGATTTTTTCTCATCTTTGCGTTGTTCGAAGTGAGCTTATAAAAAAAAATTGTAAAAAAAATAAAATTTATGATATTTATGTCTTTCGTCAATTATCTGTCATTACATTACAGTCTTTTTGATATTTATTATTATAATTTTTTTTTCTGTGATGTAATTTGTAATGTGTATCTTGAATTGTGACGACAACAACGCCCGGTCACTAATAATGATGTAATCACTCATTAATCCCTTGTTGTTTCTCTCTCTAGGGGACACATCTCTTGTATAACCATTTTAAAAAAAGTGATCAATGTTAAAAATGTCCATATGAGTAATGGTAAAAATTGTCATGATATGGCCAAATTAAAATCAAATTAAATTTGATTGCATTTTTTTTACTGTATGTGGACATGTAACGGATAAAATTTTATTAACGGGCATTTCTCCATTTTTTTATGAAGAAATTTTTTTAATAACGGCAACTATGGATTTTTTTCCATTGCTTTTTAAACAAAAACTTCGCTTAAATTTGGAAAAAAAAGTAAAAATTAAATTTAATTTCACTCATGATATGCAAAATATAATGAGATAAAAGTTTTTGGTAAATTAAAAGTAAATAAATTTGTCTGCTCATGTGGAACTAATAAAATTGAGAGTAATTTATGCAAAATAATTGATTCCAGTCAATTAATTAATTCCAGTCTATTAATTCATGCAATTTTTTTTCTCTTTTATATGTGATGTTAATTTATTTGTATTTGGTGTTTTAAGAAGCATGCATTGATACGTTGGAGTAAATTTTCTTTTCAAATTCATTTCAAAGTGTAAATTGCAGAAAAAAAACAGGTGAAAATGGGCAGTGAATTATGAATTAAAGAAACAAGCAATAAATGTATTTTGCAAGAAGATGCACAAGATTATTGATAAGAAAAAGTGAAAATTAAAATATCTGGATTGTAACGAAAATAAATTCAATGTGAGAGGAACACAGAAAAAAGGTGTTTCAATTACGACCATCAAAATGTTATTCAAGTCTGTTAATTACTCACTCAAAGCTCAAAAATGGTCATTTCCAAAAAAAAATTTAATCAACAACTTAATTAGCATATTCCACTTCTAACTTAAATCGTTTTTATTTTAGCTTAAAATCGATTAACAATTTGAGATGATGTTGAATTTCCTTATAAATATAATTTTTTTTTTTAAAATAAATAATTTTAATTAAGAAAAAAACAAATCTGGTTCTTCTAACGTTCTCTCTTTTAGTTCTTGCGAATATCAAATATTTGTCCATTAAATTCGCCAAAAAAATATGACTTTTAAAACAAATATTTTTTGTGATTTTAATTCATTAGTACATTTAAAAAGTTTTTTTTTCCATGTATCATCGATTCACGACCACAAAAAAAAACACGTGGAATTGCTTAATTTTGAAAAAAATATTAAAAAAAAAGCAAACAAAAAAAATTTATGCATCATAAATTTTGTGTATCATCAGAAAAATCACTTAAAACAATATTTAAGGTTTCTGGCTATTTTTTTATTTATTTATTTTAGTAAATGTGATCATTAGAGCATAAAATACGACATTAAATAATCATTTCTTTGTTTCCATGACATTTATGCTGTAAAATTGAATTGAGCACGTTTACAAAAGGTTCAGAGATATGAACAAAGTTGAAAGAAATCATATTAAGAAAAAATAAATATGATTTTAATGGAACTTATAGTTTTATTTAGATTAGATTTGTGTTTTAAATTTATTTGTTTGAAGTCACATAAATTTATTTTGATATTCCAATGCCATTGTCATGGAATTATTCAAAAAATATATTTTTTTTCTCTTATTTGAGTGCATATTTTTTTTTTTGGCATATTTATGTATATTTATTTCATTTTTTTTTTTTCGTGAAAGTAACATTTTCAAGGTTAATCTTGTAAAAATTCAAATTTGAAAGAAATGTCAATGGACAGAATGCAGTTCATTGAAGGACGTTACTGAAAAATGGATTATATAACATTTGATTGGTAAAAATTGAGTAAATTATTCTAAAATTAATCTTTATTTTAATTACGTTGACACGATTGATTCAAGTTTTTAAATGTCATTTGAATTAAAAGTCATTTAAAAGTCCTAAGATCCTTAAGCTTGATGACCAGAGACACGTTTTCGTCGTAATCGAGGAAAACAAGTGTTTGCCGGATTGAAATTCAAAAAGATTTAACCTTAAAAATTGTTTGCTGTATGTAAATATCTTCAAACTTGTTAATTTATTGACTCAAGTGTATTTATTTTTTTCGTTAATAATGTAATCCGTTATTAAAATGATGGATTTATATTTGATACTTTTGAAAAAATGATGACAGTTATGAAATTCGCGAGCTGACAATAAAATTTTTGTTAAAGAAGAAAAAATAATTTGCATACTAACCTTCTGGTTTGCCTTGGTATAGATTGTGTCCAGCAAACAGGCATATGATATTGTGGTTGTGATGTTGTTTGTTGTAAGTGTGTGCTGCTGTGACTGTGATACCGATTAAAATTTCTTAAACTACCATTATAAGCAGTATCAGAAAATTTGGGTGTGGACGATCCCTTTAATGTTAATCCATAATGATGATGATTGTGATGTAAATGATGTTGTGTGTGATGTTGATTTACCGATGAAATTGCCGATGTACTGCTAGATGTTGTTAATGGGGCAGCAGCTGATACAAAACTGTTATTTATTGATGATAATCGAGATGAGGCACGTGGATCGACCGTTACACGTACATATCGTCCTGACAATACATCAGCACGTCCCGTTAAGATATCCATGTTGTTTAAGGTATGATTGTAATTACTCGTATTTGGCATACTCAATGAATTATATCTGATTACAGATTCAACAGATTGGGATCTTGGCTTAAAGGTATGTGAACCGAATGTGGGTGGTGGTGGTGCGCGAGTCTTGATACGACGATAACGATGTTGTTGCTGTTGTTGTTCAACTTCATGTTGTTTTATCTGATTCTGTTGTGTAATACTTGAATTACCATTATTATTGTTATTATTATTTCGACTAATTGCCACTTTAGATGCCTCCACATCACTTCTTATCTCAGAATCAATCTCACCTTGAAGGCAAATAATACTACTTGGTTCATTGCTACCACTGCCTAATAAAACATGATTTCCAACAGTACTGTTACTATTATTATTATCAATTTCAGATCGTCTCGTTATCTGAGTATGTTGCATGCCATCACGATCTGTATGTTGCAAAACATCAAATTCAGGTGTTTGTCCAACAAGTTGTGAATCTGTCGAAATTCTATCAGGATCACTCTCAAATCCCTCATCAAGTGAGTGCGTTGGACTCAAAAGTGGTTTTGATCTCACTTCAATTTTAGTTGATTCCATCGTAAAATTATCTTCTTTTAAAGATTTTTAACAATAGCTAATATGTATGATTAATATACTTTTTAACTTGAATTGCTTAGGGCAAAATATTTACAAAATTTCCTTTAATACACATTTCATTTTAAAAATAACTTTTTATGTGCCAATATATGCTGGTACATTAATTTCGCTTTCGACGAAATATGAACTGTGCAATTTACTCTTCTGAGTTAATACAAAATTGTATTTTGTTCGAACTTTTAAATATACTTTTTTTTTTGTTTCTACTTAGTAATCTTTTCTTAATAAATTATAATCAAATAACTAAAATGAAAGTGGCACACAACAAAATCACTTTTTACTTATATTTATTTTTTTTTTTAATTTTTTTTGATATATGTAGTTTTGTTAAATATTTCATTCATATGAGACTTTTAAGATATTAAATTGAGCACAGAAATTCCCATAAATGATTTTTTTTTTTTATTATTTTCTTCTTCTTCTGTTTTATTTTTATTGCCTTATTTAAACTCGTAGACTCAAAAAAATTAATTTAATTAATTAAATTAATTTTTTTTTTTTTTTTGATAAAAATCACTTTTAATTTTTTATCTTATTTCAAGATAAAATTAAAAAAAAAATTGTTTATTTTTTATTTTATTTGTCAAAATTAAATCACTTTTAAATAATTTTTTTTATTAAATTGACACTAAGCTTTGATAAGTTTTCAATGCAATATTACAATAATAATTTTAATTATTGTTAACTTGCAATACATTAAATTTTTCGTGATAAAAAAATAACATAAAATGCACTGTAAAAATACGATGCTATTCACTTGACCGATAAATATTAACTAACTTGTATTTTGCTTTGCTCAGTTGATTCGCCGGATTCGGATTTTACTATTGCTGTATGTTGTCTGTCGGTTGATATGCATTGTAGCAATAGAGTGTGGAGCACGAAGTTGATGATGATGATGGTGCTGTGTAGTGTGGAGTAAAGTGTTGAAAGTAATATGTTTTTTTTCTTCTTATTTTTCTCTCAATTTCAGCTTCGGCTCAATGTTTGATTGGAATTTTATGTTTTGTGTGTGTATTTCCATTTGTGAGTATGATAAGTGAAAAGCACTTGATTTTTCGGTGCATATTCACGTGTGTGAGATTAATACGACGCAATAATTGCAGGTTGAATGAAAGATGACGAATGAAGGTGAATTGTAGAATTTTTTGATAGAAGTATCCGGAAATGCCGAGATTTTTAATGGTAAGTGATGCATGAAATAGAGCGGAAGAAATGAAATGTATGAAATAAGTCCAAATAACTTGCTCTGTGATAAATATTAAATTAAATGAGTGGACCATTTTAAGTGAACTTTCTTTATGACTTCAATCAAAAAATTGGTAGGCAAAATATTAGAAATGGGTCTTAATTTCAAAATTTTCAAGTGAATTGAGCCTTTTAGATAACAGAATTGCAAAAAAATAGTTAATTACACGGAAAAATAATACACTCCATGTGACATTATGTCTGTAAGCAAGAGAGAGGGGAGTAGCAATTTTTCCATTTTAAAAACTGTGTGGAAATTGACACATTACCCATTTTCTCCAATTATAAAACGGCTGTACCTCATTTGGCAGTTTAATTGCATTTTCAGTTGATTTTAATGTAAATGCACTTATTCTGAACTATCTTGACGACCGACTGTGACAAGAAATTTTAATTATTTTAATTTAAATGTTCAAAAATTGTGCTCGATCCCTAGAAAACGGATTTTGAACATCATTCACTGTCTCTCATTAACGTTTTTGAATAAATTTCTAAATCAAATGGTTAATTTTCGTTTAAGAATAAGAGTTCTACCTTAAAATACCAAAAAAAAAACACTTTTTCTTGTGTCATATTGAGAAAATTTCAATGTAAAACTAATTTCACCATCAATTAACGTCAATTATTATTATTATTATTTTGCTTTTATCCATAAATCTATAAATTTCTTATAAATTCTGTTAAAATTATTATTAAAAACAACACTCATAAAGTATTTGGTAATAATTTTACCTAGTTATCATCAATACACATAAAACGAAGAACGAATTTATATTAAAATACATGTAAAAAAAAAACCTTTTATATCGATAATAACATCAAACACTAATAATTATTATGCGGTAGATTTAAAAGCACATAAACAGATTATGTTGATTATTTATGTTTATTAGTATTGATTCGGAATGTGTGCTCTTATATTATTTTATTACTTATTGTGTATCATTACACAATATATACACAAAAAGATCATTAACCAGAGACAACAAGAAAACGAAATAGAATTAATATTTAAAGTTATTTTTTTTCTTGCACTGAACAAACATTTAAAAGATGTTTTCTATTATTTTTTTTTGTAAATAAATTGAGGTATTTTATATTAAAATTATAATACAGTTTTCCCTGTCTACTTTGCAGTAAATGGGGGGAGAAGTCACTGCAAAGTAGAAAAATTGCAAAGTACAGAACACATAATAAAAAAAATGTCAAAATCCTGTACTTTGCAAAGTGAAATTCCGTTATTTTAAAGGATTATATTAAAAGTACAATGAAATTTCTTTACTTTGCAAAATTTGCAAATTGCACAACTGTCAAATTTACCTACTGCAAAGTACAAGGTTTTGCAAAGTACAGAGGTGCAAAGTAGACAGGGAATACTGTAATAAAAATAATAATAAGAACTAGAAGAATTCTTACACTTTTAAATTACAAAAAAAAAAGTTATTTTTTATCTATTATTTTATTTTATTATTTTAGAACATATGCTAATTTATTAATATTAGAAGACTCTCAATGTTCATATTACACATATTATGACCGATTATGAATCGAATTCCTTTACAAAAGAATTCTGAGGATTATTTTTATTAAAGAATTGAAAGAAAAAATCATTTCATTGACCTTCATGCATTGACAAAGATTCCTTTGAGGAAAATATTTAAGTTTTAAATTAAAATCCATTAAATTTGGATTAACCCAAATATTGAATTTCAAATATTAAGAAATCACTTAATCAAATAAGATATTTTCAGTACATGAAATGTTTGTGTGAAGTTTTATTAAAAATAAATATGAGTCATGGTTGAAATAAGTTATTAATATCAGTTTGTTAAAATGTTTGCAGTAATTTTGATTTTAATTATATATATTTTTTTTAATAGAATGCGTAAAATGATTGCTAAATGGCCGAAAAATTGTGATGATTTAGTTTTTATGATTTTTTGAGTATTTTTTTTTATAAAAATAGGAAGTGAATCGAGTAAAGTACGATTTTTCTTACACTTTTAATTTCAAAAAGCGAATATTCTCTAGAAACTGTGTCGTTGTGGAATAAAAATTTAGTCGTTAGTTTTTGTGAGCTCAGTTCGCTGCAGGGCTTGGAAAAATATTTTTTTTTAATTAATGGACTTACTCGGAGTTTGGTTGATGATTCCGACTAAAATTCAAATGTTTGATTATTTTTCAGTTTCTACTGCACCTTATTAAAATGAAATATGTTGAGTTGTGTTAACAAATATCATAAAATTCTGCTAAAACTTTGAGGAAATTGAGCCGGATCATCATAAATTTTTGTATTGATAACAAAAGACTTCTTCAAACTCAATTCATTAAGAGACGAACCCTCATTTTCCGCAAGGAGTCTTAGAGAAATGCACTCATGGATTTTCTCATTTTACAGCACCTATTTTTTAGGTATTTGACGCATTTTTCTAGGTTTTCTAACACGTCAGGACATTACCGTTGGCCCACAGTGGGCCCTTTTATTTCAAATATTCGCTTTTTACTAGTTCACAATTCAGAGGATTGCCATAACTGCTAACATTAATAATTTTATATTTTTAGTTCTTTTTTTCAACCAAATTTTAACCACCAAGGTCAACAAGTGCTAATATTAGCATTTTATTCAATTTATTTTGTGTTAAATTTAATGCTTTGATCAACATCACAGATGTAGCAAATCAAATATTAACATTAAAAATTCAAATTTTGTCACTCAATTTTGGGACTTCTTCAAAAGATGATTTATTACAAACGGATTTTGGTCATTATTTCAATGAAAAAATACCATTTTTGGTATAATTTTTATTTATTGTTTTTATTAAACGATTTTAGTATTAAGTATATTTTTCCGCACCTATGAACTAATATCGTACAAATTTATTAAGAAAAGTGTCTTAATTAAATTATCATGAAATCATACATGGATGATATTTTCGTCTCTGATGTATTCAAGTGAAATAAATTATCACCTTTTCACTTGATATTTTTTTATTTCGAAATTTACAACGTTTGATTACAATTAAGTGCAAAATATGGTAGCTTATCTGTGTTTTTAACCCATTTAGATTCAATTCAATTAAATTTTTAAATTCTTGGAAACCAAAAAAGAAACCATTGAGCCGGGGAGGTTACCTTGAAAAGCCAAAATTAAGTACCTGGAGTGAAAATTTACTTTATCACTTGACAAAATGTTCCGAGTTGGATCCGTAACTCTTTAAACGACTCATCAAATCAACGCACTTAATGAGTTAAAATTTATTTACATGACGATTGGAAGTTTTACAGATAAAATATGGATCACTTTAATTAACACATTTTTAATTTAACGTTAACATCTTAGTATTAATTTTAACAAATCTGACTAAGATTTCCAAGGTATTGCAATGAAACCTAATTTCCCTTTAAAACAACATTTAAAAAAAACTTATTTGTTTAAAAATTGACTTTTAATTTCACTTTTACTAGTCAAATACTTGAATAATATGAAAAATAATTGATTTGTGAACATGAAAAGTAAGTACAAAATACTTAAAGATACCTTTCAACATACCTTTTCTCAAAATTTAATAATAATAATATGCTAAAAACCACTTGAAGCATCAAATGTATTGTAATTGTGTGTCACTTTCTTAAAAATAATAAAAAATAATTATGAAAAATTATTGACAGACATTTAAAAGTTAAACTTTCGAGTCAACTTTACATGTAAGAAGTGCATTTAAAAGTAAAAATATTCGATTAAAAATCTGTAAGGGTCATTTAATTAAATATTATTCATATTTATATGAGAGAGATTTTAAAGCCATGTCATATATTTGTTCAGTAAATTAATATTATTCTTATTCATGTTTCATATGAACTGCTTAACTGCTTTCACAATATTTGCACATCAATTTCTCATATTTCTCCAAGTTTGTTATGACTTTGACTAGTTACAATCATCTTTACAAAATAAATTACATCTCTTAACATTAAATTAATGTACATAGAAGAAGAAAAAAAACACTTTCTATGCACTTTTAACAATTTTATCATTAATAAATAAGCTGGACACACGATGGCACATTGTAAAATCATGTTTTGTAATTTACAAATCAAATAATGTGTGCGTGTGCGATGTGTGTAAATACTTTTTTATGCAATTAACATACATGATATTTTATGCAAATATTTTTGTAAGAAGAGACGAAATGAATATTCGAGAGTGTCTATGCGCGCGGTTACTTATTTAAATTAAGTTATTATAATTATTATTAATGTTATTGCATTGCACCACATGCTTCTATTAAAAATATTTGTAGAGTTATTTAAATAAGGTATCGTTTAATGGTGTTTTTTAACTTGTATCCATGCAATTTGATGCTTTTAATAGATTTTAGTCAAACGATGAGTAAATATCAAATTTATAACAAATTTCCAGTAAATATTTTTAAAAAATGGATCGTGAATGGAACTGACAAGCGCATTTTTAAAGATTTAAATAAATTTCAACGGTTTAAACCGAATTTCGTGATAAAAAATTGAAAAATAGAAAAAATGCGCCTCTTGCTGTCATCCGTCGGTCTGTCTCATCTTTTGCCAACACAATTTTATAGAATGATTGAATTAGACAGAATTCTCTAGACCAATTTTGATCATCTTTTTGGTCGAATTGAAAGAATCTGTATTAAATTCAGCCGATGAACTTTTCATGATAACATTTTTATTTAATTTTTACTTTTAAAGTAACAAAAATAATTTAACTATTCATTGCATATTTGTTGGATGAACATTTTAGCAAGTCAAAGCATGACCTTAAATTAAAATTAGACTAAAAATTAGCAGCTATGAGAAAAGTTTCAATTTAACTGAAAATATCGGCAAAAGTCAGTCAAAGCATCAAACACATTTACGTGGAGGTCAAAGCCTTAATTAATCTCTGTTCAAAATACAAAGCACTGAAAATTTGTGACATATTGACTGTTTATCGATACAACATTCAAACACAATTATAAGTTATTCCAATTTTATTTCAGCATTTTCTCAATAAAATTCATTATTTATCTTGCCTCCGATTTATTTCAATTAAATATTCATTTGTCAACATCAATGAAACATCGAGTCTAAATTCGAGATCTTCCATTTTGAGTGGTGTCGTGAATTTGTATGCTAACAGCAAATTAACCAACATTACTTTCATACTCAATAACGCATATTTCTGTCCAATGCAATTTCTGATACCAGAACTGAAAGGCAAATAGCAGTATGGATGACGTGATGCCACTTTTTCGGGTAGAAAGTTATCTGGATCAAACTGATCTGCATTTTCACCCCAATAACACTTGAGTCGATGCAATGCATATATAACGACTAATGTATGTGTGCCTTTTGGTAACATAAGCCCATTATCAAAATAAGTATCTTCAGTCATTATTCTGGATATCAAGGGAACTGATGGTGCTAATCGAAGTGTTTCCTTTATGACTCTATCCATATACTCAAGTTTTCTTAGATTTTCATATGTAACTGGGACATTTCCTTCAACACCATAAACTTCTTTTATTTCTTGATACAATTTCTCTTGTACATCTGGATGCATTGCAAGAAAAACTGAGGCAAAACTCACTCCTAATGCAGTTGTCTCATTACCAGCCGATAAAATTGTGAGTACATGATCACGTATTTGGTTATCCGTGAATTTCACGTCATCAACACCTCTTGATTTTATGAGATGATCAACAAATATCTCAGATTTCTTGTTTGTAAATGTATTATCTTGACTCTCATCATCATATCCTGATCCATTACCATCTGTGACGTAATTGTTGTTACTTTCAACAAGTTCTTGTCTTCGTTTTTTCACCAACTGCAAAAAAAATCAGAACAAACACTGATAATTAAAAAAAAATCAAATGATATAATAAATATTTATGATTTTATTTGTAATTGAAAAGTACTTTAAATCTCTTGATTTGTGTGAGTTCTCATTCCAAACACATATCGCGTGTTTGTCATAAATTACACACTATTTGTATTATTTATCATGAATTTTTATTTATATTTAAAATGGTGTTGTTTTAATGAAAATATTGACTCACCTCTTGACCAAATTCGAGACAGTGTGATCTTGCTACAATGTCTTCAGGCCAGTATTTTGAGTGTTGGTAAATAAAATCGGAATATAAGTGAAGATTGAACATTCGAATTGCTGTCAACTCATGGATTCTATGCCGGAATATAAATAAAATTAAATACATTACACATTTCAGATTATTGATTTACCTTTGCAGATGAGCATTGAAATTAAGTTTCTTCTCTTGTGCTTTTACATTGATGCCAAATGACGTCGCTGTGAAAAAAAAAAATATAAATTTTTAATTATTTTGCAATGAATTTTAAAATATGAAAATAGTTGGAGCGTTAAATTAAATTAAAAATGTTTTTAAAGGTGTGAAAAAATTTTTTATATGAAATGTCAGATTTTGATAATTTTTACCCGGTATTTGAAAGTGAAGTCAGATTTGTTGTAGTCAAATTGGTTTGAGGAAGAAATTCAAATAATTTCCAATTTTTCTGTAATTTCAAATAATTTTATAGCTTTTTTAAAGGCATAAAAATCATTGTCCGTTAAAACATTACTTGAATTTAGTGTCACAGATAATCGTTTGGGCATATAACTAATTCATGTTGTGTAAAGTGTAAAGTACTGAAGGTCAAACACCTATTTCATAAATAAACATCAGCGGCATGGAATTAAAAAAAAAATTCTCACCACAAATGCTGTCAAGTGTTGCCTTAACTGCATAATTTAACATATCAAATGGACCATTGCCCAAATTTTCTTCCAAACTCTTGACATATTGCTTGCTACTTTCATCAAAAGTTGCAATAAATCCTTGCAGATTCCTCGTACTAAAAGCATTATTCAAAATTTTCCTATGTCCTTTCCATGATTTCACCTTGGCCGTTATAAGTCCATCTCCAAATCCAAAAAACTTGTAGAAAAATGGTTTTTCCAAACATTTCTTTGATGTATAAATTTGCTGGAGAATTTCAGGATCATGTAAATACATGACAAACATATGACCGAACCAGACCTTTAATGATTTGGATTTCTTTTTGCATTAAATTCAAAAGCTTAACAAAATGAAATTTAAAACATGTTACAAACCTTTCCAATTTTCGGGAATGTCTCAGCATAGTATTGCAATAGTTTTAATCGTTGAGCTTCTGTTTTGCCCAGAAATTGTAAAGCAACCCCAAATAGTTGAACGCGAAGTGGTGCCCAATCACCTGGTAATTTCAGAACATCTCGAATAAATTTTATTGGGTTAATTAATAATAACAAGAGAATTGAAATTAATATCAAGTACAAAATGCTCGTCAAATCTGTTAACATGCTTATGACGAAATAATAATAATGTAAAGTACTTTATCTCAAATATTGACATAAGATTTTCAAAAAAAGAGTTAAAAAAACAAATGCTTTTAAAAAATTTAACCCAACCGTTCTGTCTGAAAAGCGTCTAATGACTAAAATTGTTTTCAGAGTATGTCGATTGTTATATGCTTGAAAAAATATTTGCCATATAACTTTAACACCTAATTCAAATGCCGCTGAACACTGAATTGCGTACATTAATGGATAACGAGGATCACGGTGTGTGAATAAGTGAATATTTTCACAAGCCTGATCGCACCTAGTCAATATATTTTTAAATTTATTTTATTTTTTGATTCTTGATTATTCTTTGTCATCATAACAAATATTTAAATTTTCTCATGTCAGATGAAAGAAGCTTTTAGTGAATTATATTCAAATCGAATAAATTTGTTGTTGTTGTAGTTCAATAATTTTTATTATAAGGGGTTTTATCTTACATTTTGTAAATAGTTAATTGAATGAGTAAATAAATCAAATTCAATCGAAGATGTTGTTTATCTTTCAAATAAATCCGTAGGTTTATTTATGTGTGAACTTTATCAAATTTATATAGGGACCACATGTATACAAAATTGGTCATGAAAATTATTTGTTTATTATAATGAGCAGAGCAAACATAAGAGCTGAAGAGTTTGTTTTTATATTTAATTCACGAACCTTTATATTTAAATTAATTAGATATGGAATGTCAATTTGCAATTCGAGAACTCTGACAACGCGGAGATGTTGGATGACACCAAGATGCAGATTTTAAGAGCAGCTATTTGAGCCTGCAATTAGGTTATTCTTGGACCCATACATTTTATCATCATAAGACGAACTTTGCTTGAACCCTGTCGTCCTAAGCAGTCGCTGGCATTATCTAGTCTTGAAAAAGAAAAAGGGGCGTTATACTTTTGTGTGAATCATCAAAATTCATACTGTGACATTTCCCTAGGCGTTAAACAACTTTTTTAGCAATATCTTGTATTAATTGAATGTGCTTTTAAAACACCGCTAAATCCATTAAATTTATAATGAATGAACAAATAAAAAACGTAATCATAAAAGATATACTTGAGCGCATTCGATTATTTGAGAAAAGTATAGCATGTGGGAAAATGTTACCATTAAAGGATTCGCCGATGTCCTGCTTTTTCTATGATATAATTATTTTTGCCATTTTCAACAATTTAATAAAATAACGAGGTTTTAGACATTTCCGTGATTATAGAAATCTTCGCGGTTTTGGAAAATTCCGTCATTTTGGAAATTCAGTCATTAATTTTGATTTTGACACAGACGCACGGACGGCATGAGCGCTTACAATTTCTCCTCTTTTTTTATTTCGGCGAAGAATGCGTTAAATTTACAGTTTTCTTTCAAACTTGTTTTCAAAATTTATTTATAAATGTTTTCATTTTCATACTAATTCATGAATAAAAGTTTTGATTGATAAAGGATTCTGTAAAAAAAGAAGAATTTATGTTTGGTGATTTATCTTTCCCATTAAATTTTTCAGGTGTCAATTTCATTAAATTTTATCTCAAGATTTATTAAAATTATTCTTCCGATATTATGATAATTTATTTTTTTGTTTATTTTTATACAGGTCAATTTATGGAAACAACTTTTCTATGGTTGACATATATTTTATTTTTAGAGTTGAAGGTAACATATTCATTTATTTTTATCTAAAACATGCAAAATAAAACTCTGTTATGCAAAAAAAAATGGGCAGACAAGTTTTCTTTTATTTTGCATGGGTCAGTTTTAATTTTGAACTGATACTATCAACACGTGTTTATATTTGAAATTCAAACAAGAGATTTTTAAAAATGTTTAAAGTTTGGCCATCTGAGTCACAACAAAGTCCTGAATTGAGTGCCGATGAAAGAACACAAAGAATTAATGAGTTAAGGACTTTGATTGAAAGTAAGTGAAACTACAATAGTAATAAATAAAAAATTGCGATAATTTATCATCTAATTTAAAATTATAGATAGTGACTTGAAAAATCAAGTCGAAACAAAGGACATCATTATGATTGCATGCCTTCATGCTCGTGATTGGAATGTGGATTTAGCAATGAAACGATTGATTAAACTCGAAAAATTTTGTCTTGAAAATCCTGGATATATTGTAGATCAACATGCCAAAGCATATGAAAAGCTTTTATTCAAAAATGTTTCTACAATGTTGGATGGACGTGATAAAAATGGTCGTAGAGTTTATTTGGTTAATGTCAGTTTAATGGGGTCAGAGGAAGATATCAACTTTAAAACCATGTATTTACTTCACAGTATATGGTTTTCCATGATATCATATGAGCCAGAGACAATTGTAAATGGAGTATCAATAATTTTTGATTTGAAAAAGTAAGTTAATTTAATTTAACATTTTTACAATAAAATTTTATTCAATTACTTTAGTGTAGGGTGGGATTTTATTCGTTGGTTTTCTGGAAATATGGCTGGAATGACATCAAAATTAGCTGGCTTAGCTCCAATACGAAATGTTAACTATCATGTTATTAACACATCCACAGCAACCATAACTATAACGAATATATTGCTGACATTTTGTGGAAAGCGCATTCGAGAAAAATTTCATATTCATTCTGACACCAAGTCGTTAAGCAAGTACCTTGGATCCGAGGTTCTCCCAAGTAAATTTGGTGGTCCTGAATCAAATTCTTTGGACTATGATAAATTACGTGATAATTTATATCATGTGTACAATACACATCCTAAAAAAGCTTTGCGCAAAATGAAATGTGAACCTGATATTATGAAAAAGCCTATTATACATGAAAGATTAAGATAAACGTTATTTGAATAAAATGTGAGTCAACGATATTCATATTTCAAATGTTGTATTTTTTTTTTATCATATTTGAGACCAATTTTGCCTGAATTATATTTTTTACATAATACCCTTTATTTTGTTGGTTTTGTAACTTAAATTTGCAACTTTAAATCATTCATTCAAATTTGATTGACTAAACCTGTTTTACTTTTATTGGTATGTTACAAAAATCTTATTGTATCATGTAAATATAATATTTTTACTCTTTCAACCCTCAATGAAAGTTTTAGTATCAGATCACATTTTTAAATAATGACCTTTCTTTCTCTCTATTATTGTGAGTTAAATTTTACTCTTTCATTCTTTGTCTCTTGTCCACAATTTTAAATGTTCTTTCTCCATGTGCACATATTAATTTCACTCTTATTATCTTTTCTCAGACACTTTGTGAATAAAATTATAATTTATAATTATGTTTGGATAATTTTATTTAAATATTTAAAACAAATATACAAAAAAACTATAGGCCGAATACCTTTTCATTGATTTGACCATTCTGTGTGTCATGATACCGTAAAATCGGTTGATTTGCATCATTTTTTGTAGCTAATTATTTTTATATTCATTCATGAAACTGAACCCAACTAATGGTAAAAAGTGAGATAAATAATGAAATTAAATACAACGGTACAGAGAAATTTTATAGTAATATGTATTTGGATTGAATGCAAAAAAAAGGTGGAACACAAAATTTCTCTCATTTAAACTTCAGATACATTTTACGTCTTGTTTCGGTTGGACTACATAAATTTTTGGAGAAAGATTGTCTTTAATTTCATTATTATCAATTTATTCAAAAAATTTACCAATCAATTGTAATAAGGTGATGGAGTCACCAATTGTGGAGTTTTACAGAGATAAAACGATTCTTTTGACGGGATTTTCCGGATTTTTAGGTCAAATTGTCGTTGAAAAACTTTTAAGATGCTGTGAAGTGAAAGTTATCTATGTTTTAATCCGAAATAAAAAAGGCAAGACATGGCAGAGTCGGATTCATCAAATTTTTAAAGACCCTGTAATACATTAAACATATTTAACTAGTGAAACACTTCCAAAATTTTTTTTTACACTTTTTCAGTTATTTGATGTCATTCGAAAACAAAAACCAGATTTTAGCGAAAAAGTCGTTGGAATTGTAGGAGACTGTTGTCTTCCAAAGTAAAATTAAAATTCAATCTATATTTGAAAGCGGTTTAAAAAAAATTAAAATAAAATCAATTTCAGTTTTGGTTTAAATCAAGAAGACTTGGAAAATTTGAAAAATAAAGTCAATATCGTTTTTCACGTAGCTGGACTAGTAAATTTTGATGCAAAATTATCAACAGCCATCACTACAAATGTTAAAGGAACACACCAAGTAATAAAATTGTGTAAAGAGATGAAACAATTACAAGCATGCATTTACGTTTCAACGGCGTATTCTAACTGTAACCAGTCAGAAATCGAAGAAAAATTCTATAAGCCAAAAATATCTGCTTTAGACATGTTACATTTGCTTGAATTTATGGATGAAGATTTAATTAATGGGCTAACTTCAGAAATTACAAAAGGTTTTCCAAATACTTACACATTCTCAAAACATTTAGCCGAAGATTTGATTAAAAACTGTGCAAATGATTTACCGATTGTCATTTTTCGACCTGCAATCATCATGTCATCATTTAACGAGCCAGTTTCTGGTTGGGTCAACAATTATTATGGACCTGTTGGGTAAGTTTCAGCATAAAATTAAACTTAAAATTAAATATTTCATATAAAAATTAATCTCGTTAAGTCTCATGTATGGCATTTCGATGGGCGCGATTCACATATTTCGATTAAATCGAAATAAGCAAGCAACAGTGGTCCCTGTTGGTAAGTTACAATAAAATTTAAAGTGAATTTAATTTATATGTAAAATTTCAAATTTTTCCAGATCTGGTCGTTTCTTGTATACTGGCAACTGCTTGGGATATTGGTCGAAATTCATATCAATCAACACCAATTTATAATTTTGTGACAAAACGTTCAAATTCATTGACATGGGGCCAATTTATCGATGACAATCTTGCAGCTGCACGAACATTTCCAACATCAAAATGTTATTGGTACTATGCTTTTGATACAACTGAAGATTTGTCAACAGCAAAAATGTTACATTTTTTATATCACACAATTCCTGCATACATTGTTGATTTTGCATTGATACTAATGGGACAAAAATTTAGACTCTCAAGATTGTATAAAGTCATTTATCGACTGAACTTTGTTCTAGAATGTTTTGTTTTCAATGAATGGATATGGGATGATAACAATGTAGTGGAATTATGGAAAAAGATGAGTCCTGTTGACCAGGACATGTTCTTTTTCAATATGGAGAAATTAGAATGGCAGTCATATTTATACAAATCACTACGTGGAATGCGGTTGTATATAGCTAAAGACGATCCATCGACTATTCCTTATGGTGTAAAACGACAAAAAGTATTAAAGATAATTCATTATGCCGTCACTTACACAATTAAGGGTATTGGAGTGTTTTTGTTAGGTTTAATATTTTTCCGTTTTTACTTTTCAGTTTTTTGTCCACTAATGAATATACATTAAAGTTGAATTAATTAATAAAAAATTTAAAATTTCACCGTTAACTGTTCACTGAGTCATCGTTTTTCAATTCGCACTCTTATTCCAGGATATGGCCTAGCGACAAATTCTCTGCAGGTTTTAACTTCATCTAAACTATCAATTGGAATTATTTTGTAATTACGAAATAATGTGGCAAGTATTGTTTTTATCATGTAATTCGAAAATCGTTGTCCAATACAACTGCGTGGTCCCGCTGAAAACGGAATGTAAGCATATGGATGAATATTTTTATAATTTTCTGGTAGAAATCTGTCTGGATCGAATTTCTCTGGATTTTTAAAGTATCGAGGATCACGATGAATTTGATAAATATCGATTGAAACCATGCAATCAGCAGGAATTTTGTATCCACCCAATTCAAATTCTTCAGCTGATTGACGGGAAATGCATGGTGCGGGAGGTTGAAGTCGAAGCTGTTAAAATTGGGAATGCATATTTTGTAAATAATTAACAAAGTTTTTGATAAATCAGAATACTTACACTCTCTTTCATTACCCGTTCTAAATATTCCATTTGGGGTAGGTCACTTTGAGTTGGTGGTGTTTTAACATGTCCAAAAAGAGTCACCTGTTCATCATATATTGCTTGTTGTACTGAGGGGTGATTGCCTATCAACAAAATTGACCAAGTCAGCATAATGGCTGTTGTGTCATGACCCTTAAACCAAAAATGTATGGTTGTGAATATAATTTAAATGATATAATTAAGTCTTACTGCAAACATGAATGTATCAACTTCTTCTCGAATTTCTGTATCAGTTAAACTTGATTTTTTTTCACTTTCTCTCAACAAAAGATTTAAGAAACAGGATTCATTTTCGTCGATGTTAAAATTTCTGTCTAGCAGTTCTTGACGTCGATCTTTAATGACTTTATTTGAAAAGCCGTGCAATACTTTTAACACCTCTTTGGCTCTACGTCCGAGGGGACTCATATTGAAAATGAATGAATTGTGATACAATAAGTTACAAACACGTTTGATTGAAATTTCCCCTATTCTTAAGTTGAAATAACACAATTATTTACAATTATTATACTTTTAATTCACATGTCACTTACTCTTCTGATGCTTTTAAATATGCACAATCACTATCCTTTTGAATATCCAGCTGAAGACCGAAAGCAGTTTCTAGGGTAGGATTTATAGTTTTGACTGAATTTTTTAAGTTAAATAAAAAATTGTATTACCTAAAATTGCATCAAATGCCAATCGATAAAAATATTCCATAATATTTATAATTTCACCACTTTTACTGTGTTTTTCCAAAACCTCACATAAAACATCTGCCTTTCTTTGAAAAACTTTACAATATTTATTTAATATATCTAAATAGAATGTGCCCATTAAGAGTCGTCGATGTTTAAACCATTTTTCACCAGAATTCAAAACAAGACCATCTCCAATCCAATCACCAATCATCACATCATAAACTCTCGCTTTGTTCAAACATTTTTTGGATAATAAAACTTCTTGAGCTAATTCAGGCGTATGAACCCTTACTTCTGCGAATGGACCGAGCCAAGCACGTGAAATTCCACCGGGAAATAATTTTGGACGAGATAAATCCAAATCTATAACATCTTCGTTTTCCATATTTAGAGCTATCCATAACGAGCCAATGATAGGGTAGCCCTCAAAACCTGGAATTTTATTAATTGTTTGAACAAATTTTCTTCTCCGAATAAACCACTCAATAAATGATTTAAAAACAATTAGGGCAACAATTGCACGAATTATGTAAGGAAAAATTCCCACAATTACACTCATTGTATGTCTATTTCCAATGAAAGCACAAAGTAAACTAAAAAGTTTGATTTCATACTGATTAAAAAGATCGTTCTGGAAAAACCCGAAAAAGTCATTCAAAAAATTTGATTACACGATTATATTATGTATATTTTTATTGTTACTCATTTGATACAAAAAAAAATCACGTTTCGTTCAAATATTCTCGTCAAAACAAAATAAAAACTCAAAACGGATTAAATAACCAATCAATTTATGGTTTTTCTAACCTTGCATTCTTTTCAAATTTCTTGCAAATTTTGTATGTGTTTTGATCTTTTATTATTTTATTATAATTTAAAAAAAAAGATGAACAATAAAATTAAACTAGTTTGTATAATTAAATTTCATCGATTTATTTGTCCAAGTTGCCTTAAGGAAATGATTTTGATTTCAATTTAAACTTTAAGCTTCAATGTTTTGTGCCAAATTTTTTTCGCAACAAAATATAATAAAAAGATAAAATTTGATGACATGAAGATATTAAATAGATTTTTATTACATTTTTTTGGAATTTCTTTTTCAATTTACACAAAATTTATTATGTAATATGCATTTGATTTGAAATTGATTTTGTAACTTAAATTTACCAAACCACAATATTCGCTCATTGTTTTTGCGTATTATTTTATTAAAGTTTTTCAATTAAGTGATTTTTCAACGTTTTTTTGTAAGAACATGTTTTTTTAGATTTTTAAGATATCGTGTTCTTAATTCTTTAAGAATCGATATTTTTTATTTACATTAATAATTGCCCTATTCTCAAGAACTCTTCTTCATGACTAAAATTGTTGAAATTTGGATCAATGCATAAGACGGAAGAACAACTTATGTAATAAATACACTAAAAAAATGCAAACACACAAAAGTGGTTTTTTTTCTCTAATTCTTTGCACGCAAAAACAAAATTTTAGACTGCAGACTTCGAAGCTCGCCTTGTTTCGTAGTAAAGGTATTTATTTTATTGAAAAACGGAGAATAATTTCAAATTTTAATTTTTCAATTCAAATATTAACATGCGCCTAAATCTTAAGTAATATTGATATTTTGCTCAAGTTTTTGAGTGAAAAGTTCAATGAAGACAAGTTAAAAATAAGCATCAGTCAAGGAATTTCCTAAAAAAATTTGCATTGTGTCTAAATAAAATTTTGGAATAAATTAATTATTTAGTTGGTTATTTCCCCAAAAGTTTCAAATTTTATTTTTAGATGTTATTTAGACTATCGTGAGTTAAGACCAAAAAATTTATTTAGAAAAAAATATTTAATTTATTAAATTTTTTTTAAATGGAGTCACCAATAGTAAATTTTTATAGAGATAAAATAATTCTGTTGACGGGATTTTCGGGATTCTTAGGGCAAATTGTTACTGAAAAACTTTTAAGAAGTTGTGAAGTGAAAGTAATCTACGTTTTAATACGGAATAAAAAGAACAAGTCATGGCAAAATCGGATCTATGAAAAATTAAAGGATCCAGTAATTTTTAAATAATAAGTAGATCAAACAATTTTAATCTTCAATTTATTTTTTTAATTTAGTTATATGATGTTCTTCGTAAGGAAAGGCCAAATTTTGCTGATAAAGTTGTTGGGATACCTGGAGACTGTTGTCTTCCAAAGTAAAATTCTAAATTGTGTTTCAATTAAATTGTTCTTAATTTTATTTCAAATTATTATTTTTAGTCTTGGTTTAAATCAAATTGATCTAGAAATTTTGAAAAATAATGTTAATATCGTGATTCATTCAGCAGCCCTTGTAAAATTTAATGCACCACTTGCAACTGCCATTAATATAAATGTTAAAGGAACGCACCATGTAATAAAATTGTGTAAAGAAATGAAACAATTACAAGCATGCATTTACGTTTCAACGGCATTTTCTAATTGTAACCAGACAGAAATTCATGAGAAGTTTTACAAACCAAAAATGTCTGCACTAGATATGTTACGATTATTTGAAGTAATGGATGCAGACTCAATTAATAAAAGAACTTCAGAACTTATCGATGATTTTCCAAATACTTACACATTCTCAAAACATTTGGCCGAAGATTTGGTTAAAAACTGCGCTAATGATCTACCGTTTGTCATTTTCCGACCATCATTTACCATGTCATCTTTCAAGGAGCCAGTTTCGGGATGGGTCAACAATTATTACGGACCGATAGGGTGAGTTTTGATCTATGACTATATAACAATTAACATTTCATTTTATTATTTCATCTTTATAAAGGCTAATGTATGGAGTATCTATGGGGGCGATTCACATTTTTCGATGTGACAGAAAAAAACTTGCAGCAATTGTTCCTGTTGGTAAGAGCTAATACATTTTCAAAAAAAATAATTAAAAATGAAAGTTGTGATTTCTTCAGATTTGGTGGTTTCATGTATGTTAGCAAGTGCTTGGGATATTGGTCGAAATTCATATCAATCAACACCAATTTATAATTTTGTTGCAAAACGTTCAAACCCTTTGACATGGGGTCAATTTATCGATGATAATCTCGCAGCAGCTCGAACATTTCCAAACTCCAAATGTTATTGGTATTACGCTTTTGATACAACTGAAAGCATTTCAACAGCAAAAATGCTCCATTTTTTGTATCACACAATCCCTGGATATTTTGTTGATATATTTTTAATACTAATGGGAAAAAAATTTAGACTCTCCAGACTTTATAAAGTAGTTTATTCTTTGATACAAGAACTTGATTTTTTCACAGTTCGGGAATGGAAATGGCATGATAATAATGTAGAGGTAAGTGCTCGAATTAAAAAAAAATAAAAAGCGGTGTTTAATTTTTAAAAACATTTTAGGCATTATGGAAAAGAATGAGTACGGTTGACCACGATAAGTTCTTTTTTAATATGGAAAAATTGGATTGGAAGGCGTATTTATACAATTCGCTACTAGGACAGAGATTGTATGTAGCTAAAGATGACCCGGCAACCATTCCTTATGCTATAAAACGACAACAAGTGTTAAAGATAGTTCATTATGCAGTCACTTATACAATTAAGGGTTATATTATTTTGTTTGGGATTTATTGGTTATACAGTTTTATTTTTTCAGTGTTTTTGAAATAAAGCTTAAAAGGAATATGAAAAGGAAAAAACATTCATGTCATTTTTCTTTTTTTATTATTATCTATCGTTTTTCAATTCGCACTCTTATTCCAGGATATGGCCTAGCGACAAATTCTCTGCAGGTTTTAACTTCATCTAAGCTGTCAACTGGAAATATTTTGTAATTACGAAATATTGTGGCAAGTGTTGTCTTCATTAAAAAATTCGAAAATCGTTGTCCAATGCAACTGCGTGGACCCGCTGAAAATGGTATGTAAGCATATGGATGAATATTTTTATAATTTTCTGGTAAAAATCTATCTGGATCGAATTTCTCTGGATTTTTAAAGTATCGAGGATCACGATGAATTTGGTATATATTGACTGATACCATGCAACCAGCAGGAATTTTGTACCCACCTAATTCAAGCTCTTCAGTAGATTGACGAGAAATGCATGGTGCTGCGGGTTGGACTCGAAGCTGTAAAAAAATTAATTGAAACATAAAAAAATTATATGAAGAAAAGTTAGCATACACATTCTTTGATTGTTCGTTCCAAATATTGCATCTTAGGGAGATCTTTTTGAGTTGGTGGTGTTTTATCATGTCCGAAAAGAGTCACCTGTTCATCATATATTGCTTGTTGTACTGAAGGGTGATTGCCTATCAATAAAATTGTCCAAGACAGCATTGTGGCTGTTGTGTCATGACCCTAAAATAAGTTTTATAATCGCAATCATAAAAACAGGAGTTAGTCTTACTGCAAACATAAATGTGTCCACTTCTTCTCGAATGTCTTTATCTGTCAAAAATGTATTAGTTTGACTCTCTCTCAACAACAAATTCAGGAAACAGATATCATCTTCCCCGGTATTAAAATTTTTTTCTTTTAGTTCTTCACGTCGATCTTTAATGACTTTATTTGAAAAGTCGTGCAGTACTTTTAATACCTTTTTGGCTCTACGTCCGAGCGGACTCATTTTGAAAATAAATGAGTTAAGGAATAAGGGGTTTTTAACTCTGTTAACAGCGATTTCACCAATTCTAATTTGATCGAGAAAATCTTTTCATAAGTAATTAATGATCGTAATTTGCAAAACTTACTCTTCAGATGCTTTTAAATATGCACAATCGTTATCCCTTTGAATGTCAAGTTGAAGACCAAAAGCAGTTTCTAGGTTATATTTAATTTAATTGCTGAAATTCGTTTACATGAAAGATTTTTTTTTTAAATACCTAAAATCGCATCAAAAGTAAGACGATAAAAATATTCTGCTATATTGAATGTTTCACCACTTTTACTATACTTTTCCAAAACATCACATAAAACATCTGCTTTTTTTTGGAACACTACACAATACTTATTCAAAATATCAAAATGAAATGTGGATGTTAAGAGACGACGATGTTTGAACCATTTTTCACCAGTATTTAACACGAGCCCATTTCCAATCCAACCTCCAATCATTAAATCGTAGATCCTCGCTTTAGCAAAACATTTTTTTGATAATAAAACTTCTTGTGCTAATTCAGCTGTATCGACTCTAACTTCTGGAAATGGACCAAGCCAAGCATGTGAAATTCCATCAGGGAAGAATTTTGGACGTGCTAATGCAAAATTTATAATTTCTTCTCTTTCTAAGTGGAATGTTATCCATAACGAGCCAATCAGAGGGTAACTCGGGAAACCTGGTATTGAATTGATCGTGTTTACGAATTTTCTTCTCTGTAGAAACCACTCAATAAAGGGTTTGATAGCAATGAGGGCAATAGCTCCACGAATTATAAAAGGCAAAATTCCCACAAAGATGCCCATTTTGTGTCTGTTTATAATGAAAAAATTTAATAAACTGAACATCAATCGTGTGGTTTTGTTTAAATTAGATAAGAGGTTTGCAAAAATGTAAATTTCTTATCTTCTTTTATTACATAATGTAATATTTCTCCTATTTAACATATTTTTTCAAACAAACAAAAGTTTTAAATTCACATAGTTTCGTTTCTCTCATTCAATGAAGACGGTAAATATTTTTAATTGTATCTCATCAACACACGTGCGATAAAGAAATTAGTTGATTTTCAGTTCATCAAAAAGTTTTAACCCATATTTGCACGACTGGTACTGTAAATTTTTGAATGTATCAATTTTTCTTTCAAAATAATTCGTCTAATAACTCGTTTAATTAAAAATGTCTGTTTGAGCTTTTTTTTACATTATTGGTCATTATTTTTATAATATTTATTGATATTATAAATGATAATTTTATCTCTATTAGACATTTCTGATGTAAGTTAAACTGGTCTGAAAGAAATTCAGGTACTTTTATGGAAACACAATTTTTGCATGTTGGTCCATTTGAAATTTTATTGTGTCACATAATTTGCTAAAATATAATTTTTTATCTTACCTGAATAATAAAAAGAAACGAAACAATAAAATTAAAATCAGTTTCATTTTGGTCATCAAGCTGTATCTATATAAAAAGTGTCATTATTTAAATATTTCACAACATTTAAAATGGAATTTAAAATTGAAGAAGTTAAAACAAAATATTCTAAATTCAGTATTGACTTAAAATATTATAAATATAAATGGATATCACCACCTCGAACACCGCTCGGACCAAATTGGGATTTTAAGCCAGTCTGCATGTCGGAAACTCACTCACAATATATAAATCTTATCCGTCACTTTGAAATACGACCAGACGATGTATTTGTCCTTGGATTTCCAAAATCCGGAACAAGTTGGCTGCAGGAAATGATTTGGCTCATCTCGAATGACTTCAATTACGCAAAAGCAAGTAAAACTTCACAATTATTTCGATTTCCATTGCTTGAACTTGCATCCTTATTGCCCAGTGATCAGGCATTATCAGTTTTAATGAATGAAGTCAATTTACTTCCATCACCTAGATTTATCAAATCACATCTCCCTGTAAGTATGTTACCGGAACAGTTATGGTCAGTTAAACCAAAACTCATACATATTCAAAGAAATTCAAAAGATGCGGCAGTTTCATTATATCATCACTACAAAAATATGCAAGGATATTTGGGAACAAAAGATGAATTTTTTAATTTGTATTTGGAGGGAAATGTTTTCTATGGACCAGTTGTAAATCATATCAATGAATTTGAACATTTGCGTAGCGAATCAAACATTCTTTTTCTAACGTATGAAGAAATGAAACGAGATTTAAAAACAGTCATCAGAAAAACAGCAAAATTTCTTGATAAAAATGTTACAATAGAACAAATCGATGAGTTGTACGAATATTTACAACCAGAGTCAATGCGCAAAAATAATGCTTGTAATCAGGAGGATTTGGTATTTTTAAGTTCAAGTGTATTTCAATCAGATTATGATCCAAATTTTAATTTTATTCGTAAAGCCAAAGCAGAATCATTCAAAGAAGAAATGTCAGATACATTTGTTTCAATGTTTGAGCAGCATATTGAAAAGAAAATTGGGAAATTATCGTTAAGTGACACAATTTTAACAGAACCTACACCATCAAAGGGTCGATAATGCTTTGTGAGGCCACTCAACTTGCATGTAGCATGTTAAAAGTACAAAGAAGAATTATCACATGTTATTAATAGTAATTCCAGTTTATTTTTATTCATATTATTCTTACGTTGTAAAATAATCACAAATGTTTTGTTTTTTTTTTTATTATTTAAATCTTTTACGTGAATGTGTTAAAATAGTACGTAAAAGAATCTTTTTTTTTCATTGGACATAGTTTATTAATTATTGCTTTATACGATTAATATTAATGTTTATTTTACTTAAATATTAGATGTTTAATAGTAATAAATTAAATTTAAAAAAAATCAAATTAAATGACCTTCAAAAGCAATTGAAATTTGTTTTTTTTTCTCAAATAAATATTATACTTAAATTAACTTAAATAAATATTGAGACAAAAATTTCAACCTTAGTTTCTCAGTAAATCTAAAAAAAAGCCAAAAAAATTAAGAGTATTTTTTTAATCAACATAAAAGTTTCTTCTTTCAATCTCAATGGAGTGTGGCTTTGTAATATGCAGATGAATGTCAAATTTCCATTTGACATCTTCCCATTTCATGTGAGTTTTGTACTTGTAAGCCATCAGTAAGTTTACTAACATAACTTTTAAGCTGATCATGGCATATTTTTGACCTAAATTAAAAATAAAATGATGTAATAAGTTACAAGCTAAATAATAAAAGTGTGAAATTTAACATACCAATACAATTCCGCACTCCAATGCTAAAGGGCATATAAGAGTATGGGTGACGCTTAGCAACTGCCTCAGGTAAGAATCTGTCTGGATTAAACATTTTACTATCCATACCCCAGTCTGCATAGCGGCGATGTAATGCAAAGAGATTTACAATAATGTCGACTCCCTTTGGGATTACCAAACCTGGTTCTAATTCAATTTCAGCGAGTGTTTCACGGGCAATCACTTTTATGAGAAGGGAAAAAAAATTAATTTAAATTTAATGTGTTGCAATGAAAAGTCATACCTGGAACTGAAGGACAAAGTCTGAGAGTTTCCTTAATAATCATTTCAAGGTAGACACATTTTTTTAACTGATCATAATCAATTTCAATCTTTTCCGTTCCAAACACTTCAATTAACTCGGCAACAGCCTTTTCTTGAATATCCTGATGAATGGCCAAAAATAGCAGTGCATAACTGACACACAAAGCAGTTGTTTCATTTCCCTTAATATATGAAAATTTGATTTCAATACCATTTATTTTAAAATTAAATTAACTTACAGCTGAAATTGTTGTAAAGACGTGATCTCTAATCTCACTCTCTGTAAACTGTTTTCCACCTTCATCCGTTATTTTAAGTAAATGATCTACAAAAATTTTCGGCTTCTTTGAAAATTCTTCCGTATCTTCCTCAACAACATTCGTATTGATATCCAATTTTGTCTCGATAACTTTTTTCCGATTCTCTATCAGTTCATCACCGAATTCAACGCACATTTTTCTCACATACTTATCCTCGTTATATAGACGAGACATACGAAATATCAGATCAGAATAAAATTGTATGTTGAACATGCGAATTGATACAATTTCGTGTGTTCTACCAATTATTTGTTATAATTAGATAAACTCACGTGAGATTACATGAAAATTGAAATCTTACCTCTGTAAATATTTATTGAATTGATGATTATTTTCTTGAGCATTAATATTAACACCAAATGAAGTTGCTATGAAAATAAAAAAAAAAATGAAAATCATGTGCGATTAATTATTCACATCTAACATCTAATTAAATTGATAATGAATTAAATTTTTTTAATCTTGATTAATTATTTTAATAAAAACGTGTGAAAAGTGAATGAGTGAGTTGCATCAATGACCATAAAAAAATAAAAACAATGTCAATAAAACACATGACCGGAATAGTTTCATGTACCGGCAAATTATTTAAGTATGTATTATTTATCGTTTATTTAATATAATTATGATATTTGATGTTTCATCATAATTTTTTTTTTTTAAATATATTAAACAAATAAGCTGAAGAACGGTTTTACGGTAATTCATTTTTTTTTTGTTATATCATCTTGTGAATGAAGGTAAAAAATACTTCAATTTTGATGGTGAGCATCATTTAACAGGGTTTGGAAATTGTTCGAATTTTAACATAGCCCGAATCTCCATAATCTTGACTAAAAAAATACTGCTCATTGATAACTAGCTTAAGAGAGAGAGAGAGAGAGAGAGAGAGAGAGAGAGAGAGAGGTTCCATTTAAAAGAGAGACAGCTATAAGTATAAAGAGGCACAGCGCGAGACATGAAAATTGACAATAAAAAATACTACAAAATATACACCACTTTTTGGTTTGGAGTTGAAATATGATATTTTTGTAAGTTTTAGGCAAAAGTGACACAAAGCAAAGTTGTAAAGAATATTTCAAGCTTCAACTTTGCTGAACTGACCAAGTTGATGTTTCAAATATAAAGAGGCCGAAAATGGGAATATACACAATCTTGAGTTAATTTATTGGCTTGGAGTAAAAAAAATCATGTTTTCGCCCGTTTTAGGTAAAAGTAACCTGATGTAAAGTTGTAGAGATTATTAAATATATATTAATATCAAATTATTTTCCAAACCCTGATCATTTCATTAATGAAATTTAAATTTTGTTTGTCAAATAATGAAGAAATCAACAAAGTTGACCATCATTTTAAAGACATTCAATTACTGTAGACAATTTAAATAAACATCACAATAAAAAAATCAAAAGAAAATCTTGAGCTAACAACACCAACCTTGAACATGAAAAATTTATGTTAAAAATGTTCATAATTACATACAAATTTTATGTATGAAACGTGTATGACTTTTACTAAACATTAATTTTAATATTCACTTTTGACTCTCATTACCATGACAAATAACGTGATTATGTAAAATATCTCTTAGAAGAATTAGACTGATGTAATTTTTTTTTTTGGTATTGAATTGAATTGTATTGAATTTGATTTTGTTACAGACAATTAAAAAAATATGTTTTTTTACATCACTTACCACAAATGCTATCAAGTGTGGCCTTGACTGCATATTCCAACACATTAAATTCACCTTTACCCAAATTCCTTCCAATTTGTCTGACAAACTCCTTACTTCCTTCATGGAAAATTGGAATAAAATTTTGAAGTGATTTAAGTGTAAATGCACTATTCAATAATTTTCTATGCACTCTCCAGGTTTTGGCATCAGCTGTCACTAAGCCTGAGCCCCATCCAAAAAACCTGTGTTTATTTTAAAAATTATTTTTTTTAATATTAATATTATTTAAATCACTAACTTGTAAAAAACGGGCTTTTGTAAACATTGTGGTGCATTATAAATTTTTTGAATGTAATCCGGATTGTGAATATACAATTTGAGCATCGTCGGTCCAAACCAACATGAGCCAATGTTGGGAAATTCTTCAGCATATTGAAGTAATTTATTGCACTTTTCTAATTATAAATTTATTTAATTTTAATTTTTTATCATTCATTTTTACTTAAAATTTTTAATTTTCAATCAAATCACCTTCACGATTTAAGCAATTAAATTCTGTAGCAACTCCTAGAATTGGAATGCCTTTGGGTCCAGGCAAGTTATCCGTAAATTTATACAAACGACGTATTTTAATGTAATAAATTAATGCATAAAAAAATAGTACAAAACTTGTGAACACAATTAAAAACATCTTGAATTATGTTTAGTATTATTTTTTATTTTTTTTTACACCCCCCAAAAAAATTTTATGATTTTTTTTAAAATAAAGTTGCAATTCAATGTTAACGGTCTGTGTTATTTTTTTAAACTAAAATATTGAACTGAATTTAACCGCGGGCGATAATAAACTAAAGTTCTTTTCACGAACGTTCAATTATTTTATACCACACGAAATCTCAAGTATTTGAAATACATACGTGGTACTTACTTTGGACCACGAAGCCTCATTGTTTGCTTTGAACCGAATTGTAGCTGTAAGTTATGTTTGATGTGTTTATTGTGTTATTGATAATTTTAACACATCTCATCTATTTATTGAATTTTTTTAACGACAAATATTAAGATTCTCGCGTTTTGAGGAACATGTGGTCAAGAAAATCATATTGTGGTGATTGTTAAAAAATTTCTTTACAAAATAATGATGATGGAATAAGTTCTTTTGAGTAACGTTTGACTTTTGTTGTTAGATCATCAATTGAAAGATAATTGCGTCAAAGAAATTCTTTTTTACCTATTTGAACTTTAAGATTCAAAGTGACTGGCAAATGTTTTTCAAGAATATTATGAGTGTTGTTTAACTTATTTTGAAGACATAAAAGGGAGTCATTTTTTGTTTATTCTCGAAGCGCATATTAAAAAGAATGTTTATTGTGGAAAATTTTGTAATTTGCTCATCTCGTGATTTTACGATGTAAACAAAAATTTTATTATTTATTGTCTCTTCTCTCTCATATGATTGAAAATGTGTGGCAAAATTCTATCCTTGATAGCAAATTACTTTTTTAATGTTATATTTCCCAAGCCCTTCAAAAAAAGTGGACACGCCTGGTACTTTACAATTTTTTAGATTCTGATAGTGCTACTAATTATATGCAGACCCTCATTCTCTCGGATCTGCTTTAACACCATCAAGCTATTTTACCGATGTTTTTCATGCAAGAGCTCATAAAGGACCAGACTCAAGCATTAGACTTCGAGCTCTCGAGCCAGAAAATCACAATTAATTATCAATTGCCAAACAATGTGAGTCAAACAATTAAGTAATAAATTTTATTAAGATACGAAATCATTATTAATTTAAACGCAATTTTCGAGTCAATAACTTAAATAATCCTTTAATTACTCTCATCCTGTTGACAAATGAATTATTTATTTATTTTCGTGATTCATTGAACTGTATTGAATTAAATTCCAAATTTTTAAATTACCCATTGAATAATATGAAATTCGGAAATGTACTGTAAGATAATTGTTTACCTACTTATTGTATTTAAGCAGAATCTTTATAAATAATAAGCCATAATCACATTAACTTTAGCTTATTTATATTTAAAATTGATTGAGCTCATAAAAATTCAATTAACTTTGAGTAAATTTTAAATTTTCGTTACAGGTCAAGTTACAGTGTCAGACTTGATAAATTTACACGTGCTTTGTTTCATTGTGAATGATGAACAGCAAAAAAAAATATAACAAAAGAAAATTCATGTAATTATGGTGAAATATTTACACGTGTTTAACGAAGAGAGAGAAAAAAATAGACAATAAATTTAAGGTAATAATTACAATTGAATATGAATTTTTTCAATACATAAATTTGCGTCATCATTAAAATTTGATTGGATTTCAATACAGAAGATTTTCTATCACATTATTCTGCCACATCGGTGTGAATATGAAGAAGAAAAAAAAATTTTAATGTTGTTTGGTGTTAAAATACAGCATTACTTGTAAAAAGTTGGTGAACTGCTACATAAATATTGTGTAAACTTATTAAATTAAGTGATCATTAAAACAATCCGTTTAACGTGGCCCTGTAATAAAATGTATAAAATTTTACAATAAATACGCACAATTTTTTGTGAGTAACATTAATCATTAAATTGAACATAAGCCACCAATTGGATGACTTTGAATTTTTCATTCTTGGAGCACTTTTTTTTGTTGTCATTATCCATTTATGATGAAAAATAAACGAAGAGCAATTTAAGAAGATATAAAAAAATAATAAATAATTCGACAATTATTATTATTATTAATATAAAAGAAATATTTGGCTAGACTCTATCAAATAAATTTAATAAACTACACCTCTTATTTATCAAGTAATGATATTATTTTTTTTATATTTACAAGTCAAGTGCCAGTTCAAACACTTTTAGAGTTTATAGTTTGTTTCGTAAATTTATTACAAAAAAAAATGATATGTGTGTGGAATTGTACGAAGAAAAAAAGAACAATTAGGATGAAAATAATCATTTCAAGTAATTGTTAAATATTTGATTTAAGTAATGATAATCTTAACCCTTCAGAGTCTGTCAGATGGAGCATGACTTTGAAAATCTTGTTATGGACGTCAATAATTATTGAGACGCTCCTTTTTCTGTTGATTTACGTAAGCAGAGGTAAGTCACACTTAAAGAAAATTGAAAGTGCCAAACTTTAATCAGAATCACAGAAAAGAAGGCTTTGAATTTCAACATCAATCGTGCTCAGATCAGGCTTATTAGAGGCAATCGTTACAATTTTTAAATTTTTTTTTTAAAAAGAGGAGTCCGTCAGGACAGAAAAAGTTAAGAATAAAAAATACAGTCGAACAAAAAAGTTCTTAAAAAGTAATCAAACACTTTTTCGAGAAATATTATGTAAATATTAAGTGTAATGTTCGAAAACAAAAAATAAATAATTTTAAAAGGATTCATGGTGACATAATGGAGATTGACGTAGCTATGACGCGATATTTTTGGTCAATACTTGTAACCTTTGCCTCGCGTACTCGAAACAGAAATTTGGATAAAAAAATTATTTTACTTGATCAATGATCAAAGACGGTCCTGAAATTCTGTATGATTTTCTTTAAAATTTACGCTAAACTTAACTTTTACAAGACGATCCACTGCGGCCTTTCTGGCATTTGCCCGTAAAGCCAATCCGTCACTGTTGATCATAGTGTTCAATTGATAACATATGTGCTCTTTCGGTAAAATATTCGGTCAATATTTTTCAGTATAGGGACTTTTACCTCTCTTTAGGTAGGTAGCTTGGCCATTTATCGTCAGTTACTAGTATGAAATAAAATTTACCAGACCACACCTGGGGCTCATTAAGCAATATTGTTATCAACTGAAAAAAAAAAAACAAGTATAATCTCCAAGTGAATATGAATGCAGTAGAAAAATATTGATGCATTCAGTTGAATCACAATTTTTCGAGTTAAGTTTAACGTAATTTTTAGCGTAAAATTCATAAATAGTTTAAATAAATTTATACAGATAATGAGATGTCACGTATATTTTAAGGTGATAACGTAATTTGAAAAGTAAATATTTGTGCAAAATATTCTTTGAACTTAAAATTTTAACATCATTCTAACTGATGTTTTAATATCTGTCAAGATCCGTCTTCAAATGTCGATTAAGTTTCAATTTAAGTAATTAATTTAAATTTAACTTAAATTAATCAGCAATTTACAATCAAAATCAAATTATAAATTTCTTTTCATTAAATCTTCAAACATTCAATTAAATTCGATATGAGGCAACTATTTAATTTTTTATCAACTTTTAATCAACACTTCCTACAATGTTAAATTTTTTTGTTTACGTTTACAATTCTCATCACCACTAAAAGCCTTTAAAATGATTGAAATGACGAATATCATCAATGATCTGAGAAAAAAGGCAAGTAAATATCATTTTTAATAAAAATGAAAAATTATTCTTAAGTACCTATTTTTTTGTCATTAATTCACAATCAGATTCTTCTATTCACACATTTAACGATAAATTAATGACAAAAAAATATCATCAAAACAAATCACAGGTGTTTTATGAATATTAAACCAAAATAAGTCAATTGAAATTGAGTCATTAACAAATTTTACAACTTGCGAATAAAACTGGTTTCATTTTTCATAAATTTAACTATTATTTTGATATTTTTTTCATTTTAACACATTATGTGAATAGTTCTTGACATGATTAATTGCCTTATATTAATAACAAAATGTAATGGTCAAGTGCGCTGTTATAATGTGAACGAACTTTATTCAAATTAACTGTTTGATTTTTTTTTATGAGTTTTTTTTACAATTGTTCATCAATGAATTTATTTACTTATTATGATTATTTTCATTCATATTTTTCCCTTGAAGCAGTTCAAGTTAAATATTTACTCATATGTGAGCCTTCAAATTTGATTCAAATGTGAATTATTGTTTGTATTACATAAATTTATA
Organism: Culicoides sonorensis; assembly: GCA_900002565.1. Classification (NCBI taxonomy): domain Eukaryota; kingdom Metazoa; phylum Arthropoda; class Insecta; order Diptera; family Ceratopogonidae; genus Culicoides; species Culicoides sonorensis. Next base: position 254,218 of record LN483452.1, on the reverse strand, counting down.
AATATATACAAAAATATTTGTATTTTAATGAACTTTTGATGTAAATTAATGATTGTTTAACCATTTTCTTCGCAAAATCAATGTATGTTATGATTTTTAATATAAATTCATGGTATTTTTGAAATCGTGCGCTTATGTTTCAAAAATGATTTTTTTTTTTATTAAAAAAATCGGACTTTATACAATACTAAATTTGAAGATGTGGAAAGGAAAGTTTATAATTTTTCAATATTGCTTCCTCTGATTTGTATTTCGTTTATCTAAAATTTACTTTGGCTTTTAACTGACATTGAATTGAAAACAGCTGATCACAATTGGACCCTTGGAGACCGCTGTGGATCTTTGTAAAACCTTTCGAAGGGCCCTATTTGAAGTTTTCAATGGTTCCCCTGCAGATTTTTAATATTCCCGTCCTCGCTCATTGATCATCATGAAAGGAACTGATTCCATAAAATATCTTGATAACTTTTTTTTCGAACTGTGTTTGGTGTAAAAAAACTTCAAACATTTCAGCGTCAATTTTATTCAGAAAGATGTCAGTGTTTGAAAGATTTTTGAAAGTAATTCTTTTACATGTAAAATAAGTGAACCGTTATTTAAATAAAAATTCACTTCACAATTTTTGTTTTGTAACAAGTTGATTTTTCACAAATACACAGTTAAATCACAGGCCATAAAAATTTTCAGAATATAAATCGCTACTAATCTGTGTCTTCGGGCAGCTTCCATTTAAGGGAATCATCAACTTTGAATGTTGTCTTGAGATATTCGTTCCAAAAGAATCTCGGAAAATTACTAATTTTAAAATTTAAAATGAGTTAAATTTTAATTGAAAATTTTAAATTTTATCACTCACATGTAAAACATAGTTTCAAATCCCCTTGGAATCATAACGGCTTTTTTGTTATATAAAATTGCATCAATAACTTCCGCAGCCACTGTTCTTGGATCCAACAAATAATTGTGACGACAAATTAATCTCACATATGATCCAATTGCATTATTTGTGCTCATAAAATACGGGAAAATGCTTGTTGTGATTATTTTCTCATCCAGTCCTTGTATAAACAGATCTTGACCTGATTTTTGAGAAATGTTTGTAAATTCATGTTATAGAAGATGAAATTGAATTTTAATTTACTTAATGCATCCATAAATCCACGAACGCCAAATTTAGTGGTTGAATACGTGACGTCTGATGGATTAGGGAAATAAGATGCCATTGATGCTCTGCATAAAAACGGGTTTGTAATATTTTTTAAATCAAAATTTTGTTATGTGACACTTACATTGATACGATGTGTCCTCTTCTTCTTTTAACCATACTCGGTAGGAATGTTCGAGTTGCCTTATAATATAATTTAAACATGGTTTTTGAAAGGAAATTACGATATCAAAGTGATTGAAGGTTATCTACATACCCAAAATACCGACATCAGGTTAATATCTATCATTTTTTTAATATTTTCAGGTGATTCTTCAAGAATTGGGCGATTAAATAATATCCCTGCATTATTTATGAGAATGTCAACTATGCCAGCTTTTTCTTTTACAACTGGCTTAAGTTTTTCAAAATTTTCTGCATCAGATACGTCACACTCAAAATAATTCGCTTTCACTCCAAGTGATCGACAGTCTTGCACTGTTTCATTTGAACTTTTGTTATCGATATCGACAATTGCAATATTACATCCTTCTTTGGCAAGTGCTAAGCAAATTTCACGTCCTAAGCCCTTACCACCACCAGTCACTAATGCCAAACTTCCTTTAATATCCTTTCTCTTCATTGTAACTCTTTTGTAGAATAATTTGATTCCGATAAAAAAACTGATTATCAATGATCTCAATAAATCGTAAAAATATTTAAAATGACTAAATTCCTTAACTTCAACGTTTTCCATTTTTATCTTAAATTATTATATAATTCTCTCTTATCAAAATTCGTTTGACTGTGCTTTGTTTCACGATCCGTATTAAACTGATCTTCTTTTTTTTGATAATTTAACGAGTTAGATATGTTTTTGATTATTTTAAAATATCTCGATGATCACAATTATGGTAATAAAGTTATGGTGAAACCGGTTGAGTGTTAATTATTATCTCTGTTTGTATTTTTATCATAATTTGTAGAAATTATAAATTTATAACATCAATATTCACAGTAAGTGCATTCATATGGCTCTTGATCATTGACCCAAATTTTAAGAGGGGTCTGATTGAAAAACCAAGACTCACCTTCCCATTCATGTCCTTTCAATTTCACTTTAATTTTTTTTCACCAGTACCAAAACACATATTCATATTGGACAGAAGCTCAATTTAAATGAGATTTATTTAATGATTACCGGTTCATTCAATTGACAAAGAGAAACAAGTTTTTACTGTTAAGTTAATTATTCAAACGTGTGTTGCACGTGTCGGAGAACCAATATGTGTCATATGTCTCGCCGACATAATATTTTAGCGTATGTGTGACAATGATAATAGCATAAGCATAAAATAAATCAAAATTAACCGGTTTCATTGAAAATCAGCACGAATAAATCTATGAATTATTCAGCATTATAGTTATTTTTAGAAATTTTCATTGATAATTGATAACAAAATTTTCATTTAATTTTAATTTTTTTTTATTGTTATGAATACTAAATCGATTATATAGTCATGCAATGCTATAAAATGTCTTTAAAAAACTAATATGAATTTATAATACTTAAAAAATTAAGTATAGTTTAGAAGATGCATTGAGTTTGAGTGATTAAATTAAGTACAATGTTAGTAAATACAATTTATATCAAAAGGCACTATTGGAAGTGATTTCATATTTTTTGCTTATTATTCTAAGGCTTCATCTTCATCAATCACCCTTGGCTTGAAGACATCTGGTGCCATTTGTTCCAATTTTTCGATTTCCTTATTCTCCTCAATAAGTTTCATTTCTTCACACACTTTCAGAATCTCACGAGCGGTTTCAATTGCTTTTCCTCGTTTCTCATCATTGAATTGCGTAAGTCCCATTAACATTTGCATTAAATCACTATCCATAATTTTTTCAGCTAAATTTTTGTCTGCCTTGATGCAATTTAGAATTGTGACACAACCACGATGTTGAACAGCTGGACTGGGATTTGCAACGAGTACTCTAAAGATTTCAAGCCATCTTTGAACTTCAAGTAATTTTTTGCAACATTTTTCACTCATTGAAGTAAGGATGGCAAGAGCACCTGCAGCTGCTGTCGCTGTTTCCTCATCTTCTTCCTCAGTGTAAAGGAACATGAGTTTTAATCGATCATTTGGTGCCTCGAATTTTTGTATAACTTCTTCAGATTGGACCAAATTACACATTACTTGTGCTGCTGCTCGATTTAACATCAAATGATCTTCTCCCAAGTATTGTTCGATCTTTGATAATCCTTGTTCACGAATAATCCTCTTACGAACTGTCTCATTCATCGAAGCAAGATTGCAAAGTGCCATAAGTGACTCAAAGTTTTCAAGAGCTGTACAATTAGGATCTAATTGGTTCAAAAGTGGACGCACCACATCAAGAGACCGTTGACCGGGGAACGCAATCTCTGGATTTATTGTAATTCCAAGTCGTGATAATGCTTGTGCAGCATGACGTTTTCCATTTGCATTTCCATGTAATGCCAAATTTATTAAGACCTTGGCAGCACCTTGTTGAACCATTAAACCACGATTTTCCTGTTCAGCTGAAATTGCGTTAAATACACGAGCAATGAGTTCTTTTGAGTTGTCACTCTCAGTTTTACTTAATGCTACTAGGGCACTTGTAACTCCTTCTTTAGTTAAAATTATGCAACGTTTTGATACAAAATCAGGATCATCAAGTTCATGCTCTTCTGGTATATGATGTTTAGCGTATTCAGCAAGTTGTTTGAGTTCAGGCAAGATTTCTTGTTTCTCGTAGGCATTTACTAAATTGACGAGAGTTGTGACAACACCATATAAGGCAGATTGATCCCCGGATTTTGCTAATTCAAGAAGAGCTCGCAATGCAGCACGATCTTCAATTAGTTTTTCCTTTACATCTGCATCTAAGGTCAAATATGAGAGACCTTCAGCAGCCCACTTACGAATATCCTTATCTTTTCCTGGTTTGACGAGGAATCTTCTACATGCCTCTGCCAATTTTTTCGTTGAACCATCAGCTAAAGGTCTTATGGAGGCATCAGTACCACCTGAACTGCCCATTTTACATAAACCGACAAGGGCTCTTACACGAATACCTTCATCCTTTGAGTGGTATAATTTTTTGAGAATATCCATGCCACTGGCAACTAATGATTTAGCTGTATCTTTCTTGGATGCAGCAGCGATAATACATTCAACAGCAACTTTTTGTTGTAACAAATCTTCTTCAATTGTTGCCATAGCAAGAATCATTTGCATTATGCCTTCTCGTTGAATAATTTGTTTGCCTACATCCAATGGACCTTGTAATAATGCTGTAATTGCAACTGTTACTCTTACTTTTGATTCGAGAGATGGATCAAGCAGTTTATCTTTAACAAAATCGTTAATTTTTTCCAAGAAACGTTGTTTAAGTGCGTCATACCAACAATTCTCGTAAACACGAGCCAAGCAAACTGCTGCAATAGTTCTTGACGAAGGTGTAATTGGCATTGCACTCTCATAAGTGTACTCTTCAAGTTCCGAACAGACATCCATCAGTCGATGTACTCCTCCGATATCAATTAAATTTTCAGCCCAATCAAGATATTTGTAGTGAATATTTTTTGTTACAAGTTCCACCACAGCATCACGAGCTTTGCCTTTTAAAATTGGATCATTAATCGCATGAATGAGACAAGTCAACAAAAAGTCAATATCTTTCTTGTTTTGTTCGACCAATTCTTTGACGGGTTTTGTATCCTCACGAATATCCATTCCACTGTATGAATTCAATACTGTTTGCATACAATACTGAGCGGCCATTGTTCGTTCGTCGTGATCTGAATTAAGCATTTTCACAAACCACATTACACCTAACTCGGATATGACGGCTTTTGTTCGTTCCAATGAATCTTTACACAAATTCTGTACTGTTCGGATTGCATTTAAAATGATGTCATTATTTTTCTCCACCTTGGCGAGACGATTGATTTTTTGCAGGACATTTTCTTTGATCATAATTTCAGCACCAGCTTTTTCACGTGAGAGCACAACACAATTAGACATTGCAGTTTTCCTTTTTTCCATATCTTGTTCAATATCAAAGGCAATTCCGAACATTTGTTCAACTTTATTAGAGGTTTGGGCACGTTGACGATGTCGTTCTTGTACAATTTCATGTAAGCGTTCCAAAACTGGTCTGATTACTTTATTGGAAGGATCTGCATCGAGTACGAATCGGGCATCGCGATAAGCTTCCTCGAAACGCTCCAATTTTTCTAATGCTTGACAACGACGATACAATGCTTTTGGATCCTTTGGACCGGAATCAAGAGCTTTTGTGCAATCTTTTTCAGCTTTCTCCCAATTTTCTAATTTCAAGTGACACTGAGCTCGATTTTTGTAGAAAACAGGAAGCTCTTTGTGCTTTTCACCGATTTTGATTGCTTTTGTGTAGTAATCAATGGCTTCCTCCCAATAACCATCCTTGAAGGCTTGATTGCCACGATCCTTCCAAACGAGAGGATCTTGAATGCTTTCTTCATCAACGTTTTTCGTTTCAACCATTTTGTGTTAATTATTTTCTTTTATGGCAATTAATTTGACCTAATTTTGATTTCACAATAATTGAATTTTATGTATGGTTTCCTTTTGAATACTTTTATTCAACTTTAATTTTATTTTTTTATTTTATTCTTCTGTAATGAAAATAAGTTTTTTTTTTCCTTTTAATTATTCACAATTTCCACTTCTTTAATGATAATTTTCTTACCTTTTCAGATCAATTATATCCGTTCAATTTGGTGACTGAGAAACATCTAGAAAACTCTCGAAATTGCCAAGAAAACTTAGAGAAACATCTGATCTATTTTTATCCAAGTATCCAACGTGTTTTATGTTTTCTCTACAGATTTTCCACTACAAATAAACACTTGCACCGGTAATTACATGAAAATACACTTTTGACACAGTATTTGTGATCCGGTTATTTATAGTTTTGATTGAGAAAATTCTGTCGGTACAGAGATGAATGAAAAATGATGAGAATTTGTTTTGTTTATCAATGAATCAGCTGTTAACCCTAATGCAAATTCTTCAAACGTGTACGATAAAAATACATGTACGGATGATAAATGTGTTGGAATTCAATTTAACTTTTTAAGGTCGATTCATTTAATTGAATTTATTTGATTTTGATTGAAAACAAAAAGTAACTTAATCTTTTAAACCGATGTACTTTTTTGTAACTTTGAATGAACAGAGAGAATGATCGAATTTATCTATAGATCAGACCATCTGATGATATTGACGAGTACTCACAATGAGCTCTACTGACGGTCTTAGAAATCATCAATATATTGGAAACTGGATTTCGTGAAATCTCACAATGTTAAAGGCGATATAATTTTTATTCAATTGAAAAATTCTGTGGCATAACACTTTTCATTCAACAGATGCGTTTTTCCATTATAATGTTCCTCTTATATCATCATACGTCTTATCTCGATTTCCACATAAATGCGTAACTGAATGATTTTTTTTTATTAAAGAATTAAATTAAATTATCTGTAAAATTGTCACAAAAAGGAGTCAGTTGTTATCAGGATGCCTTCCAAAGCGGACGCAAATTCAAAAATATCAAGCAATAATCTTCTTAAAGAAATCGACAATGATTTCAAAGGATTTTTCTCTGAATTATCAGAGAGTAATATGAATAAAATTCAGTTAATAAAAATCATTTGGCCATTAAAAGTACGGAAATGGAAAGAAAAATACTTGAACTCCTTTTATAAATATTCATGGATGGCAATTTTAATTTTACTTTTCATCCTTTTGGCATTTTATGTCGATTTCATCACATGGAATGTAGCTGCCGTTGGCCGTTTAAGCTTGAAAAAATTACATTCAATCTGGCATTGGGATGAAATGTACAAGGCAAAATGTTTGATTGGAAAATCAAAAAATGTGAATGATTATGCAAAGGGTGATTACGTTGAAAAAAATGTTTTAACTTACAATGATTGTGCTGTTTGCGAAAATATCGGTAATTATTCTGATGTACCTTAGTTTGTTTAAAATTAATAAAAAAATAAATTTTCAGATAAAATAACTCGAATTTCAAACACGACATATTCGTATTTACATGATAAATTTTTGTTACGAGGCCATCCAACCATAATAAGTGATTCACATGAGACCTGGAACGAATCCGAAAATTTCGCGTCATATCTCTTATCGTTACCATGTTTAGCTTATTCTGATCCTTGTGAACTTCAAACGAATTTAATGCTTTTCAAATCATCCAACTTGAAAACATTACTTCAACTCACCGCCGACAATATTGAATCTGACTCCGATCACTGGTTCATTCACTTTCGTAATTGTGATTTTGAGGCTGTCAAAGCAAGTAGAGCATTCATACCAAAACTGTACTTTTACTCACCTCACCTGGAACCACCTTACACATCATGGTTATTAATGTCACAGAATTACATTCATGACAGACCCAAAGAACTCTCATTACTTAATATGGTCATCATTGAACAACTACTTGGTACATTAGAAATAACCCTTGAAGCCAAAGATTTATGTTTGGATGTGTGTGGCTCACATTTTATTCAAATTAATGCAGGAGAATCCTTGGTTTTCATGAGTAAATTATGGAAATTCAAATATGTACCGTCTGATAAAAGTCTTTCTGTAACTGTTGTAACTGAAACACATTTAATGTAATATTTCTCTTATATTTTTTATGAATGAGATGCAAGTGGAAAAATAACTTAAACTATTATTATTGTAATTGTGGATTGTTGTTCATGTTAAATGAAAAAAAAACTAAATATAAGAATATTAAAACAAAAGAGTGTTTTTTTATTCTTAATGAGAGAGAGATATTTTTATTTTTAATTTTTTTTTTACTTTTTTTTAATGTTAATACAATTGTTTTATTTTTAATGTATTTATGTAATCGTATATTATTATATATGTAAGTATTTTTTTGTTTTGTTTTATCAATTTTTTATCATTTCATTTTTTTTTTAAGTAAGTAATAATGATGATAATAATAAATTTATAATAATAATAATAATAATATGATAGGTGTTTCCTTGTGTCTCTTATATTAATATATATATATATTTAATGTGTTATGTTTCAATTATTTGATTTTTAATTTTTATTTTTAACTTTCATGTATATTTTATAATTTTTATTTTTGTTTCAAGGAAATTGTGTAAGGATAACATTCAATAATAACAAAAAAATAGCAGGTTACAGTAACATTATAGAGACATGTTTAATGTTAATGGTACAGAGTTAAATGTATATTTTAGTTTAAAGCTCCAAGTTGAATCAAGTTATACAAGGATCAGAAGCAAGTTTGATTGAAAAATTTATGTTTAATATTTGGCTTTTTGTATTTGATGTTCAAAAATAATCACATTAAGGTTTAATATTAATATAAAAGGAAACAATAATAAATATTTGATTGGATGTATTTTTTAATTAAATATTTTTAACTTGTGTTATATGTTTATTAAGAAAATTTATAAGAAATTTAATAATAATAATAATAATACAATGATAAGAAATGTATAATGTTTTATTTTAAATTTTTGTGTTTAGTTCTGAATAATTCACTTTTAAAGTTTTATTTAATTTGTTTTATTTTATTATTTATTGTATTTTTTTTATTATAGGATATAATTGTAAACATTTTTTTTTATTTTTATCATCATCAACTTTTTTTTATTTATTTTCATTTATATATTACTTTTTTTCAAATTTAAATTTATAATAATACTAATAATTTTAATATTATTATTATTAATATAGTTTTTAAGTTTATTGCAGTCACAAATGATTTTTATAATCATCTCTATATACTTTTAATTATTTATTATTATTTTAATGATATTTTACTTTTTGTATTTTTTTTAATAATAATAATAATTATGATAATAAATACTTATTAAACATTATAATCTCACATAAAGCAATTTTAATTCCAAAAATGTATGTGTATTATAATAATAAATTATCATTATACACATCATTTTAATATTGATTTGTAAACTTTTTTTTTATTATTATAATTAGCAATATTATTTTCTCTTTATATTTTATTATTTATTATAATATTAGTTTTTTTAATATAATCTTGATTTTATTTTTTTTATTATTTTTAAACTTTTTTTTTAACACTTATCATTATTATAATAAGTTTTATTTTTATTTTTATTAATATTATTTTAGAGCGCTGTATGTACATTCTGCATATACCGTTTTAATTAATATGTTATGTTTTTTTTTCCTAAGTAGGTAGATTTGTGTAGAAAATGAAAGAATTTATTATTATTTTAAATTTAGCCAATTATTTTATAGAAGATATTTTTTGTGTTATTCTAAATTTTTCACTTTTTTCTCTAGAGTAACTTTAATGGCTTTTAATGTTATATCTGTTTAAAGTTAAACTAAGCAATTTTATTTAAGATTTTCATTTTAATATTACATTAAAAATAAATTTTAACGCGAATGTTTTTTATTCTCACTATTGTGTATTGTAAAATTTAAATTTTGAAAGTATTCCATTTCATTTTAATAAAGAATTCAATTTTATTGATGTTAGAAAAAAAATTTAAACATAATATATTTTTTGTGATCTGACAATGAGTGATATGTCCTCAAAATTATTTCATGAACTTCTTTTTATTATAAGGTTTTTTTAAGTATTTACAATGCTAAATTAAACAATTAACTTGATGCAGGAAAATTTTAATTCATATTATGTTTAAAATTCATATTAATAATATTAAGATGATAATTTTCCATTATTTTTTTGGTTGAAAATTAATTTATATCACATTTTTTTCTATGTTTTTTTTAGGTATCAATTGTTTATAATAATCTTTATTACAATAAGAATTTTAAACATAATATCATTAAAATTACACCGATTGAAATTTATAAAAAAAGAAAAAATATTTTTTCCAACATTATCTTAAATTATTTAATTTAATGTATCAATCTACCAACAACTTTTTTTATTTAATTCATTTTAAATGCGATTTGGATCATAACCGTTAAATACCTATTTTGAATGTTACGTTCGAACAGTAACAGTCAAATTTAATAAAGAAAGGTACTGGAATTCTCATTTATTATTTGTTTTGTTTTTTTTTATCATTTCAATGTGTGTTAATGCGACCAACCACAAATGTTTTATTTATCGATTTATGTTCATTTGATTTTAGTTTATTTATTATTTTTAACGTTTATTATTATTCGGGCAATTTTTAAGCTTTTATTTATAATACACAACAATTATTAGTTTAAATTTTTAAAAAAAGAATCACGATTACTATTCAAAGAGAAGAAAAACATGTGAATTTCATGAAATTTTAATAGAAAAAGAAATTTTATTTTTTTTTTTAATTTTAGACAGTGACATAAAGTTATTTTTTTTTCAAGAAGATCACGATTAAGATCTGATATCTATTATATAATTAGATGAATTTTTATTTTTTTTTTTTCAGACAACAACGATTGAAATTTTAAGGCGATTGTAGGCGTTTTAATTGAAATTTATCATACAAGAATTGTTTTTATACAACGAAAATGTCTGTTCTGTAACTAAATGAAGTTTTTAGTTATTGTCAAGGTGGAAAATGAAATAATAACAGGAAAAGGGACAAGATTTTCAAAATTTCGAATAATTCTATTGAATTGAACTTATTATTGTATCATTTTCCGGAGGAAAATTGAATTCTATATCCAAAAATCAAATAAAATCTTGAAAAACTTGACACTCCCTTATAATTATAATAGTTTTACGATAAAATAATAATAATTAATACACATTTTTGAAAATTAAAATTTAAAATTGATTAAATTTTTAGATTGATAACGGTTTTCATTTAATTTTTAATTTTATTTAAAAGCCCGCGAGCACGCAAACATTCAGAAGGCACCGAACTGAATTTTATTTTTGTTTTAAATTTAATTTTTGCTTTTTATTAATTTATCATTCAATATATTTTACATGTATAATAATGTTGCATGTATAATACATGTATAATAAATACATTTTTTCACAATATAAGTTATACATATATTTAACAATCATTATCCAAATTTATACATGTAACATTATAATTATTACTTTATATATATTTACATTGAAATTTGTCATTAGGCAGAAATATTTTTAAGGTGTTTTTTAAGCTGAATTTAATACTATGTTATAGTAAAAATTATTATTTAAAAAGCGCATTTGAAGAGAGAAAATAAATTAATATTAATAATACCGTTTTTAATGATTGTTACAAAAATTAACAATTTTAATAATAAAATTAAGAAATTATTCGATTTTCTAGTTATAGTTTCGCACGATAGCTATAATAAAAGCGATTTAATTTAATTTTATTTTTAAAGTTATACTCAGATGTGTGTGTATATAAATATCTAAACATTTTTATATGTTATAATCTTCATTTTAACGTTTTTTTTTATTTTTCTAAGCAATTTATTTGTTATTATTATTATTTTTTTTTTAATAATATATATATTGAAATGCATGTGCAAAGCGAGATTAAATACATTTTATATAGCGAATATACGTTTTTTTAGTTTTTGTGTGTTTCAAATTCATTTATCTCTTATTCATATAATTTAATTCTGTGTTTTGTATGTATTTTTTTTATGATTGTAAAAGTCTTTTTGCATTGATTTATTTTTATTATTATTTAATATTAGAATGAATATAATAATGTTGGAAAATCAATAATATAACAATTAAGAGATGAAGTTAAGATTTGGGTTGGATATGCGGTTTACTTTTAATATATTTCGAATGTCTGTATTTGTTTTTTTTCCTATCTAATGTCGATAACTATTTTAACATCATTTGGTATATTTGTTTGGAAACTTTTAAATATTTGTATATTTTTTTTTAATATAAGTAACAAAAAAACCTTTATAATTAAGTTAAAAAAGTTAAACAAAATTGGACTTAGTATGATATGCATATATATAACTTTAAAAAATCTATAAATTTACTTTATTTACTGTAAAATTAGCTAAAATTTTAACGATCATTGTAGTTTAATATAAGATATTATTCGACTTTACTTTATCAATCAATAACAAATCAATGTTTTCTATTTTTGTAAGTGTTTAATGTAGAACGCGCTTACATCTTATTAAATGTGTGCGTTTTTGTAATAATAAATTCAATACGTTTTGCACTAGTTCTTTACAAAAATAATAAATTTAATAATGAAAAAGAAAATGAATTACTATGCGCTTCATTATTATAATCAATTTACTTTATTTTGGTTTGATACATTTAATTTAATTTTTATCAGATCATGTTAATAAAGTTTTTTTTTTGTTTTTGTAAATGTGAAGAAATGTATAAGTTATTATATTTATTTATTTATAATTTTTTTTTCTGATTAACATTAGTGATATTATTATTGATGTTAATATAATTATTATATAATGTATTTAACTTTTAATTGTTTTATTTAATTAATTTAATGATTAACTATATTAATTTTAATTTTTTGTTTCTATACCTTAAATATTTTTTTTTTTAATATTAGCAATTAATAGTTATGACTAAATTTTTTAACAAGTAAATACTAATGTAGTCACATGAAGTTTTGGGTTATTTGCCACCCAAACCGAATTTCATAAAAATTAGTTCTTTGCCTTTTGAAAGCATATCACCACCAGGCGCTGTCATATCAGTTAATTTTCCTAAGATACTTGGACCGGCTCCCGGTTGACCTGGTTGTCCTGGCATACCAGGTTGTTGGGGTTGTTGTTGTTGCTGTTGACCGCCACCAAACGGATTAAAGCCTCCTAATGGGTTATGTGATTGTTGTGGTTGTTGTTGCATGGGCTGTTGTTGTTGGCCCATCATTGGTTGTTGTTGCTGTTGACCCATCATACCACCAGGGCCTGAAGCCATACCTGGCTGTGGAACAACTTGAGGCACTCCTTTTTGTGGTTGCTGCTTATTACCGAAGGCAGCATTTGTGGCACTAGAAAATAAACCGGAAGCCAATCCGCCCAGTCCTGTTGATGATGCAGTTGTTGCTTGTGGTTGCTGTGCTTGATGTTGCATTTGTGATTGGTTGCCCATTTGTTGTGGTTGTCCAGGTCGCATTTGTTGGTTTTGCATTAAATGTGGTTGTTGTTGTTGCTGATTATGATTTTGCATCATACCACCCTGTGGACCTTGTTGTTGTTGCCCATAATTAGTACCGAGCTGAGGGCCCATCATTCCGCCGGGGCCCTTCATCTAAACATAGACAATATTATTTTAAAATCCACAAACAAAAATACAATCTTTCAAACGAACTTTATCAAAATCAAAATTATATTCCATAAAATAACTAGGATGAATCAAGTAATCTATTATATAATTACCATTTTAACGACGACGAGGCCGATATAACCAATAAAATTTTTAAAGTACCTAGTCATTTTTTTTTAAAGATACAATTCTCAAATAATTTCAAATTAAATGTTTACTCAATTTCACCTTCCATTAAATTCAATTCAATGACCCACATGGCAAAAAGAAAAGAACTATATATTGTCTATATTTAACCACGATACTTCCCAGCCCATAATAACTTTGATTCATTCTAGCTACACAGAATATTAAAAAAAACAAAAATGTAACATTTAAAAACGTTTTCTAAAATTTCCAATTCGTGCAATTAATTTCAAATTTTTTCTTGTCGCTTTCAAAATTCATTTCAGAAAAAGTAAATAGCATTTCGCGAATAAAATGTCCTATTCTAGTATAATTACTTTTAAATGTATATAATAATAAACTGTAACATGTATAAATGTATTTTTTGAGTTTAAATTACTTTTAATGTTGTTCCTGTTAAATTCAATTATTTTACTAATGAAATAACTTTCTAATGAAAAAACGGTTAATAATTCAAAAAAAAAACGTAAACGAATGATAAAAATTTGTATCAGAAAATAGGATTGAATATTATTAAAAATGGGATTCTAGCATTAAATATTAAATGGGTAAAATGTGAAAAGGAAGTAGCAGTTTAAAATATAATTTAATCAAATGTGTAAAATTGATTTTATTTCAATTTAATACCCCGTTGGCTTAAAATGATTTTGGATTATCATAAAACTTTGCCAAATGGGTACTTTTTTCTATTCCACTACAAAAACATCCCATTTTTTAATGTATATTTATATATTTTTCACTCAATCAAAAAAAACTTTTATAATACTTTTTTTTACACTTCATTTTATTATTTTATCATGTTTATTTTATTATGTTGAAACAATATAATATGAATTCATAATAAGAATAAACACTCTATATATATACTATATATAATAGAAAATATTATAAAAAGTTTACATTTAAAATTATTATAAAAAATAAATAAAAAATATGTAAGAAATAATTCATTAAAATAAAAAAAGAAATAAATATACATAAAACAATTGAAATATTAAGAAAAAAAAGTTAAATGTTTACTCTCTACAATATTTATGTACATTGTACAACATCTCATATATGTATAAAATATTATAATAAAAATACCTTTTTTTTGATATACTTTTACAACTACATTAATAAAGATAATAATAATAATTAAGAGAAAGAGTTTAAAAATATTTCTTTTTTTTGTTGTGTAATATCATTAAAATATTAAGTTAAAACACACTACACTTTGGCATGCACAATATTTCACTGATACTTAACTACAGTATACAATATAAACAAAGACAGATTTATTATTTTCAGAAAATTTTTACTGTGTAAAATTGTATTTTGATATTAGTGTTAACTTTTTTTGGATAAAAAATAAAATAAATAAATATTTTATTAGAGTTACAAAGAGTACAAACAAGCAAACAATGATTTCAACATTTTACGAGATCTAGAGAAAGTGTGTTTCATTAGAAAAGGGTAGAAAATTAAAGATGGATATAAAAAATAGTTTTTTTGTTATGGTTTTTATTTTTTTACCATTTGAGTTACTTAAATTCATTATAACATTATTTTATATCATAATTGTATTACAAATAATGTTTAAATGAACTTAAAGTTTTGGAAATGGTCATGAAAGATACACTTAAGATACTCATCGTATTTGTTTTGTTTATCTATGAACTAATATAATAAAAATAGATTTTAACGTTAAGTATAGACCTAAATATGATAAATTTGGATTGTATTTATGAGTGTTTGGCATCCCTGCCCGAGCTCCTTCTCTGCGATTAAACTGCTTAAAATTAATTCAGAATAAACTTACTTTTTTTAATTAATTTTATTATAATAATATTTTTTTTTCTATATCCTAAGATTTTTCACTTCATTAAACTTTTTCTTAATATAATTTATTTTAATAGAAAATAATTATCATGAAAATTATATTAACATATAATAAAAATATAATTAACATAAAAAGACAACACAATAATGATAATAATAATAAGAATTAACCTTTTCTATATTAAAATTATCCTTCAAATCCTTAAATTTCTTTTTTAAAAAAAATTTATTAGTACTTGGGAGGTTTGATTGTAAGTGAATTGATATTAAGTGAGTTTGTGCTCTAATTTGCCAAAGTGATGGTGTGTTTATGTTGTTTAGATTACTTTTTCTATATTTTTGTTACTATATTTATTTTTTTAATTTACAGAAGTGAGTAGATCCCTTAAAATAAGTCAAAAAAAAAATTAAATAAAATTCAAAAGTAATATGAAGAAATCTAAATTTCTATCTCATCTATTTATTTATGATAGCTATTACTATAAAGGAGTAATTTAACTGTACAATAAAGGGAAAGTTTAAATTTTTGTAATTTTTTTTTCTTAATGTGACATGTTTGTATCCAAAAATAATTTTTTTTTACTGGATCTAGATTTTTCTAATACAAAGCGGGAGAAATATGCTAGAAATATAAAATCACTCCAGGTAACTGAATCCAAGAATTATACCGAAAAGCACAAGAGAGCTAATGAACATGTCAATACAAGGTATTCGAGTGATTTTTTGTGACATTTTTTTTTATGTAGACATGCAAGAGTAAACAGTCGCTTATATAGAATAGGTGTGAGAAATACTGTGGACTGGCGCCTGTGTTGGGATCATGAGGAAACTGCAATGCATATCTTATGTGATTGCCGGTGTCTCGTGTCAAAACGATTTAATATGTTGGGTTAACCTTTAGACTTACTCCAGAAGGATATAAGACTAATTGACTGCTCCCTAAAGAGTATATCTCAAGTTAAAGAAGAATATTCTCTTTAGCAAGATGAGAATTATGGGTATAGTTGTAGCAACAGCGAACGAGTTGCTCTCGAGTGTCGAAGTGGAAGTGCAATTAGAAGTCCTGACATACCTAGGGCATGATTGATCCACTCTTTCATGCGAAGGTAGATTGAATGATGATCTTGAGGTACGTCACTATGTGATAATTCACAAAGAGCCCTACAATATGTCGTTTAGGTGAGTCTTCTGACAATCTATGTCGTTGTTTAAAGACGTGACATATCAAGAAATTGATTTGAAATGGTTACAAATATCCATGAACCAATAGGGAATGTTTCATACTATAATAAATCTGAATCATAAAATTTTACTCAATAAAGTCATTTAAAGGCCTAGTATTAAAAGAGTAACAACCAGTTATAGTGAATTATCCTTCAATGTGAAAAATAAACACATGTTCAAGGCATCCACTTAACAAACCTAAAGATATTATTTAAAAGAGTGGTTAGTAATTTTTTTTATTAAGGTTTATTATTATAAGGTGTAACTTCATGCAAAAAACAGCATCTAAAATATATTTGGCTAAAAACTCAAGATTTGTGGATGGGGCATCAAAAACACAGCGATTAATTAATTTTATTTCTTGAATGCTTGAAAATAGAAAATTAAAACATAAATGAAAAAAAAACAACCGATTTATAATAATTTTTTTTTTTGGTAATTTTTATATAAAAGGTTAAATTAATTTTATGGTTAAAAACTTTATTTATAAAAGTGAAAAAAAGTAACCAAGCAAAATGAATAAGACAGAACAGAACTCACAGAACTATGCAAAACAAACTCGTATCAGTTAAAAAATTTTTTTTTTTTTTAATTTAATTTGATTTTAAGTTATACGATTAAAATTATTTATTATTGACTGTAAATAAAACAGTATTATTATTATTTTTTTTGTAACTTTGTTGCATGAAACAAAACTTGAAATTAAATGAAAAAAAAACAGATTTAATTTAAATTAAAAAACGCATATAGAATGTTTATTTTATTATATTTTTTGTTTTTGCTTCATTTTCTTAAATTAAATTCAATTCAATGTAATTCAGTTAAATTTTTTGTTATTTAATTTATTTCGTTAAGGACACGCACAAACAAAATTATGAATCAAAACGATTACAAATAAAATATAAAAGAATGAAAGATTTTTTTTACATTATAAAGAAGATGATCATGAAGAAAAGTAATTGTAGCCTAATGCTCGTGTGCGGATTTTTATATTTTGTTATAGATGTTGAATGTGATTTTTTTTTGTATGATGTTCATTGTTTTTTATTGAGGAATTCCAGACTAGCTGGCGCGCGGATATTTAATGATTTGTTTAATTTTTCATTAAATAATTTTTTTTTATAAGAAAAAATATTAATGGAAATTATTGTGTAATGTGTTTATTGTTTATTTCATTCACAGCAATTGAAAGCATAACATCACAATATTTTTGCAAGTTCGCTGAAAATGGAAAATAACAAAAATATTGTATTGACTTTGTATTACTTTGCATAATCCAAATTAAAAATGATTTAAGTTGTGAGACTTTAAACGGTTTTTTGGTGTCAGTAAGAAAAAAACACCAAAAAATCATTAATAGCATTTGTTTCATATGTACAGCAGCTCATGTTAGTGTCAAAATCATTATATCACCCTAATTGCTTGTAATGAACTTTAAAAAAAATCTAGTCTACTAATTTTTTTTTTATTTTTCAAAGTAATCTATTTGTTGTATTTTCTTATTATTATTTAAAATTATTTAAAAAAATGATGTAAGACAAAATTCAAATAAATATAAATTATAAAATTTATAATAATAATAATAAAAATAAAAGATTAAAGCTTAATACGACTAATTTCAACTGACTAAGAAATATAAATTTGATAACTGTAAAATTTGATAACCTAACTGTAATTTTACTTTAAATCTTAATTTAACTAAGATTCTATATTTGCGAAATGTGATTTACTTTTTGTTTAGTTTTATTTTACGCGATTTTTTGTTCTTTTAAATTTTAATATGAATTTTCATATTAATGAAAATAAAAATGCTACAAATTTTCTTATGTTTGGTTTTGACTTCATTTTTTTCATTATATTACCTGAGTTTGGTGATCTGGGGCAGGGTGGCCCGTGTTGTCTAACAGTGTAGGGGAAGAAGGGCGAGCATCTAGCAACAAACAACATGAAGACTTGACATTTATCACAGCAGAGCAGAATTTAATTGTATTTTTGTGTTTGTGTTGAAACATTCTTAACATCATATTTTGAGATTTTCATTTTTCTTAATATTTATAACAAATTTTTTTGTGTTAACACTCAAAATAGGTTTTTACATTTTCAACACATACACCATACACATAATTTAAAGTAGTTTTGATTATTTTGATTAAATAATAATATTTATAATTGAAAAAACACTACAAATTTTGAGTAAAACTAAAAAAATACCAATAAATTATAAGAAAAATCATATGAAAATTAAGAGTTACAATAATTTTAGGAGTAAATAATAATAATAATAAATATTTATGTTTTTTATTTCACGTTAATAAACAAATATGATGAAAAAAGTTATCTAAAAATTTTGAAGATAGAAAGATTTTCATATGATAATAATTAAAAAATATGTATATTTATATTTTCATTTAATTATATACTTAATAAATAAATATATTGTGCGAACATTAAACATTTAAAGCTTGATCGGCTCAAAAATATATAAATAAAATTTTCTTATTTATTACTTATTTGTCAATTGTTTTGAATGTTTTAATTATAAAAAATTTAAATTTATATCCATAAATTCTGTTGTTCATTTAAAATATCAATTAATATAAAATATTTATTGAAGTAATAAAATCGCTGTGAAACATAAAGGGGTTTTAACATAAAAACAAAGTATAACATAAAAATTTAAAAAAAAAAAATGTATTTTTTTATAAATGTTTAATTTTTCCAATTTCAATTTAGAAGATTAGAATTAAGTTATGTTAAAATTAAAAAAAAAAATTAATGTATGTTTATTTTTGTCTTCGATAATTTTTATGTTATATAAAATGAAGATGGTGAACGTGAACGAGATACACGAGGGATTATTTATATCATTTTCTCGACTTTTATCAACATTTATCAGGTTTCTCTTTTAATTATTTAAACACTTTAAACGATTTCTAGATTTTTTTGTCTTGCAGTTGGACATGCAATCTTGCAATACTCGCATTTTTTTCAAAGAGACAGAAATGCCGCTAAAGGTAACGTTATTGACTTAAATTTCATCTAAATCAGACGCTTCTTAAATTAGATTTTGTGGATTAAAAATTTTTTTAAATACATTTCACATTTTAATGGACAATAATTTTTGTCAATAATATGCATATCAGAAAATATAAACATAGCAGCATTCAAATAGCTTTTTAGAAATTATGCATCATATATGTACATTAAATTGTTGAATAACGCAGTGTTCAATTTAATACAGCCAAGTTAATATTAATTTTAGTAATGACATGGTGAAACTATGTTCTATCTTCAAATTAAATCCATTACTTGCGTATTTGTGTGTGGTTTGGGCTGTGTGTGTGTGTAACTAAGGCATAATAAAAATTTCAATGCAATTATTATTTTGGCATTCATTTATTGAACACTCTCTTTCATTTCTATACAAATATCGTTATCAAAATGCACTTTAAAGCCATTCAATTAAATTTCTAAATTAGATTTTAGCTGTTATTTAATTTTTTTATAAATGCATTTTATGTTCTTCGTTTTGTATAATTTTTTTGTAACTGTATTTGTGTAATATGAACTTAAAATTAACTTAAATCTGTTTAAATTTGTTTTGTGCAGTTGAATTTGCGATAAAGAGAATCGAAGATAAAATTCGGACAAGAAATTGTTATTTGGAGTTTAAAGTCATATTGGTTAAGCATGAGATATTTATTACAAGAAAAAGTAGTTCGAGAGAAGATACAAAAAAAGATGATAGTTGACATGCATTTTTGGGTCAAATTTAAGACATAATTTGTACATTAAATAAAGAAATTTTATTAAATCCCATTGTTTTATCTTAATTCTTGTGTTTTGTGGATATTATTAATCACATTTATATTAAAAAGGGCAAAAAAATTATTGTTTTTTATTCTATTCTAACATTTTTTCATTTGACCGACTGATTTTACGATTCATGTTTAATGAGCGTGTTTCTTATTTGAACAAAATTCAAAAAATATATATTAAATTAAAATTATAAATTGTTTGTTGTATATTTTGTTATTAATTATGATTTTTTGATTGGTGAGAATTTTGTTACCAAATTTAAAGATAAATAAAATTTGTTACATACCTTTGCGTTGAGGTCCACCTCGATTCATTCCCATACCCATGCCCATGCCCATTCCCATGTTGTCTCGTGGAGGAGGAGGTGGTCCTCTAGCACCAGGACCAATGCCTCGTCCTCTGCTATTCAATTGTCGCTGTGCTACACTGCCAGCTGTTGGTGCTTGTGTTCCATACTGATCTGGAGCTTCAGATAAGAAATTCGAAGGAACAAGTCCTCTGACTCCATCAATTTCACCCATGTAAAAGCCATCCTCATCCATTTCACCATAAACCAATATTACTGCTCCGGCTTGGAAGTTCAATTCAACTTGCTTTAATGCCGTACAAAAATAAAAATCAAAATTTAATTCATGAAATTTAGATTCAATAACGTACCTCAGCATCGACATTCGGACTCAATTCTTGTGGATCATAGTCATACAATGCAATCATTCGCTTAACTGGCATATTTGCATAAATGTCACCCCATCGATCTCGACTGACACCTCGTACACTTGTTGGCATTGTACCACCTTGTGCTGCTGCTGCAGCAGCGGCAGCTCCTTCCTCCATTTCAGTTACCATATTGTGTGGAACAAAACCACGTCGTCCACGAAGTTCTCCCCAATAAAATCCATCGGCATCTTTATCACCAAAAATCTAAAAAAATTATAAGAATTTCATACAATTAGTAAGACATAAGACTTTCAAGATTTTGTAAATTGAAATTAAAGCGATCATTTTGAAATTAATATCGATGTAAAGTTAATTGGCTTCAAATTTGAAAGATAAAGAATTTCAGTCCTAAAAATCTTTGAAAGTATGATCGCCTTGAAATCAATTCCATTATTTTAAATGTAATTTTTTTGTCAATGTATTGTAAAAGTGGCTGCTAAATTGAATTTTATGCTTGTGCTTTGCTAACAAATCTTAGTAATCTAATTAAATCCTGCTTTGATTAACGGTTTTTTTTTTGATGAAAAAGTATTAAACATCCTTCGATTTGAATTAAAATTGAAATTAGGAGACTTTTTTCCCTCAAATTCATTCAATTCGTTCAATTTTTTTATAAATTTGAGACCAGAACCTACATTTTACACTCATTAAAATTTTATTCTAAAAAATCTATTACTCAAAACTATTAAATTTGCTACTAATATGAATAAATGTTTAATACTATTTCTTCTATTGACTATTTTTTAAATGTATTACTTTTAATTTTTGGTTATAATTTAAAATTTCCGTAATTGCTGCGCAAAACAAATGAAAACAAAAATTAATAATAAAGAAGTAAAAAAAATATATTATGAACTGTACAATTCCATTCTATAACTCATTCAATGAAATTAAATTATTATTTAAAATTTTAAGTAAATGTAATTAAATTCGTTTTTGATTAATTTATAAATGAATTTTTTTTGAAATTGTTAGCAAAACCTACCTGTCAATGTAAGAGTTAAATCTTTTTACTTTTTAATTGTAATCCCTAAATTGTATTTTCCTACTTTTTTTTGGAGGTGTAATTTGATTCGTGTCTTCTTCACTTCGATTAACTTTCATTTTTTTTTTGTTTGTGTGTTAAATGTGTCTTTTTGTTTTGTGTTGATATGTCTTAATTTAATACCTACCTTAATTGTGTCACCTTCTTGGAAGGCCAGTTCCTCTTCACAACCATCCGGATTCGGACTCATTGTTGTCGGATCATAATCAAACATTGCCAAAAAATATCTTGGTTTCTTTTGTTGTAATTGTGCTTGTTGTTGTTGATTGATTGCACGCGGTTGTGGTTGTGGTCCACCTGGTCTTGGTCCCATTTGATTTGGTACCATTGGATTTTGTTGCGTGTTCATTTGATTCATGCCACCCATTTGATTGGGTTGACCCATTTGATTTGGTTGACCCATTCGATTTTGTTGCATGCCTCCCATTTGCATCCCTGATTGTTGCATTCCTGTCATGCCAGGTTGTTGTTGTTGTTGTTGCTGCATTCCTGGCATTCCCGGTTGATGAACCTGACCAGGTTGCATCATACCAACCTGACCTGGCATATTTGTTGTTGGCCCCTGTTGTGAATATGGTCCGTAAGGTTGTTGTTGTTGCTGCTGCTGCTGTTGTTGTGGATTTAACGGTTGATTAGGTCTTCCACCTGGACCCATCATTCCTCGTGGTCCTTGTTGATTGTAGCCCTATTTAACGGTTTTTTTTTTATTGTATAATTCATTTATTGTTTTTTGGTGATTTCGAAACAAACAGAGGAAGGAGAATGCGGAAACATTCTTGTATTAAGAAGAAACTACTAATTCTGTGATATTTGTCTTATCATATGATAAGGATAAAAAAAATATATTGAAAATACAGTTCAAAAAAAAATCTAAATGTACACAAAAATTACATTGCGAGCCAATATTCATAAAAGAAAACGATTAACATTCACTTGTATCAAAAAAAAAAAATCAAACAAAAATTCAAGAGCATTTTGCTATCATTCAGCAAAAAAATTATTTTTTTTTGTTGTGTGATGTGTATCATTGTTCAAATAATAATTCAATTCATTCTTAAATTTCACTGTGTTTTGTGTACATTTTAGAGTATAAAAAAGAGTAAAGTAGAGGATTTTTTTGTAACACAAGGATTCTGTTCTAGATGTTTGAGGTTTGTTTTAATTTTTTTTTAGATAGTTGTTTTTTTATTAACAGGTTCATTCACATGTACCGGTTTGATGCATATTTTATGTTGTATGATCTTGACTACACTATTTAAGGTAGACTATGTCAGGTATGAGGTGTTGGATGGTTGTTTTAATTGTAACAGTTTAGAATAAAAATCATTCGTTTTTTTTTCTCAATATTTACACTCAAAACTTCAGATGAAAATGTTTTCTATTTCTAAGTCATTCGCAGTGCAAATCCTCTCCTATTCCTGCTTTGATTCAAACATTAATTGATTCAAGAGAGCGAGAGAATTGAAAACGATGAAAAAATGGTGCAATTTAAACACAATCAAGTTCAAAATTTTGACATAAATGTAAAAAAAGTGTTTTTTTTTATCAGAATAGGAGACATAACACAAGAAAAATAGAATTAAGAATTTAATCGATTCAATTAGAGTTTGCCTGTAAATTTTATTTCATTGCAGACAAGCAAACTGCAATCGAGCCTGGAAAACGAATCATTTAAAAACGACTAAACAGAAAATAGAAATGGTTTCATAGAAATTTTACATTAACTACACGAAAAACGAAAGAAGTTTAGAAGAAAAAAAGGTTTTTTTTTTTAAGATATAACAAAAAAAAGATTTTTGAAGATAGAAAAACTGTCAAATAGGATAAGAGGCGCGTGCATTTAAACTGTCCTTATTTTTTTTATTTTTAATGAACATTTATTTTATGAAATAGTAATAAAAGTATTAAAAGAGGCACGATAAATTCTACGAGCAAACATGTGTTTTTATTTAATTTTTAATTGTAGAAAATATAGGAACAGAATCTCATTGGCTTTTAAACGCTAACCTGAGGCGTTGTTACCGTACTAGATGAATGTTGATTTGATTGTTGTTGTTGTAAAATTTGAGATTGAGCAACACTGCTTTTGCGTCTTTGTAACATACGTTGAGCCTCAGCTGTAGCACTAGCCTGACTCGGAATAACATCATTAAATTCACCTTCATCACTAAAATTTGCATTGTCAGCTGCAACTGCATCTTTAGTTATTTCAATTGCAGGAATTCCCACAGTACTACCTCTCGGGGTAGCATCAAGTGAATGTGGCTGATGCGGAGCATGAGTTGACTATTGATTTTTTTTTTTTGTTGTTGTAAATTATCGTTTATAATCGTTGAGAGTATCGTATAATTAATTCAGTGTGTTAAATTGTGTCATGAGAGGGATTAGTTTGTAGCGACACGCACAGTGTTTATGCATCACAATGATTAATAGTAGATTTTTGTAAATTGATTGTCATATATTGTGAAAAGATTAATATAAAAAAAACGAAAAAAATGCTATAACGTTTTATTTTTAAAATGCATGATTTAGTTTAAAATCCAAGAAAATAAAAGTTATAAAAAAACATTATGAAAAAAGAACTGCCTAAAGTTATCAAAGACTTCATTAACGCCTATATCAGCTCAACAAGCTCAACATCATCGCATATTACCCAGATTTTTTAAAGCTATTTTTCAAATGTATATTTCAATGACAAAGTTTTCTAAATCAGCCTAACCTGACCAAAATCATGAAAAAAAACTCTCAGTGATGGGTTCTGGTGGGTTCAAACCAGAATTGAATCTGCGTTATTATTATTTTTTACTCTGCGATTTTCACGGAAAAAAAGAAGTGAAAACCAGAACAAAATCTTTCTTGGTAAAAGTCGTTGATGGCATGTGGAGCATGCTGAAGAGAGTCGAGGCATGACATTTTCTTAACACTGACAATGATGGTTAAAAAAGTCGTTGAAAACTTCAGACTAGTATTAAGAAAGATATTATTCATAAAAATTTTTTGACGTAAAATAATAACTTTCTTTCATTTGACCGAATTCATTAAAAAAACACATAAAAATTAGTTTTAATGAAAAATCATTCAAAATTCCAGAACTGAATCAAAAAATTTTATTAATAGCTCGCTCAAAAATAAAATCAAGAGCTTTTTATTATGTGTGTGACTCAATAAAACATTCATTATATTGAGTTAATATAATTAAATTTCAAACAAAACAGAAAAAAATTAAATTGAAGCTAAGCCATAAAATATTTAGTAAATTTTCGTTTTCAATTAAATTTTACAAGCCATTTTCAAAATATCTAATGTATATGAATATTTTGTAATATAAAAAGATTGCATATTTTAAATATAAAATTAATAATTAAACACACACACTATAATAATAATAATATGAAATATATCTTTATATGAAAGATACATAAATATAAATATTGTTAATAAAAAAAAGAGAATTACTGTACTAAAATTAGATAATTTATAATAATAAAAAATCTACAATAAAATTAAATTGCAGAGCTCATTTAATCATACTCACCATTTGTCCATGCATTCCTTGTTGCTGTTGTTGTTGTTGTGGTCCATGCATTCCTTGTCCCGGATACATTTCCTTGTCACTTAAATTCTCTTCGAGCAATTGTTGATCTTGCATGTGTGGTGGCATACCAGGAACCGGTCCTCTGGGTCCTTGTTGACCAACTTGCTGAGTTCTCATTCCCATTTGTTGTTGACCCATCATTCCACCCATTACACCTTTTTGTTGGTTAACACGATGTGCGGCAGCTCTCACAAGATCTTGATTATTGTAATTGAACCCATTTTCAATATTAGTGTCTATTTTTTTTTTTGTAATTTATTATTGCACAATCACAACAATAATATATTTTTTTTTATTTTTGATAAAATAAGAAATATACAAAAAAATGAAAAAAATAAGAGAAAAAAAATTTGATTACTATAAAAAGCGGATTGATAATGGCAATTGATCGGCGAAATTCGTTTCGCATCAACTTGTGTTAAGATGATTAACATCTTTTTATTTTTGAAGTTTGTGTTATTGATAATAGTTAAATTATCAAAATAATTTTGTCTTTAATCTCTGTATTTATTATTGTTGAGTATTTACTAGTAAAGAGTTTTTGTTTAACATAGAAGAGAAGGAAAGATTTAGTTAAAGATTAAAAAAAATTAAGCTCAATTTAAATATTTTTTCTTGTAATTTTTAACCCTTAATTTCACATTTTATTGTTTACCAAAATAACGCATTTCTGAAAAATTCCTACATAATCATATTTGAAAAAATCGAAAGGAAATGCGAGAAAAATCTTGAGGAAATTTCCCTGGTAATGCAACTTGAATAAAATTTTTTGTGAAGTCATCAGGAAAGAAAGGGTTAAAAAAATTTAAAATACCTACCAAAATTATTGTTTTATTGTACAAGAAAAAAAACAGGGATTCAAAATTTTCTTCAGATATTTTATCGAAATAATGAAAATTGACAGGACTTGATAAATTTTTTTTGTTAAAAATAATATGAAAGAGAATTTCCTTTGTATAGAATTTAATATTGATATAAAATAAATCAGTAAACTAGGACCATTATCAATATGTAAAATTGTGTACACATAAGATGTTTACACAACAAGTTTATTCATAAACTAAAAATAAACTGCAAAATAATGGAAAAGGAAAATTAATAATTTCTACTTATAATAACGATAAACAATAATAATAATGATAATAATTTTATAGATTGAAAAGTTAAGTGATATAAAATGTGAGATGTGTATTGATTATTATATTTATTTGTGAAAAAGGATGTTATATGTAAAAGGAAATTAGATATTGTTGAGAGTAGTTGGTACTTAATTTAGTTTGCATTACATTTAAAATCATTTACAGTACACACTTTGATTTATTGAATTTCAACTGATTTAGTGTGAGAATGCTCATATTTAATGCAAAAAAACTAAATTAAGCTACAGACCTCAGTGTATTACAGAGTGGTTTTGGGGTTAAAACAATGTTAATTGAATCTCAATGCTCTTACTTGGTATTGGTATTGGTGGTATACTGTCAGCTGATTGTGAATCTCTGGATTTGGTTCGAACTGTTACTGCACGTGGATTTAAACCAACCAATTTTCCAATGTCAATTAATGCATGATCTCCGGTAGGAGAATCGACATCAGTGACCTTTTTACCATCCGCATACACAGCGTATCCAGTGACTGGTCCAGAAGACGGAGGCCGAGTGACAGGTTGCCACGTAACTAATAGGGTTCCATCTTGTGGCCCAGCTTCCACCTGGATATCCTGTAAAATTAGAAAAAGAAATTATAAATTTTATGAATTTGAAAATGAAATTTAATTATTTTAATTTACCTGTGGAGGGTCAGGTAATCCTTTGGCAAGTGTTCTGAAATCAGTGTAAGCTCCAGGAGCTTCTTCTTGTGGCGGTGCTGGAGGTTGTGCTTGTCCCGGAGCACGTAACTGCTTAGCACGAACAGTAACTCGATATTGTGTGCTTGGAGACAATCCTAAATATAAATTTAAATTAAATTAAGAGCACAGATAACATTTAAAAAAATATTACCTGTGATTGTATGACGATAAACACCTGGTTTCACAGTTCTAACTTCAACATTATTAACACATACGACATGTTGATGATTCGAATTAGCTGGCAGCCATGATATTATTGCACTTGAGCACGTTATATTTGTAGCTCGTACTGAAGAAGGACCTAATTGGGCAGTTTCACGACCAATTATCATTGTGCAGGCAGCATCTCTAGAAGTTCGTCTAGTTTGTGTAACACTACGTACGCTTATTCTATGTGGCTGTTTATATGAAACAAGTATAAAAAAAATACAAATTTAATTAAAAATTTATTAATAAACCTCAGGGAAAATTTATATGGATACTAACTCGATTACAATCTACACCTTCTACTAAAGCTCTAGTTCGTTCTGTTGCCTTAACAGTAACTTTTAATACACCATCAACATAAACATGGTAACTTTCTATTTGATTATATCCAGCTGGATCTGGTGGTGTCCATCCAATTAACACACTTTTATTTAGTTGTCGTTCTAATGTAAGGTGTCTCGGGGCAGGAACTAACACGGAGAACATAATTTCAGCATCAACTGTTTTATTTTTGTGTTTTTTTTGCCACAAACAAAGTACAAAACCAAATGCAAGTGCAATTTTTTCATATTATAAAAATATATTTCTTTTCTCCATAGAAAACATACAATACATTTAAAAAAAAATTTAAACATCTCATCCATTTAAAGCATAGAATAAGAAAAAAACAACCCGTTAAAGTCATATTCGTATCATGTTTGAGCAGAGCACATTAAAGTACATGATTAATTAACATTAAACGAACACAGTACAAGTATAATTTGAGAATGAAAGAAAGGATATGAGATTACATTAAAAATTTCCTGTAAATAATTTTTTAAGTAAAAATGTGACAGGAAACTTCATTTATAATTTATTACTTTCTCAACGAGTACTGTTATTTTTGATTGTGTTTACAATTTTTCCGCTCAATTACTTAACATTTTAAATATTGATTAAAAAATTATTTATTCAAAATTGTAAATTGACATTACATTTGGTGATTTTATAGGTACTTTGTCTGTTATTAACATAAAATATTGAAGAAACATACACTTAGTAAAATTATCTCCGATTTTCAATTTTTTGACAAGATTTAATTTTACCAAGAAGGTATGAAAAGGATTTAAACAAAAAATTGAATATAACAAAAAAGTAAATTACCAGGTATCTCCATTATGTTCACAGTGACGATTCTTAATCTGATTCATCATAGGTATGCATTGAGATCAAATTTTTTTTAGCACTTTTGATGATCGTTTAAGTATATAAAAAATATTCATAAAACATTTCAGACAGTCTGTCTATTGTGCGATTCATTTCCTAAAGATATGTTAAAACAAAACTGGATTTTTTTTCTTATTCATACAAAATGATGCTTATTTCCTATACTTAAAGTAAATAAAAGTCATATGACGATGAGTTTGTATATAAATAGCAATGTTTTACATTTTTCCTCGTCTTCAAGGAGCCATGCATGGAATTTACAGAGATGGGCTTGAAATTGTCTTATTTGCCATTCTCTTGGACTGTTTATCCAATTTGATATGAAAAAAATCAGAATTATTCTTATCATACCATTAAAAGGAAATGATAAGCCCAAAACCATAACAAAATTTTTGTACTCTTGACTGATAAAAGTTTGAGCACTTTTATGTCAGTCTGTTTTCTCCAGTTTGAGAAAAAAATTAAATTTTGCTTCTGGAAATGCGCTTATGATGGTATTAAATTTTACATTTGAACTGATTTCTTCTAGTTGTAAGATGACTTGCCATGAGATATAAGAATAATAATTTATGAGTAATTTCATCGAGAACTTTATTTTAAGTTTTTTTTTTCAATGAAATTATTTAACTCTGAATACTCTGTACAAGAAAACAAAATTTTACATGATAAAACTAGCAAAATCCGGTTCAACTTATCCATGTAATTTTTTTTCAAGTCATAAATAAAAAAATATAATTTTGTGCTTTAAAAGCTATTACATAATTTTTTTTCTTCATAAAATCACTTTAAACTTTATAACAGTCACATAAACACGTGTTACTTTCGTTTCACGTCATTATGAAAATTTTTTATGTAGAAGAAAGATGAAAAGAAAAAAATTCTATTGTTGCGTTATTTTGAGTTAAGTGAAAAACTTTTATTTTATCATCTGACATATGTTACAAAGTTATACTGAGACACTAATATAAATTTTTTTCTAATTGAATATCATTCCATAATTTTTTGTTTAAGTTTTACTAATGCTTTTATATTTTCCATATTTTTATCATACAACTTAGTTTTTTGGTGTTCTATTAATTATTCAATATGTAAGATTAGTCTTTTCTTTTTCTGAGTAAAAGACATTTTTTTCTTCCTATCTTCAATTCACTAAGAAATCAGGACACACATGTTTGATATAGGAGACAGACAAAGCGTGACTGAAATTAGAGACACAAGTCAGTCAGGAGCTCATCGATTAAATTATTGGCATGACTTCAACATATTTAGTATGAAACTGATGCTGGTAAAGAAATAACTTTTATAAAAGACAATTAAAGTGGAGAAGAAATTCAAACTGAATAAACTAAATGTTGTTATTTGTGTTAGTTGGAACAGAATGTTCATTTCAAATAAATCTGTTTTAAAGTTGCAACCAATGCTGAATTATGAGGTAAATTATAAAAAAAATATATAAATTTAGAAAAACGCTTTTTTGAATAGTTAATGTCAAAAAATAAAATAACAAGAATTTGACAAGTTTTTTTTATGAGTCCCACACTTTTTTTTAGAACAAGAACAATAAAACGCGTGATGTTTTTTTATGGAACTTTTTTAAAATTAAAAACAAAATAATCAATGATGACTAGTAAAATTTTATAAATCAAAGAGATTTATTTATCATAATGATAAGTCAAATTAAATAAATTATACAATCAATTATCTAAGATTACTTTAAAATTATCTTCAGTCACATTAAGCTTTATAAAGGTTTAACATCAAGCCAAATTCCTCCCTTGGCATTCATATTTGGCGTTGATAAGTCAATTTTCAGGGGTTCTTGAGTTTTTGGATTGACACTCAGTACAAAATTGTCTATTATTGTGGCGATTCCATATTTGGACTGTAATTGACCAAATCGCATTCCTATACAATTGCGAGGCCCTTCACCAAACGGCAAAAAACTATAAGAATGTCTATTTTGTATTTGTTCCTGTGAAAAACGATTTGGATCAAATTTATCGGGGTCTGGATAAATTTCTGGATCTCTTTGTATTCCATAAACTGGAATTATGATCAAAGTCCCTTTTGGAATGATTAACTCTGTACCGGGAATTTTATAATTCACCAAAGCTTTCCTTATAAGACTTCCAACTGGTGGATAAAGTCTTAGAGTTTCATTGAATACTTGATTCAAATATGTCATTTCCATTAGGGCATCATACGTGATTTCATTGCCATGTAAGGCTTTGACACGTTTCACTTCCTCTCTCACTTTATCTTGTATATCGGGATATTTTGCAAGGAAATATAACGCAAATCCCATTGCTGTTGAACTCGTTTCAAATCCAGCAAAGAAAAAGATGAATGATTGAGCACACAATTCCATAAAAGTAATTTTTCCCTTAGAATCGATTGGACGGTCATCAAATATAGTGCCTCGATTTTTCAAATTTATAACCATATTTAAAAAGTCATTTCTTATTATGTTGTTTCTTTCACGATGGTTTACTGTGTTTTGAAGTAACGGTACAAAAAAGGCTTCAACACTTTTCTTGAAAATGCAACACCCGAGTTTTCTTGCAAGTGGACGACAGGTACTTATGAAAAATAAGTATAACGCTGTTAATGGACTACTATCAAATGTCTCTTTTGCCATGTGTAAAATATCGGGCACTTCTGTACTTTGCAATGCATTTGCATCTAATCCAAAAACACATGATGCAATCGCTTCAGCTGTAAATCTTTGTGAAATATCCTTTGATGACATTACTTCACCTTTACTGACAAAATTATTCGTTATATATTTTATTAAATCGTCTCCCTTATCTGAAATTGTGAAAAACATTTGTTTCATTTTTCCTGATGTAAAAGTAGGACTCAAACTATTTCTGAGCCTTCTCCATTTTTCTCCCTCAATCGCAAATAAATGAACTGACAATGGATCATCCTTTTCATTATGATACACACCTCGGTCCTGAAACAGGTTAAAATCCTTTACCAAAATTGTTCGTATCAAGTCAAGATCTGTAACGACTAAAGATGGTGAAATTGATATAAACACTCCAAATATTTTGGCTTTTGATTTAAACTTTTGATATAAAACTCCAAATTTTTCAACAAAATGATATCGAAGTCCAACATCATAAAAATCACCCAATATATTCCATGGCTTAGTCGATGCAAATCCTCGATATATCCAATAAGAAAATGTATAGTGGAACAACGCGAAAATTATCGTAAGAATGAGAAAAAAATAACCGAATATGAGATTGTTAAGATTAATCATCTTTCAAGTTCGATTGACTACTAAGAAGAAAAAGTATTATTCATTTACTTTATATCTCTTTTTGGGGATATTCTCAATCCAACAGGTTTTGTAAATAACGTCATAGTAATTGCTAGTAAACAAAAGTTAAATTTAATTAACTTGCTGAACCAGATTCTACTGCTAAAATATAAAATTAAGGAAAAAAACATAAATTGGTGTAATAAAGGTCAATACTCTTTTAATAAGATTTTTTAATAATCATAAAAAAAAATTAACATCTAATCATATAATTGGGGAAGATGTTATGAAAAAATATACAAGTCATCATTAGTGTAATTTTTTGACATCCAACCAAATACCACCCTTAGCAGCTAAATTAGGTGTGGACAAGTCCAATTTTAATGGTTCTTGCGTCTTTGGATTAACACTCAATTTAAAGTTGTCAACAATTGTAGCAAGACCAAATTTAGATTGCAACTGAGCAAATCGTATTCCAATACAATTACGAGGCCCTTCACCAAATGGAAGAAAAGCATATGGATGTCTTTTTTGAATTTCTTCCGATGTAAAGCGATCCGGGTCGAACTTTTCTGGATCAGGATAAATATCCGGATCTCGATGAATGCCATAAACAGGAACCGTTACCATTGTGCCTTTAGGAATCACTAAATCAGTTTCAGGGACTTTATAGTCATTCAAGGCTAAGCGTACTAAACTTCCAACTGGAGGATAAAGTCTCAGTGATTCATTGAAAACTTGATTCAAATATGGCATTTCCATTAAAGCATCATACGTGATTTCATTGTCATGGAGCGCCTTTACTCGTTTTACTTCTGCTCGTATCTTTTCTTGGACATCAGGGTGTTTCGCAAGCAAATACATTGTAAATGAAATTGCTGTAGAGCTCGTTTCAAATCCAGCAAAGAAAAAGATAAATGATTGGGCACACATTTCATTGAATGTAATTTTATCTTTTACGTCACCCTTTTTATCGTCATAAATCGTTCCATGATTTTTAAGATTCATGACCATGTTCAAAAAGTCACTGCGATGAATCTTGTTTTCTTCACGGTATTTACAGGTTTGATCCATCATCGGCAAAAAGTAGTCACTTACACTTTTTTTATTTATGCGTAATTTCAAAAATTTAGATAAATTTTGGTATGTACTGACAAAAAAGAAATATAATGCTGTAAAAGCATTACTTTCAAAGACCTCTTTGGCAATATGTAAAATTTCTGGTTCACTGATACTTTTTAAAGCATTACATTCTACTCCAAATGCACATGAACCAATCGCTTCAGCTGTGAACCTTTGTGCAACATCTTTTACACATAACGTTTCACCTGTACTCGAATAATTATCGTCTATGTACTTTATCAAATCTTGACCTTTATCTGATATTGTGTGAAACATTTGCTTCATTTTGCCCGATGTGAATGTTGGACTTAAGTTATTTCGCATTTTTCGCCACTTTTCACCATCAATCGAAAATAAATGGGCTGATAATGGATCAATTTCTTCATTGTAATAAATACCACGATCTTGAAAATTATGAAAATCCTTAACCAATATTTGTCGTAACATATCAAGGTCATTTACTAACAAATTTGGAGATAAAGCTGCATAAGAACCATAAAACTTTGCTTTATTTTTCGATTGGTAATACAGATCAGCAAATTTCTCCACAAAATGGTATCGAAAACCGACATCTCCAAAATCTCCAAGCGGTGTCCATGGATCACTTGAAATGAAACCAAGTTTCTTCCAAAAATTAAATTTATATTTCATATATGCCACAATTATAAGAATTATTGGTACCACGTAATACAGCAAAAAGTTTATCATGATGATTTTTTATTTTGATTTGTACAAACGAAACTGAAGTGTACTCGATATAAATGATCTAACTTAACTGAAACAAGTTCGTGCGAGTCTAATTTTTTTTATTAAATTTTTTGGTGATTGGAATAAATACTGGAACATAAACAAAGTAGCTGAAATGTTCTCACTCACACATTAACGCATATAAGATACGTCCAAAAAACATATGATTTAATTTTTCAAGGTCGTTTATTGTTCGGTTTTAATGAGTTGATATTCATATGTTTACAGTATGTCAAGTGATGAGAGAGAATTTTTAAATATTCTTTTGTTAAGAAAATGCGAGTCGAGAGTTTAGACTGAGTTTTGAAACTTTTTTGGCATAATGAATCTGATTAAATTCAATTACAAATTAAATTAGTAAAAAATTATCACCAATTGGTAGTGTTTCTTTATTGAATATACTTAAATAATATATGTACATAATTTCATATCAGTAATCATTTTTTAAATAGTCATTTATCAGTCGCTAAGTGTGTGATTGAAATTCCAATTTTTAAGCAGATCATACGAGTATTTAAGATAGTTATAATTCTTCTACATTCAACCAAATTCCTCCTTCAACAACGATACCAGGTGCAACTTTATCCAATTTTAATGGTTCTTGAGTTTTTGAATTAACACTCAGCTTAAAATTATCAACAATTGTGGCAATTCCGTATTTTGATTGTAGCTGGGCAAATCTCATTCCAATACAATTGCGAGGCCCCTCACCAAATGGAAGAAATGCATATGGATGTCTTTTTTGAACTTCCTCCGGGGAAAAGTGATCTGGATTGAATTCATCTGGCTTAGAATAAATTTCCCGATCATGATGAATGCCATAAACAGGAATTGTTACAATCGTATCTTTGGGAATTATCAGTTTTGTACCTGGAATTTTATAATCAGTCAAAGCTTTTCGCACTAAATTCCCAGCAGGTGGGTACAATCTTAACGTTTCATTAAAAACTTGATTCAAATAAGGCATTTCCATTAAGGCATCGTAACTAATCTCATTGCCATGTAAGGCTTTAATGCGTTTTACTTCCTCTCTCACTTTATCTTGAATATCTGGATATTTTGCAAGAAAATACAAAGCAAATGTCATTGCCGTTGAACTTGTCTCAAATCCAGCAAAGAAAAAGATGAATGATTGTGCACACATTTCATTAAATGTTATTTTACTACTTTCATCACCCTTTTTATCATCATATATAGAACCATGATTTTTGAGGTTCATTACCATATTTAAGAAGTCACTTCGATGAATTTTATTTGTTTCACGGTAATTAACTGTTTGTTGAATCATCGACATAAAATAATCAGTTACACTCTTACTAAATACACGACATTTTAAGAATTTGGCCAAAGTGTGAAATGCATTGATGAATAAAAAGTAAAATGCTGCAAGGCCAGTGAATTTGAAGAGCTCATCAGATTTTTGTAAGATTTCTGGCATATCTGTGCTTTTTAATGCATTACATTCCAAGCCAAATGCACATGAACCGATTGCTTCAGCTGTAAATCTTTGTGTGACGTCTTTTGCCGATAGAGCTTCATTTTTACAAGCGTAATTTTCTTTGATGTACTTTATCAGATCAGTACCCTTGTCTGATATTGTATGAAACATCTGTTTCATTTTACCTGAAGTAAATGTTGGACTCAAATTGTTTCTCATTTTTTGCCATTTCTCACCATCAATAGAGAAAAGTGTTGCTGATAATGGATCAACTTCTTCATTAAAATAAACACCACGATCTTGAAAATTATGAAAATCTTTCACCAATATTTCTCTCAACATGTCAAGATCATTAATAATCAGTGTTGGAGATAGTCCCATATAAGCTCCCAAGAAACCTGATCGCTTCTTTGATTTGTTGTACAAATCGGCGAATTTTTCCATTAAATGATATTCCCGACCAACATCTGATAGGTCTCCAAGCGGTGTGTGAGGGACAGTGGTTAAAAAACCTCGTTTTCTCCAAAACGAAAATCGATACTTTAAATAAGTAACAAAAATTAAAATAACCGGCAAAATATAATACACTGCAAATTGTATCATCGTGAAATTAAAATAACAATTTAATCGTACGAAGAACAACCGTGAACTGAAATTTTGTTTCTATTCAACGAATTCTTATTTTATTTTGGACATATGTGTATATAATCAAAACACACATATTTAGAATTTGTAGACGGTCATTGATAAGATATACATTTATTAATAATTTCAAGGTCACACACATGTGTGGAATAAACTGCATTTGTGAAATCATGCGTTGAGAAAATGATCATAAATTCAATAAAAGATACCGTATTTTGAGAATCAGATATAAACGTCTGTCTGAAATTATCGTAATTTCATGCATAGTAACATGAAAATGATTAAACAGTTTCATTTTAAAGATTGTCAAAATTGTCACTGCAACTCATGAAGATACATTAAAAATACCTTTTTTTTAATACAAATACACATTGAAAAGTAAAATTAATGTAAATATTTAGTACTCACCATTATCAGACTCATCCTCATTGTGATCAACTTGATTGAGATCGGTGATTTGTGTTTCACGTTTTAACCTAGCTACTTCGTCAGGATGGGGTTGATGCATATGATGGTCTTGATGATGTTGATTATGATGAAGTTCACTCATATGATTAGGTCCCATTGGCGCTGGATCTAATGGTATGGGCATATCATCAGTTTCACGTAGTGTTGAGACAACTGCTTGATGGAATTCAAGTAAATCGTCACCTAAAATTACAAACATTTGAAATTAATGTTATTTTAATTGAATATAAATTTAAATACCGATTAAACGTTGAACAAATGATGCAGGTACGAGTCCTCGTCTACCATCTAAAAGTTCAGCATCATAATAGCCACCAGCTGGTTCTCCATTTCCCCATACAAGCAAATAGTCTCCCGCACAAATCGATAACTCAGCTTCTGATCCATCAATGCTGTGAAAATATTTGAATAAGCGGAAATTAATTTAAATTTTAATAAAAAACTTACTCAGGTGGGTCATATGAAAACTTGGCAATGAATACACAACATCTTCCCTTTCCTGGAATATCCAACATGTCTACTTGAGGTTCTCCTAAGCCATTTGATGTTAAACCTATTAGTGGTCGAGCTAGGATTAGAAACGATTGATTCTAGTAAACAAAAAGACTACAACACCAAAAAAAAACACACCAAAAATAAAACAAAACACATAACGTGCAGTTTCTTTTAATGTGATATTTTTAAATAAAAATATACACAAATTGTGTGTGTGTTATACATTTAAAGTCAAAAACTTACTGTCTAGATCCAAAACACCTATTCTTGAAATTGGTCTCGACTGGGAATGCATAAATGATGTACCGAGTGGATCTACGCCATATCGATCTAGTTCCCAGCCTATCGGTGGAATTGGTGAACAAGGTGATGATCGGTGTTGATATCGTGCATAACTTAAATCTAAATCGTCTAATGTCTTTAGTTTTGATGTTAGACCTGATGTGAGCAGCGGATTTGTATATGTGGAATATGATAAATTTGTACCCAAACCTAAATTAGTTGGTAGAGTATTTGATAGTCCAGTACCCGAAAGTCCAGTGACTCCACTTAGTCCTGGTAATGCACTACTACTAAATCCAATACTTGTCAATCCACCGATACCTGAACTAAGTCCAGTTGTTCCACCCAAAATGTTACTTAAACCAGTTGTGCCAGTACCAGTGCCTAATAAACTTGACAAGCCTGTTGTTCCAGTTCGGTCTAAGTAGTTACTTAGGCCTGTCGTACCTGTTGCAGTTCCTACAGTTGGCAATGTATATGAGGCAGCACCAGGCGCCCCACTGAGTCCTAATGTATAACTAGCTGAACCTGAAGGTAATGTATACGTATTGTGCATAGAAAGGACGGGCATTGTATTACTCTGTAAAAAAATTGTTAATATTAAAACCAATTCACATAAAATCTCAAAATTTATTTTAAAAAGAAATCAAAAATTGAAATCTAATCTATTCTAATTGAGAGTGTTTTACAAACTATTTTTTTTCTTTTAATTTCAGATCTAAAATGGTTGATTATAATAAAAAGAAATATTCGAACCAAAAATTATTAAGGGAGTTCAGGGAAATTACAACACCTTTGTCTCTATACTTAAACTCATCATTTATTCGTTTAATGAATATTTTACATGGGCTTTTTATGTAATTTACAGCATTGAAGAATGAAGCAGTTAAAAATGTTAAGCGTTAAGGAATCAACTTTAATCGCTAAAGGGTTAACATTTAACATCAGTAAGGCATTGGGGTCTCATTCCATTCAAAATTAATATTTGTAATTAAACCAAGCATGTTTTTAATGGAAAATGAGATGATTTTATTTTTTTTAATGAAAGCGTCAAAATAAAAGCTTAAATTTTACTTTGAGTTAGGACTAAATAAAGTAATGGACATTTTAATTGATTTTTTTTTCTTCGTTTTGTAAAGCGTTTGAAAAGGTTATTATTATGAAAATTATGAATATTCATTGAAAAAGTAAGTGAATATTAATTAATATGCGACGCAAAAAATAACAAATCTTATATTACATTGCGTTTCAATCTAAAATCAAAGCCAAAAATGGTTTATATTCAAAACTGCTTGAATTTGAGCCATTTCGGACAAGGGTAAAAAAAATCAATTTTTCTGGAATATTTTTTTTAAATGAATTGTTTTCCAAATTGCATTTTTTTGCAAAAAACTTTTGAAATTCAAATCCCGATTATGGAAAATAAATATTTTTTTATATAAAAATGGAAAAACGTGTTTATTGTGCATGCAATAAATAATAATAAAAATGTTTAAAAATTTCTTCATGTTGCAAGTTTTTAATAAAGAAATTTTTTAATATTAATAACGAATTATTAATTTATTAATCAGTTTACACTAAACCACAAACTTTCTTGGTTGCTTATTAAAAAATGTCTGTTTGATGTTAAAAAAAAGCACTCAGAATTATAAAATGTAAATAAATAAAAATTCAACCCAATTGACTTTGCAAAGCAATTTTCCTTTAAATTGTTCGCGAAACTGTAATTTTATACACATATGTTGTGCTTTTCACATTTATTATAATTATCTGAATAAATTTTGCTTGTAAAAATAAATAAATAATAACAAAAAAATAATGAAAATTGTAAAAGCCCGCATCGCATTCATTTTTTTCATATTCATATATGAAAAGGGTAAATAAATTTAAAACATTACTTTTATTATTGTTATTGTTCCTAAATTATTGCTGTTAATTTTCAGAGAATATGACTAACAGCCCTGAATTATGCGCAATGGTGTAATTATTCTGTCTACTGGATGTTTATTTTTTTTCTGGTTCACATGAAATTTATATATATATATTATATGAGGAAGTTGGTAGGTGGTAAAAAATACACATTATGATGAGAATAATGATGATGAAGATAAAATAAGAGGAAAAATAACGCTAAATGAGTGGGTTTGAGTTTATGATTAAAAAAAAAAGAAAATTGAAATATAATGGAAATAATAATCTAAAATTAAAATAAGTAAATACTTTTTCTATGGTTCAATTGATTTTTTTTTTTTTGCTTGTATATAAATAATATAAATTTTAAAAATAGGAATTTAACAGCACCTGACAAATAGGAGGCATACTACTAATTGGATTCGCTCTAACTGGCAGTGGTGAGATATTAGCTCCTGCAGATAATCCTGTTGTGCCTAAGGATCCTGACATGGTTCCAGTTGTGTATGTGGGATCAGCTAAACCGTAACTACTTGTGCTTGAGGTAACACCGATTGACGAATACCCGCTTGTCAACATGGCAGAACTAGTTGCACCAAGATTTGTTCCCGTTCCAGTATAACCACTAGTGAGTCCACTAAGACCTGATGACGTGCCTAGAGCTGATGTTGTTGTACCACCTATTCCACTCAGACCACCACCATAATTTGATGTGTAGGTCGATGAAATACCAGTGGTTGTGCCACCATAACTCGAAGAATATGTGGCCCTTTGTGCTGATGAGCTACTATAACTAGTGGTTGTCGTATATAATCCGGAAACCAGGGTTGAGTTCCCTATTGAGGGACCTGTTGTACGAGGATGCTCTAGTTCAGCCAATATTAGATTGTCCTGGAAATTTATTTTTTTTTGTTTTGTTTTAAAAAAATCCCAAAAAATTACACTTTTATTTAAACCGTTGCAAATTGACTTTCAAAAAAATATTACAAAATGTGACATAAATAATGGTCACTCAAAACATGAAGTGTCATTTATGGACTACTGTTATTCAAAACTTGCAATGGTTTTTAAATAAAAAAAAAAAAATTAAACAAAATTTCCAGTGTAGTAAAAAAAAACTTTGCATATCAGAAATAAAATTTTATTTTGCTTATATTACCATAAATTAAAAAACTCAGTCAAATTTTATGATAAAAAAAAACCCATATTGCATTTTCACATTTAAAAATTAAATTAAACACATTTCGTTTCAAATAATTAAATTTTTGATTGACGTTGAAAATGAATAATGCAAGTTAGGTTACAAATAATCATGATAAAATATATAACTTGAGAGATCACGGTGTAATGTAAAGGCAATTTTTCGAAATTTCCCTTGTAAAGCATGTCAAAGCTTCGAACCACACATTAAACCTAATTGTTTTGATAAATGAAGGTAAATC
Organism: Culicoides sonorensis; assembly: GCA_900002565.1. Taxonomy (NCBI): domain Eukaryota; kingdom Metazoa; phylum Arthropoda; class Insecta; order Diptera; family Ceratopogonidae; genus Culicoides; species Culicoides sonorensis. The sequence goes on along the minus strand of LN483452.1, from coordinate 213,275 downwards.
TGAACTCTAATTAAAAATGACGTTAAGATATAAAAAAAAATAATCTCCAGATGACACTTCCCTCCATCAAAAACAACATAAAATAATCATTTATTCAAATAAAATTTTATTGTCCGCCTACCGTGTATCATCGCATTATCGATTAAATGTCGTGTAATACAAACACATTTATATACATTTTCGCGAATTGTTACACAATACAAAGTACTTGACGGAAAATTTTATTTATGTTCATTTATTTTACTTTTTTGGATAAGCTGTTGATCGTTACACAATTTGATTATAAAGTAAAATTTAATCAAATAAAAATCATACAATCTTTTTTACATTTAAAGTAATTAGTTGAGTGGGAAACATTTTAAATTTGTAGTAACAGGTGGATTTTTTTTGTTTTGATTTAATTTTGTGTTATTTTTATTGAAAATTGTTTTTTGAATCAATGAAAATCAGTTTAAATCGATTTTTTTTAGTGATTTTTTAAGGAAAACAGTCATTGTTATTTTATTCTGATATGCAAGTCATGAGTACACTGAAACATTAATTACAATCAAAATAAAAATTAAACATAATTTTCCGCGTATAAAACCCATAAATAAAATAAAAAAATCAAATATGAAATTTTATATTAGAGAAAATGACATGCCTGTTCAATTTTAGCCATAATTCTATCTATTTCTGAGCCTTGTTGCGGATGTTGTGTGGGAGTTGGTGCCCATGTAACTGTAGATCCACCTCCACCACCACCACCAACACCACTACTATTTATCACACGATCGGCCGATGATGAATTGTAACCTGTTGCAGTTGCCATTGCAGACGAATAGCTGCTTCCAGTAATTGTACCACCAATTGTACTTGTTCCCATACGATTCATTTGCGATGAAACCCCAGATCCAGATTTGGCTTTTGCTCTTGCAGCAGATAATTCCAATTGTAACTCCTCACACTTTACAGTTTCCAATGCCGCCTAAAGAAGATGTGTGCAGTTTGTATGTGATTTTTGGATGGTTTTGTTTGTTAGTGTATTGATTTTTTTTTATTTTTTAAACAATTAAGTGCCCATCATTATTATTATTATTATTTTTGTTATATTTTTTGTGTGTATGCAATATATTAACATTAATATTGACAACAAGGAAAAGAAAAAAAAAAAAGGAATTTTGTTATGCAACACGGAAAATCAAAGGAGTATCACGTATTACCGGTTTTAAGATTTATTTTTGTATTTATGCGGATATATTTTGCATGCAGTGTGTATATAATGATTTTTTTGGGGGGGGAGAGTAGAAAAAAAAGGAAGAAAGAAAAAAAAGGTATAGTTATTTCATTTTATTTTATGCTATACACCCTCAAAGATTTTGAGTATTATGCAAAATAATCTATTTTTATTAAAATAAATGCGGATGTTCAAATCGTTCAATGTTATTATTGTTGCTTGAGGTTTTATTTTTATTGTTATTTATTTTCTATTAAAATCGATATTGAGAGAAAAGAAAAGGGCGAAAAAAGAAAACACGTTTAAAAAACATAAAATTTTATATATGTCTTTTCAAAATACATTTTTTTTTTGTATCTCTGCAGAAATTGTTCATTGAAAAAGTACAAACAAACAATGATAATATAAAAAAAATGGTTAGAAACACTAGAGAGCAAGAATAACATTAATGACACACGTTCACATCAAGATGGTTTTAAAACTATAAAAAGAAGTAGGAAAATCCTAAATTAAAATCGATATAAATAGAAATGAAACAATCGAACTAAATGATCTTAAATAAAATGTTTTATTTTTTTGGCAAAATAAACTAAAATTTAAATCTTTTTCTATCAAACTAAAAAATTGAAAAAAAAGAACATTCACGCCAATACAGATTTAAAAGAAAAATGAAAGCGCTATGATTATGAATGATATGAAAAATGAGATAAACAAAACAAACATGCAACAGATTTAGATTTAATGACAAATCAAAAAAAAGTATTTCAATGAAGATGGTTTTCCACACGAATGTGTAGCAGAATAAGTACATCACTTAATAGGAAGTAATTTTAGAAAACTTATTGAGTGCTTTCATGTGCATTCTTCAGATTTTTTTATTTCATTTTGATTAATTTGATGTAACATTTGATATTTTTGAGATTTGGGTTTAGGTAAGTTCAGAAAGGATAATTGTGTTTTTTTTTCTATAGGGATGAACTACAATTTTCATTTTAAATAACGCTCAATGAGCTAATATGCTAAAGTTAGTTTGGTATCCAACTTTTTAATAAAAAAAAATAAAAAATGAAAAGCTACAGAGATCGTGATTCTAAAAGCAAGATGTAATGAGAGGTTTCTAATTAAATATTTTCTACAATTTAAGCTTTAAGTGCCCTCTAAGCCATCTCACAGGTACTCAAATTGAATGCAAACCAGTATACGATAAAATTACCGCGGTTGACAAATAAAAAGAAAGTGTATGGACTAGAATTTGATTTGCAGTTTATCATTTGTGTCAGGGACTGAAAGACACTTTCAAGTAAACTTGAGATTTTTTTTACATTTAATTGAATTAAATTAAGAGTCTTTTTTTTGAAGTATCTCAGCTAGGTTTTTTATTTTAGTTCTAATGAATTTACTTGCAAAAAAAAACTAAAACTAAAAGAGACAAAAGCAATAAAAATTTAATAGCACCACTTACATCACGTTTTACAACAACCAAAACAAACAAAAAAATTTACATTTCAATTCAAAATGAAAACAAAATCTCCATTACAATTGAAATAATAACTCTGTTTTTTTTCTATTTCGTAAATCTATAATAATAGAAGGACAACATAAGTTACAAATAAAAAAAAATTTTGAAAGCAAAAATAAACATAAAACATACACTTAAGCACGACTTATAACTTGTAACCACCACATTTGAAAGTTTTTTGAACAGAGACAATGCATTTTTTATTTTGCATTTCATATTTTGTCTAATAATAGAAATAGATGTGATTCAAAGGAAACATTCAAAATTTAACAGTTATTTCATTACATTGTTTTTAGACATTTTCCTTTTTGGTTCTTTTGACATCGTTATAAACCGAAACTTAAACATGAAAAATTAACATCAAAACTAAATTAAATGACACATAGACTTAATAAATTTAATATAAAACAAAAAACAAAAAGAAACAAGACTACAACATTGGTATTTTCTTTTCACGCGATTTTCTTTTGTTTATAAACTAAAATTTATAAGAGGGAAAATTTTTGAAAGTTTGTCGATAAATAGACAAATAATTAATGTTTTTAAATATTTTATGCTACTACACAAAAATAAACACATAATTTATGAAATAAAATGGTATAATAATAATGATTTTGATTACAAATTGTTATAAAATGTTATTTTTGTTTTTTTATAGACACCGACCTTTTTTTCCAATTCACGAGCACGAGACTGCATGGTTTCAATTGGCTCTGACATACGACCAATTCCAGACGATGACATACTTCTGAGTTGTGTCAGAGCATCCTGAAATAATACAATTAATATCAGAATGCCAATTATTATCAATTTAATTTTTTAATTTAGTGTTAAATTTTGTTGTGGTGTGTTTGTGTTACATGTTAAATGTCTTTTGTCTTAAATGTTATTTTTGAACATCGCTATGAAAGGTTTCATTGTAAATTAAAGGGCAAATTTTCTTAGTTAATCTCATCAAGGATTAGCCAAATCGAGATTTTGGTCAATTTTTCGGTACACTTTATTTGAACCACAAAACTTGTGATTAAGATATCAAATTATGTCTAATAAATTTGAATGTTAGAATTAATATTTATGTGATGGGGGGATTTCCCTGAAATTGGAATGCGTGTATCGAAAAATCGAGATTTTTCAATTGAAAAGTATTCCTAGAAAAAGTTTTGACTCAATATTTCTTGTAAAGGCGGTTAAATATTAAATTTAACATTTTTTAATCAAAAACCATCGAATCCGGAAAAAAAAGTAATATTCGAGAATCGAGATTTCTCTTCAACAATCGAGACAGTCCCAATCTCAGTTGGTCTCCCTATTCAAATGTAATTTTTTGACATTTAAGAAAACATTTGAATTAAAACAAGTTTTGTATTTGAATAATAAATTAATAATAAATACAATGAAATAACCGAAAAACCAAATAAAAACAATATTTTCTGTGAATAATTTTCATTTTTTTTTTCATTTAACAAAATATAATCAGTGATGTCCTCTAAAATTTTTAACAAGGGGTTCGCTAACAAATTGAATTTAAAAATTTATAGAAAAAAATTTCGTAATGGTTATTCAAAGTTTACAAGAGTTTTCATAACTCTGTTTTATCAGATTCTGTTTGTAATGGTTTTTTGTGACCTTATTGGAGTCTGCAGTGCAATGCCCTACACGTTAAAAACCTTTAACAAAAGAAAGACCCTGTGATTCAATCAGAGGTTTTCTTAGCTTTACTGTCATTATTTCAGATAATGTTTTGATTTATCATCGCTCTGTTTTTTGTCTAAAATGATATTCATTAGACTGAACCCCTTCTTGCACTCTGCAGAATTTATTGAAATTCAGCGATAACAGAACTAAATTCATAGTTTGAATGTCCAGTTTTTGGGCGTTAAGCAAAGATATTAGTTAAAAAAGTTGTACATTTTGATGCAAGTTATATTTCAAGATAAAAACAAATAAACATCATAACAAGGCCGTTCGAATTTTTTAATACACTTTTTTACTATTTTACGTTAAATTTCAAAAGATTTTCACTATTTCCAATAAAATTTTGTTTCGTTTTTCTATTAGATTATCATTTTATATAAAAATGAAATATAAATTTTAAAAAATTGAATAAGCCTTCTGATAATTTAAAAAAGAAATGAAATATTCTAATAATATGGATAAAAATAGGCTTTGATTCAAACCATTACACAAAGATTTTCTTTGATCTAGGTAAAAATTTTAACAAGGGGTTCTCGCGAACCCTATGCAGGACATCACTGAATATAATCCATCAAACATTGCGTGACTTTAATTACATATGTATGTTTAATTCATATATTTGTTGGTAATAAGCAGAGGTTAAATGAATTAAAATATTTTATTTATTATTTAATATGCATATCAAAGGGGTGTGCACACAATTTTTCAATGTATCGAGAATAATTTATCCAAAAACAAAAAATAATCTATTTTCATTTCAATTTAATTATTGAATTCTAAATCAAACTATAACTTAGATGAAAACACAATTATTTACTTAAAATTCTAAATTGATCTTGTTGATGATTATGATTGATCGATGGTTCAATTTAATTTAATTTAATTTAAATGTGTCATCGTTTTTGTTTTGTCACTGCTATGATGTTAAAAGATTAATTTGCACCGAATCAATAAAACAAGAGAAATTTAATAGCATTGGTTGATTAAAAAACATTTCAATCCACATCCAATCTACAAATATACAATAAAATATATTGGTTTTAAATCTTCCCTGTCTTACTCAACATATTTAAACTTTAAATAAATTTTCATTGGTTTTTCACCGAAATTTGATTTTATTTTATATACAAAATGATGACATAAAATATAAAATTAAATGACGTATATTTGCAAAATCAGCAAATCATGCAAGCGGAAATATTCGCATGTTTTTTAGTATTTTATATGTATATGGGTGAAGTGTTGTGGTTTTTTACATTTATAATCTAAAATGTGAGAAATATTAAAATTTTGTGTTTAAATTGTTAAATTTTTTATATTTTTTTTCCTTGTTCTTGTCAAAAAAAATGTATGTAAACTTAAATTTCATTTAATATTGATTTTATTTTATTTATTTTCTAAAGTGAATTTGAATAAAAATGTGATAAAGAAAATAAACAAAGAGAAAATATTTAAATTTTGCATGCTTATTCTTAATTTTATGTGAAAAGAAAGTTAAGCATACGATTAAATAACTTGATTTTGGAATATATGAGAAAAGCTTTTGTCTGTTTTGTAATACTCCTTTATCTGGATATTTGCTTTGTCAACATATTAATAACACGTGTTAGCTTCAAATGTTATTTTTATTTGAGTATATTTTGGAGGTTAACAAGACAGAAGAGACACAATCGCTTTTATTTTTAGTTAGAAATCAGAAATAAGTGAAAAATCAAAAAATTCTCAAGTAAATCCTCTAATTTTGGATATTTTTAGGAAAATAGATCGTTATTTATTCAAAATCGTGAAAATTTCATCTCTTCTTAGCTTCACGCAAAAGGGTTCATTTGCAGAGTGGATCAAATGCCACAGCAAGGCACATAACAGAAAACGATTATTTGAACTTGAATACAGAAAATTCAAAATCATGTAATCTGAGACGTTTTGAGAAGAATTTTTCTAAATTCAAAGCAAAAAGAATTTTTTTTAAAATGAAAGGAATTCCGGGTTTTGCAAAAAAATTCATTAAAAATCGAACAAAAATTTCTAACAATTTAAAGTTTTCTAACCTTTAAATACGAATTTCCTCATATTTCTATTCTACACAATTAGATTTAAATTATTTTTCGATACATAATAAATTTTTCCTATTGATATCTAACTAAATTCATTGTATTCTATTTTGGATTTTTATTGTATTTTATGTGTTTAATTGTATTTTAATATTTAATGGTATTTATTTGTATGTATTTAACAGAAAAATTGTCATTAACATGAAAAATCATTAAACCAATTGAAATTATATACATAAATTTGAGTTGAAAAATGAATTTTATTTCTCATTTAAACGAATTTTATTTAAAATAGAAATATTAAATAAAAATAAATTAAAATAATTTTCTTACCTGATGTGCTCTTTCAGCCTCAGCCCTTCTACTTTCTGCTTCACGCAGTTGGTGCGTTAACGAATCTAACATGACGTCAGACCTTAAAGGATCCGAGGACATTGTCTGCATATTCCGTACATTGTACATTTTTAAATAATTTTATTTGTTTATTTTATGTGTTGTTATAATGTGTGTTGTTTGCATATAAATCATTAATTTACCAAAACCGATTTTTATTATTATTTGAAGTTGTTTAACGAATTATTAGTTATTGATTGTTTTTTTTTTAAGTATTTTTCATCCAAAGTATAAATAAATATTCCAAAGAAATTTGATGTTGTTGTTGTTGTTTATTGATGATAATGTTGTTATTGTAAATATCCGAGTCAATTAGAACCCATTTTGATGTGTTGTGTTGTTGTTGTTGTATTGACCATGTAATTTTTCAAATTATGTAAATTTTTTTCAATTTTTGGATGCAATGCAAGAATAATAAGAGGAAGAAGAAAAAATCACTTATTGGTCTTATTTCTTGAATTATAATTTTTCTTTCTTGACTTTGATTCACTTTCTTTTTTTTTTAATAATTTATAATATTTTTTATCAAATTATTTTATTCTAAAAAGATTTTATTTAAATGAATAGGCTTCAATTCAATTGAAAAAGTGTAATAAAAATGCAACACAAATGTATATCAATCAAAACATTGCAATCTTTTTTTTCTTTCAAAAAAAATTAATAAGCAGAATCTGGCGTTTTCGCAATTGAGAAAAGCATTAAAATTAAAATAAAAAAAAAAACAAATAAATTAGATTAAAATCGTGTTTTAAATGTGAGTGAAGTAATTTAGTGTAATATGCATTGTATTTTATTGATAATTTATTTCTACTTAACTTGAAATTTAATTACATGATTATTAATTGGTCTCTACTTCTAAAATAAGTTGGTAATACTACTCATTAAGTAAGTTAAGAAAGTGCATCATTTGCCTTTACAAGGCGTTTGTAAGGTAACATTTTTAACGCATTTTAACGGGTTTTAACGGGTTTTTTTAAATAATTACTCCCCATATTGGACAAAATTTTTTTAGAGCACGGTTGCCAGACTTTCATTTGGATTTGAAAGACGTTGAATTGAACCCTATTTTAAAACATCTAAAAATCATTTGTCCAATAATGAAGTTTTAAATAAATTAACTACCACGAATCATTAACTTAACTAATGAAGTAAAATTGACCTATTTTAGATCATTCTTTTCTGGCAACCCTTCACTTAAGGTAATCAATGTTTCTCAATGATTCATACATACAATTGTCATATTTATGGCAATTTCAATTTAACTTGATTGGCTTTTTATATATTACATCAAATATGTAACCGCAAATTCATGGATTTACTGCCAACAATTAGTTTACAAGTCAATTCCATTACATAAAATCAATGAAATAGTTTTTTCTTTATATTAACCCATTAACCACCGATGGTCGATTTTTCGACCAGTACCTTTGGAGCCGGATTTCTCCTAGAAGTTCTCAAAATATTTTTTTCAAATTTTCAATATAAATAATTAGACATGTTTCAAAGATGTCGGGCCAGTTATTTTGATTTTTTCGATTATTATAAGAAAATTATATGCAGAAATAAGATGGAAAGTCATGTAATTTTTCCCTCTTCGTACAAAAATTCTGTACGTATTTCTGTGGTATTATACGAAACTTTCAAACGGCTTTCCTGTAAAATTTTTGTATGAAACTCAAAATTTTTATCGAAACAAAAAGTGATCACTTTTAAGCAAAGAACAAATCCTAGAAGAAAGTTTTGCTCTAAACTCTATATTTCTAGGAGAGGCGGTTAATGGGTTAAAAAAAAGGTACTTGGTTTTACAGATAACCCGAATCGGAACACTTGATGTACAAGTCATATTTTTTAAAAAAAATCTAACAAAATTAGGGTTCAAAATCGTACAGAAATCCCACCTATGATAGCTTTTTAAGCAAAGAAATCAAAATTCTCGGCTGAATTGGGTTAATTTAAAATTGGTTTGTTTTCCATTGTTTTTTTTTATGAACATATTTTCTTCAAATGTAAATAAAATTTCTTTTTACTTAGATTTCATATTGAAAAAAAAATCAATATGACTTTGACTTATTTAGCGTCATTTGGTTTTGAAAATGCAATATTGCATTGAAAATATTGTCAAGTAAAAATTTAATATTATTAAAAAAGAAAAGAAAATTAGAACAGCTTTGAACTCATTTTCCAATGAATATCAGTTTTCGCGTAATTAAATTGTAAAAATGTTCACCTGTTGTTTCACAACTAATAATAATAATAAAAAGTGTTTCCACAGAAAACACACACACTTTTTACTCGCTTAAACTTCATTTTACATATAATTATAACATTTCATAGCTCATATTTCAATTAAAATTTTGCACTTTCATATTTTTCCACAAAACCACGTTAGTATTGTAGGTATTCATTTTAACATACACACAAACACACACACACACACACATATATATCTGTAGAAGTGCAGAGACATACAAGGCACAAAAAGAAAATGTGTGGGAATGAATTTATTGATTTTAAAATTGTTTGCCAAAGTATTTTTATGTGTAAATTTTTTTTTTATAATTGTATTCTATTTACCCTTTTTTTTATTTAATTTTATTATTATCATATTATATGGATTGACTTTATTATTGAAAAATAAAGTGGGTGCCATAAGCCATCAAAATTTTATTATGTTTTATTGTTTCTACATAATAATAAGTAAATGGCCTACATTTTTGCTACCAGTTTATAAATAACATACAAATAACATTAAATAACATGTTCTTTTTTTATATATGTCAAATGCAGTCTACGTCAAGGGAATTTCTATTTTTCATGTATGCAAGTGTCACTTGTAAGACTTCATAAATGCATGTCTCGTTTTTAATGTATTTAATTGTGTTTTATTGTGAAAATATGAAACATTGTATTTGATTGAGACGAAAAAATGAGACACTTTGACTTTGAATGGAAAAAGTTTTAGGTACTAATTGATTCTTTGACTGAAAATCGATTAAACAGACGTATGAAGGAGTTCAAGCCAATTTTTTTGTTGAAAATTAAAATAAAGAGAAGGTTAGAGTTACAGAATGACAGAGTGACATTTTAAGGCTCTGGATCTATTTATCTGAGCCCAACATTTGCGGTTTGGCCATACGGGTAATCTGGCAAATGCCAGCAAGGCCGCATTCGATCGTCTTGTACAAGTTAAGTTTAGCTTAAATTTTAAAGAAAACCACACAGAATGCCAGGACCGTTAATAATTTTCAATCCGCCTCTGGAGCCTAAGTCTCCTTTATAAACCACGAAAATATTGCTGGTTTAAGATCTTCAAAAATTTTTATTGGGTTTTTTGAAAAGACGATCTCAAACATCGTAATCATCTTAGAACTATTTAACCTTCATCCTGTCCTCAGTTGAAACCTTGGTTCGTTTTTGGGGATTTGAATTTCGAAAAGATCAGTTACTTTAAATTTTCTGTATAAAACTTACTCAGTTGACAGTGTCTTATAAAATTGAAGCACGACTCAAATATTTTTTACGGCTAAACATTTATTTTATAAAGTTACAGGGACTAAAAAGTCCCTGGACAAGATAAAGGTCAAAAAATAAGGATTTAAATTCTTATCTACCTCGATCAGATTTCAAATTCAAATAAATTTTCCTTTAAAGGCCCTTCAGCGTCCTTCTCAATTCATTATTCGATCATTAACTCTTTACCTTACTTCAATCAAAAACATCTCAATGTACATTAAATTTAACCTCAATAATTGGCATTTGATTCAACTTAAAAACAGATTATCTAATTCTCATAAACATATATATACTATGAGCTTTATAAATACAAACTATGTTTTTTTTTTGCTATAAATTGTATTTATCATTATTATACTGATTGTCAATTAAAATAAATCGAATATTTTTTCTATTTTTATACATTTTCATATTCACAACATATTTTACTGTTGCAACATGCTTTAATTCATTTTTATTGTTCTATATGTGTATTCACATGTCTCACTTATATTTATAGATATTTAATATTATGATACATAATAAAGATAACAATACATTTTCATACAGATCATGATCGGAATACGGAATACAAAAATGTGTGTGTGTGTGTTCTTTTCATGATAAACTTTTTTTTTTTTGCTACTATCAATTCAGCAATGTGTTCAATGTCAGTGTGGGTCGGTGTGTATTCTTCATCAAATGAGCGTGAAAAATGAGAAGCAATAGCTACAAAAGAGGAAGAATAAGAAGCAAAAAGCTATATGTATGTGTGATAAAATGCATAAAATTAAAAAAAGGATAAATTGTAGATGTGAAACACAACCTTGAAGCTATTTAAAATACAACAAAAAAAAGAAATTGAATGACAATAAAAAGCTTTTCCCTGTTTTCTATTAAAATGTGTATTAGACTATTGTTACAAGAAAAAACTGCTTAAAGGTGAATCTTGCATTTGAAGCAATGTATATGAAAAAAATTATGATAAATTACAGTTGATAAATAATTTTTTTTACTTATCCTAGTGAATGAACTATTTACAAAAATTAATGTGAATGATAAAAATTATTCTTATTCTATCATATTTTCATTATAATGAAAAAAGAAGCTAATGGTAAAAAAATTGAATAAACACATTTTAATTATACATTTTACAATGCAATGACTCACCTCACAGAGGGAGGTCAACTGGAATGGTTTTTTTTTCTCGTATTATACTTTTTGACTACTTTTAACAAAAAAAAACTTTTAACTTATTAATTATTTTTCTCCCTTTCTGATTCAAATTTCGTCCTACAAAAGGATTTTCACCCAAGGACTTGAAAAATATTTGCGGTTGCTTTTAATTTTTTTTAATTGTAACTTTTCTTTCTCGGTTATTTTTTTTTATTTTATAATTTAATGTTAAGATTGCGAATTCATTGATATTTTACGATTAAATTCCATATTTGAGTTACATTTTTATCATATTTTCATTTTAAATTGTGCATTTTCACTTCATTTTCACATCAAATGTTATCACTTTTTACATGAATTTGATAAGAATTTCAAGGATATTCACAATTTTTCAATATTTCAATGTGATTTTTTTTGCTGTCAAATTCATATTTTGATATTCTTTTGGATTTATCACTAAAATATGTATTGCAATTTAATTTATTTTAACGTGATATCACAATTTTCTTATCTTTTTTAAGGGTTTCTTTCATATATTTTTTTCTCTGCTGTTTTGTATCACGAAAGAAAAAATGATAAAAAAAATTGAAAAAAATAGTCTTTGTACGTTTTTATAACTAAACTTCAATCAAATTAAGATAACTGGACAAAATTAAATTGAAATTCAGTAATTTTAGTTGGAAAATTGTAAAAATCTGCATGAAAATTACACCATTTTTACAGATTTTTTTTTCTTCTCGTTCTGGAGTTCTTTTTCACTACACCTTATTACTATATTTTTCTTGTGATATTACTCTTCACGTATTCAATTCAATGAATAAATTGCTGAATTAAATTTTCGTGTATGAATATTGAGAGGGGAAGCAAAATATAAGCAATTGGGGAAGAAAATTTTATCATCATTATTGTTCATACAAAATTTAAGGGTTTTCATAACATTTTTTTCCATTTAATCACACCATTAAATGATTTTTATTATTTTCCTGATTAAAACACTCATTAAAAAGGGAATAAAAATATGAATTTAATTAAATTTAATGTGAATTTATTTTTTCTTTATTATTTTTCATGAAACATGTATGCGAAACACTCAAATCTGACACTTGAAAATGGTTTGCGTATGCATGCGCCTTGCGTTTTCAATAATATTTTTTACTATTTTATTTTATGAATCTCATTTTCTTATCAATTTTACAATTTTCCTTCAAAAATTAAAATTATAAGATTTTGATAAAGGATAATTTGATTTTTTTTCTAATATTTGTTCACAGTTTAATTGATTAAGTTCACTTTTCTTTATGATACTGATGTGCCTTAGCTGATTTTACCTTAAGTCTATTTTAATTTAAGGTTTAAGGTGAAACCGCGTTTTTCTTTTCATGTTTTAATACAGTTTTTCATAATTTCCAGGCTGAATATTAAATATTTTTTTTTCATTTATTTAACTTTTATACTCACTATATAATAAAATACACTTTTTTATACATACACACACAGAAACACACTTTTTTGTATGAATGAATGGTGTATATATATATTTGTATGGATGATGACGAAAAAAAATGATTGATTTTATGCTTCACTTGATTTTCTTTCTTTTAACTTTAAACATTTTCCAAATTTGTTGTCTCGCGTTACTGATGTGTGTGTACCCAATTATATAACGAAAATATAAGACTACGATAAATGTATATTTGTGATAATGTTTTTTTTTTAATTTATTTTAATAGTTAGCCTATTTTTTAAATTTATTTATTAATTATAATAGAAGAAAAACGACCCGCCCGCCCAAATTGGGTCACTATCTGCTGCCGTTGTAAAAATACTAGTATGGATGTCAGTGTGAAACTAACATCGATTGATTCATATGAGAGTGACATCTGGTGTGAAAATTTTGAGGGTGGAAAAGAGATAACTGTACCATAACAACAAATATGTATGAATGGAAAACATAGATTTTCAGCTATCTAAGTGATGAGTGCGCAGTCGCATACGAACAGACTGGGGTAACTGTATAATATTCAGCGCAAGCTACACACATGTCACATAACTCAGCATTTCCACAATCATGATAATAATAATGAAATAATCATGCTATATAGAATGAATTAAACTCTCTCCCTTCATTCATACAATCACGCAAACACACACACACACACTGATTGTATTCTCCTGCATTTTCAGACAATAATTTTCAAATAATACACACACGCACACACACACACAATTATAAAGTAGCAACATATTTAAATGCATTTTATGTGTCATTTGTATCATTATGTTGCTTTGCTTTGTACAAATATAAATATATACATAAAATAATTTTAGTTAAAGCTGTCATGATACAACACCCGCAATATATATTGTTGCACATCGTGACATACATACATAAATAAGTGTTATATCAAATATATGTGTATGTGTATATTTTTGCTTTATTTTTATATCAGTCTCTATTTTATTTTAGAATGTTATGTTCATATAGACATAAAAATAAATACATATTAAAAACACGTAATATTATCGTATCAAAATATTATCCGTCATTTAGAATTACCTTTTAGTACTTCCGTTTCAGACATTCTTATTATTATGTTATAAGTTTTTTGTTGTTGTTATTTTCGTGTTTTGTTGTTAGAAATTTATTTACAAATATTGCTAATTAGTTTTCACGCTATAGCAATTTTAAATAAATGTGTTTCATACTTTATCAAAGAATTTTTGAATTGGGATTCAGCCCTAAAAACTGATTCAGTGATTAACACAGAACTCGTTGACCGAGTTGGATAAGTGGCTGGTATGATTGATTAGAATCTTGCGACGTAGATTCGAGTCCAGTCCCGGACATGAAAATTTATTGGTTCTTAAATGTGCTCAAGTATTACTTTGAATACATAAAAATTCTCCTGGGATTTTTAAGGGCGCTGAGTGAAACCTGACGGCGACTGGATCGGATGACAGTATAAATTGTAGGTCCCACGTGTCAGACCAAAGATAAAAGGCGCTTACTAAGGAAGCTTCGGCTGAAGAAGAATGAATACAATAGGAGCATTCGATCCGCGGTGGAAGCTTGTTCATATCTAATCCAACACAGAAAAGTTTCAAGATCTCTTTTCCTACCATGATATTGATTCTTTATTCTTATAGTTATTTTTATATGATGACGTTCCAAGATACCTTTGAACTGAATTTATAAATGAAATCTTAGTATTTGTATAAATTATTTCATTTTATCGCAACTATAAAAGTCAAATCGAATCAAATAGTTCATTTGAGATTTAACCATGAAACAGTTTGTACTGTATTTTATTTTTTTACTTCAACTCTTGCAAAACATTTCTCGAGTAAGAATTTTTTTCTACATCATTAGTCAATCATAATTGTTTTTGATTTGATTAGAATTTTAATTTAAAGTTTTGATACTGAATTTCAGGTTCAGTCGTTACCTTTATCTCAAATTCTGCCTGCATCACACGAAAAGTTCATATCACTTACCAGAAGAAGCATTAAGTCACTGCCAGAAGTGTCAGAAAGTTTCAAATCTGATAAAATTGATGAAATTAATCTAAAAACCCAAAATAATAATCAAGCTTCTAGCAGTGCAACACCTGAAACATCTTTGACGACTCCCGATGTGGAATCAAAAAAGGTAAATGATGGAGATGAAAATGAAATTTCAACATCACAAGGTAAAAATTTAATTTAACGTGATAATATGATATAAAATCTGTTTAATTTAAACAGGCGAGTCACAAATGAAAGATCATCAGCATCATGATCCATTTCACAATTTCTTCAATGCCAATGGTAAGCACACGAACTCTAATTTCAAATTTCTTTACAAAACGATGGAAGTGTCATATTTTTATGATCAAAATAAATCAAATTTCCAATAAAATGCAAATTTAAATTACATATGTAAAAACTCATTCAAAGATTAATCGATTTAATAGTAGGTGATAATTTATAGGTGTATTGTATTTAATTTCCTTGATAAGAAAATAACTAATTTTACTCAATTTTTATGTTCAACAGAATTGATGGATGGTAAATCGAATGACTCAAAGTTAAGCGGATTAGATGAATTTGAAAATACAATTTTCTATGATCCACCAAAATATCAAATAAACATGAATCATCCACTTACTGTCGAACGTGAGATAACCAATTCAAATAATATCAATAAGCCTCTTATCAATAAAGACGGTTCTCTACCTGTCAATTCACAGGCAAAATATATTGTGCATGTGTATGAAATAGCTGAGAAAGAGTTGGAAAATTACATTAAAACTGATGGGTTTTATCGAAATTTAGTGTTTGCTCAACACTTATTTAGCAAAGATAACGATGAAATTGCTCTCAATAATGCTGTCATCAATGTTAACATTTATGCAAAAACACATAAAAGTGATATGGATGGTTCAAGTGAGCAAAAGAAAGTGTATGTGAATAAATTGAAGCCATCTAAGATTGAAATTACAGTTGACAATGAGTATCCTGGGCCAGAGTCAAATCAAACTGAAAGAACAACAACCAATAATAAATCAACTCATTTTCTTTAAAGAGTAAATAAATAAAGAGAAAAACAACATACTCAGTAATATTTGGTTTTATGGTTATGCAATAAAAAGCTTTTCCTTCCACATTTTATTCAATCAACTTTTATGACTTTCTTAATCAAACAAAACAAATTCATTGACTTTCCATGTTGAATGGAAAAAGGAAAAAAAAACAAAATAAATAAAAAATATAAAAGTACAATCACGTCATTGTGTCACACGCACATACACACACACACATAAAACTTTTTTACGATTCATTTTACACCTCCTTCATTTAATATGCTTCCTTTTTATTTTCACAAAAATTCATACAAGAAGAAAAAAAAATCATTTTCAACATTAATACATTAAGAATGCTATTTAGCATTCATTTCGGCGCATACATGTGTGTGATTTGCTATAAAGGTGGTGTATCAATGTTTATTTTATCACACAAACGAGACTACTAAATGATATTAGACGTTATTATTATATGAAAGATGCGAAAATGAAACGAAACGGTTAAAAGTAGCACTATAACAAACTTCAAGGGTATGGTAGGCGAAAAATACACACACACACACACGGTAAATTATAACAAAAGTGTGTGGTGTGTGTGTGCGTGTATGCATGAGGAAAATTGGCGCATGATCCTTGTATTCAGTGCTGATTATTTTCGAGGTAGCACAATTTACTTGGTAAATTTATACGTTAAATTGTGTTGCATGAAAAAATGTATGACTTTGTGATTAAACTTTATTATTGTTTGTGATGTAATTTTGTGTTACCTATACAAACAAAGTTGCATGCATTTGAACAAACATTCAAAGATTTCGCAAATTGTGACTAGTCTTACAGTTAGTATAAAAAAATGCAAATCAACAGCCCTGAATGAGTAATTTGAAGAGGCTCAAGATGGTTTAATTGCAGAATCAAATTTTCCCGCTTAAACTTTTAAGAGAGTTCTTTTCATGCTTGGAACATTTAGAGGAGTTCTTTATGGACATATCATAAATGTCTGATTTAGGCTTGAATTTGATGTTCAATCCACGTGAAAAGTGTGCTAAAAGTAAATATTCATTGCATACATTCTTCAAGATAAATTTAACCGTTAATTTTATTATGATTTAAATTTATTAAATCCACCAAAAGAAATAATTTTAATCAAAACTCTTGAAAAGTCATATGAAATCTTAATCCCTTTAAACTCATAATAAATCTGATTCACATGCTCAACTTGTAAAAAGTAATTTTACATACAAAAAATCCATTATTTGTTATTAAAAGCACCTTCTGTTGTCTATACATGACGTCAAATTTAATCTATTCTTCATATTTATTGTATAAACAACACTCTTTAAGTCTAAAAGCTTATTTTATGAATAAGGTGATTTTTTTTCCTCTTTTTTTGTTGAAATCTTTCAAAATGAATATTACTCATGACTTGCGATAGTACTACAAACTCTATTTATTGACAGCTTTTCATCGTAACAAATAACAAAAGAGTGGCTTTTACATCGTCATGTCTATATCAATTTGGTTGTATCATTACGTGATTTTATGATAAATTTTGGGATGCTGCATTATCGTCATTATATAATGTGTGTGTGCGTGTACACTTGAATGGAATTCATAAAATACACATACACATACGCATTAAGAACAAGTGACACGATGGATGTAGAAGAAAGTGATCAGCATTTTAAGTGGAAAATGTGTATAATAATACAAACGTTATCTTTATGCTGCCTGAGGCTTGCATGTCAAATTTAATATCTCACAATATAAATTACAACATATCGATTCATAATTTTTTTAACATGTGTGTTCAAATTACCTTATGACATTAAATTGGACGTAAAAAATCTTTTCGAACCCAAAGAGATATAAACTAAACCTATGATAACAAAAACCACAAGCTAAAAAATCCTTTACATAATCCATTTCCTTGAATGAAGGACATTAAAATTAAGGAAACAAAATAGCTTCATGTTTTGAAAATAAAATAAATAAATTGAGAATTTTTACTTTTCTAAAAAATTTCCTTTAAATATTCAATTAATTTATAAACATCCTTCACATTGACCTTCATTCCAAAGAAATTGATTTTAGAACTACTTTGGTATCCATCCAATATTTTCTTTCCCTTTTCAAGACTTTTCAGAATTGAAATGTAACGTGGAAGGAAAACAAAACAAATTTCTGATTCATTTTTAGTACAATTTCCATTTTGTGTCCCAATCCCAAGGACGTATTCTGTGTGATTTGAATCTTCATACACAAATACGGCACTCGCTTTCTCATTTAACTCCAATTCACTTTTATTTGAATTTAAATCTTGTTCTGTTACAAAATATGAGAGTGATCCTTCAGAATAAATTGATGTAATGATTGACTTTAATTCTCTTGATTTGTAATTCTCTTCTAAAAATTAATAGACAAGAATTTTCACTTAAATTATTAAATATAATTAAAACCTTATCGTACCTAAACATGTCACAACATTTCCTTTAATTCCAATTAGATTATTGACATCTTCATTTTCATTGAAATTCGGTGCAACACTCATGTCATACAGATAAAATTGAGTTTCAACTTCTAACACAACGATATCATTTTCAAACATTTCCTGATAAGCTGGAATTGCATGTTGGCAAAAATCATCATTGATTTCCATTAAACATTGACCGGGATAATAACAAGCAGAATATTCATTGTTTTTACAGTCATTTATTTCTAAACACTCTTTATGTGTAATTATTTTTGGTTTAGAATAAATGATTCCTGTGCACATTTTAACGGTTTTTCCACATGATGTGAAAATTGTAGTAAAAAATTCATCATTAATGGTGTGTGTTGATGAAAAGTGATTTAAATACAGAAAAATAATTAATTTAAAAGTTGGGTAATACATTTAACTTAAATTAAATATTTCAGACTTTGTACAATGAGAGCTTTAATTAGACTGAAAGTTGTGTTGAAAATGCTGTTAAAAATTAAAAGTGTCAATTCATCACGTAAATTTACTTGAATTACTTTTCACGTATAATTTGAATTTAATTTCATATAAAATGCAAGAAAACGTACCAAGTCTGGTCTAGAACAAAATGAATAGTTGAAATTGAATCAAGTTTGATGATAAAGCTATCGATGGTTTTATCAAAGGAAAATTATTGCTCTTAACAAAGAAGTAAGTACAAAAATACATTTTTGCTTGATTTCGGTCATATCAAATGAAATTCAATCCCTATACCAATATTTCAAGAAATTTATCAACATATACAAAAACAGTAAATAATCTAAATCAATATAATTCTGTGCCAATTTTTTCATCCTATACAGTAATAAAAGGTCAACGACATGAAAATTCACACAATAATCTCTGCAGAACACAGACAAGTGCTTATGTTTAAAGTTTTTGTAGTGTACAGAAAAAACATTAAACAGTACTTTTTTTGGCACATTCTCGTTTTCTTAGTTTAAAACACGACAAAAAATTGAAAAATTGTTTTGATAGATTTTTTTTTTAATTTCATTTCATATTCATTCATATTCAAAATTTAAATTAAAACTGATTTCAATAATTTGTTCTATTTTTATTTGAAATGGAGAATTTTTTTAATAATTCCTCTTCCTAAGAAGATTTTCATAAAAGAATAATGTTAAAAAAATCCTAAAAAAAACTAAAAAGTACTACAATTAAATTTCGTTATAATTTTTTTTAACTTAAACTTTTATAGTGGGAGTACAAACGTAATTCTTTCATGTTATACTGAAACGTACTTTAAGCTTCATTTCATTCAGTAATTTTTGGCATTTATACAATTTTACATGCTTTATATACACGTTCATACAACACATATGTGTATAGTTTAAGTGAATGGTTGATTTTCTGCAATGTATTTAACCAAAAACCTGTTGAAGTACGTTTTTAATATGATTAAATTTATATCATTATTTTATTCAATTATATTGCATTAACTTTGTATTGATGTCGAAATAAATTTATTTTAATTGCATTAAATTTTGTAATTTCGATTTTAAATTGAATATTTCTGGTAAATCTTAGTGACTGTTATTGAGAAATGTCAGAAAAAATTGGATTGAGTAATTTTAAGATGATTTAGATGCATTAAAGGATTATCATGAAAAAGAATTTAATTTAATAATTGATTAACTACTTATTTTGATTGTGATATAAAATTATAGAAGGAATTGCATGAAAGATAAAAGTATTCACGCGACTTTTAATTTGTATGATGATGTTTTGTATAATTCATATAAGATACGAGAGTCTTTGAATGTGTGCAAATGTATACTTCCTTATAATAGGCCAAACCAAATTTGGTTTAAGATTATTGGAAACAAGGGGGGAACTTAAATTTATTAACAAATAAACGTGAGAGACGGGTAAACGAGGGACCTTGAAAAATGGTGGATTGGCCATACGGGCAATCTGGCAAATGTCAGAAAGGCCGCAATCGATCGTCTTGTAAAAGTTAAATTTAGCGTAAATGTTTAAAGAAAATCGTTATTAATGCCAGAGCCGTTAATAATTTTCAATCCGCCAAGGGCCTTGAACCCTTTGTTATTCATTATTGAATTACCCGATTCTTACATCCTGCTTAGGCCTTATAAATGGACAAGATGAAGATAAATACGTAAGTTCCTCCCTCTTCATTTTTCATACGACATCTAAAATGAAATTCCATTTCGCCTCGTTAAACATAACAAAATAAGTGGTAAAACAAAAAGAAACTTGAGTGTTTAAGTTACCTGTATAGCATTCGTTCATTTAGTTACTTCAGAAACGTGCACAAAGCAAGAAATAGCTAATAATATTTACTTGCAAAATTTTTTCAAACATCAATCTGATATAACTCAATAATAATAATATCAGCTAATAACAAATCATTACACAGCTAGTTTTTTTACTATCATGGTGCAATCGCTCTAGTGTGCACTTATTTAAATTAAAAAAGGTACTTTCAATTTGTTTACTTTAAAACAACTTAGAATATCATTAAAATAACATTAAAACTTAACTTTAAAAAGTTATAAAAATTTAAATTTATGAACTTTTTTAATAGCACTTTGCAAAGTAAATAAATATTTAAATTAAGGTTGTAAAGGTAAATTGATAATAAAATTGAAAACTTGAACCAGAAATGAAAGACAAGCAATTGATTCAATTGTGTATGTTATTACAGCATAAATGCAATATAAGAGTGAAAGTGCATTATTATTAAATGAAAAAAAAAACAACAACAACAACTAATGCAACTCTAGTCAATGACCTCTTGCTAAACAAAATTGCAATAGCATATTTTTATGAGCTCATATTTTATTTGTAAATTACGGAAAAATGCATTTTAGTTTAGATGTTGTGACATACAAACAATTTTATTTAATGTTTACATTTGAATGCAATATATATTTAATAACGTCACGTAAATTGCATCTTTTGAACGAAAACGTGTTTAATTCATTTTAAAATATGTAAAGAATATGTTATCATTGTTATATAATCGTTAGAGCCAGTTGTTGTTATAGAAAAAACGAGAAAATTGCATTAATTTGAATTCAATTCTAGTCAGTAAATTCTTTTTAACATTTAAATTATAATAATAAATAAATCAAAGGTTAATTCAACGAGTAACTACTCAATTTAATCGAAAAAGTGTAATTACATTGTATCAAGATGACATGACGATAAACGAATTGCAAAGAAATGCAGTTATAAAAATTCAATGATTATCCGCATTCAACGTTAAAATTACAAAATATATGTACAAAAAAAATTAACAGTGAGGTAACGGTACAACTAAACTGTAACCCAAATTTGTAGTACAGACAATTGTTTGTTTACCAAAAAAAATCAAGGTTACAATTACGTCTGAGTGTCAATCGTTATTCATTGAAGTTTTTGAAGAAACATCTTTCAATTGTAAAATTTAACATATTAATTAATATTATTTGTAATTTTGGAGATATTTGATCAGTTTGAATAGGAAAAAGGGAATTTTATGTAAATTATGATCACTTACAAATGATTTCAATAAAAATTTAAAAAAAAAATTTGAACTTGAGGTTTTTCAATGTTGAAAAAAAATTGTAAAGTGTGAAGATTTTTGATTGTTTGTCAAAAAATAAGTGAGAATTAATTAAAAAATTGCTCACAATTAATTAATATTTTATTGAAATGTTTGTTTAATTTGCTCAACTAAATAAAACAAATAATAATTTTCAAGTGTGTGATTTTAATTTGGAAAAAATAAAATACTTTTTATCGCTTTACCGCCTCAAATCTGTTTTTAGAATCCTTCTCTAAGTTTTGGTCATATCTTCAAAGACTGTCCTTTAAGAAAATTTGAAGGATCAATTACACTGGAAGTTGAAAATGCCTCGCAAAACACCCACACTATATGCATAGACTAAAAGAGTGCCCATAATATTCGAAATTTTTATGCAAATGTACAGAAAATGCGTTAAAAATTGCATTCATCAAACATTTTCTAAGCGTCAATCAAAGATCTCTGTCTTCGGACCAAATCAATTTGTACTGCGGGGCGATTTCAACTTAAACTGTAAGGATATCATATTTTGGTTCTGTAAGCTGTTTGTTGGCTTTGACAAGTCTTTGAACTCAGTTACACTGATGATTTACCTTACTGTGCTAGAAAAGTTCGAAAATTAAAAAAATAAATTGGTTAAATTATATAGTGAGCTGCACACCCTTATTTGCCAATATATTCATGAAACGTCTTCTGTATAACATATTTTTTTTTTGAGAATTTTATTGAAAATACTCTCAAAATACAGTTCATCAAATTGCGTATACAAGTGCAATTTAAACTATTCACACACTGATAAAACTGCAAATGAGTATTTAAAATAATAATTAATTTTACAAAAAACAATAAATTATATTTCACTTTTGAAACAAATAAAACACTTTTTGCTCAAATTAATTTCAATATTACTTCAACTATCAACGTTGACCAACATGAACAATTAAATAATTTTTGAAAATAGTGAAACTTTAATTTTATTTATTTAGTTTGAAGCAATTTCAAGAACAAATTTAATTTTAAATTGTATGGATTTGTAAATAAATTAAATTTAATGTGAAAAGTTGAACTACAAATTAACTTCTGTAATAAATTATTGGAAAGAAACATAAATTTCAAATAAAACTTCAAAGAAAAAAGTTTTCAATTAAATTTTTAACAGTGTATTGAAAAAAAAAAATCAAAGACAATAATAATAAAAAATATTTCTCACTTTTATTTTTTACAGATTTGTCACATTCGTCATCATAACACAAATATGTTGTAATATTTAACATTAAATTTTTGGAATATAAACTGTTGCCATTATTTACCACGACGAAACGTTGTATAAATTTGTAGAACAAATATTTTCATTTCAAATATAAGTTTTTTTTATTTGACTAACTTGAAATAGGTTACGCTTAAATTTTAGTCTAACAACCATGACTATGTTACCACATCCATTTTATAAAAAGTCGGATGAATTTCCAGTACCTGAAGATAAAGTCAAAGAAGTTGACGAGTTTTATAAATGGTGAGTCGCATTTATTGTAATGAAAAGTCAGTAAGTCAAAGTCAAGGTTAATTGATATTAATTTCTAGGATCAAAGAGCAAGAACGATTTCCTAACTATTCAAAAGAACATGCACATTTATTTTTACATGCATGTATTTGGGAGTTACCAGCTGCAAAGAAGGCGATACAGAGATATGGTCAAATAAGAGCAAATGCTCCAGATATTTTTGATCAACGGGATCCTTTACTGCCAGCCATGCAATTCGTGTATGAAAATGCTTATATGATTTCCTTGCCAAATCTCACTCCAGATGGATATCGCCTTCTTGTATATCGACTTAGACACACCGATCCATCAAAGGTTAATTTTGGTGAAGCTACAAAGGCATTTTGTATGTTCAACGATGTCCAAATATCAGAAGATGGTCCAATCAATGGATATGTCGTTATTTTTGATATGAAAGGCGTTAAATTAGGACATTTAGCTAAAGTGCAATTTGGTCCATTGAGAACTTTTATGAATTATATTCAAGAGGCACATCCCGTCCGACTAAAGAAAATCTATATTGTACATACAGCATCGTTTATCAATCAAATCATGGCTTTAGTGAGACCATTAATCAAGTCAGAGCTACTTGGTTTGTTGAAATTCACCACAAATGGTCCATCAGAGTTCTTTGGACCGGAATATTTGCCTGAAGTGAGTATGAAAATAAATTTATTCATTATTATTGATGTGTCATTTATTTACATTCATATAAATAATAATATTATTTGGTCAAGGTCTATTCTTATCATGACAATAATAGAATTTATTTCAATGTTATTATTGTAAAATGCATTAATTTCGCTTTCAATTGAATTATTTTGCATCGAAAATCGAAATTGTCAAAGATCAAAAGGTCAGTCATAAATAGATGGCAATAAAATATTTATAGAAAAAGGTATCGAATATTAAAATGAGGTCAATGCCCGCAGCTCACGGCGACTCTTTATACAAACGAGGTCATTGACTTCGTGCTCATAGACCATTTACAGGATAAATTTCTTGCACGTCTTTGGATGATGAATCAATCCAACATGGGTTTCCAAATCACTTTTCATTGGCCATACCTCAATTAAGTACCCCATAGGCATTTACGGTCACAATGAGCCCAAACCCTGGTCGTCTAAAACATTTTAAATTTTATTTTCTAACTTTCATTGTTCAAATTTTATCATTGTGCATCATTCTAAAACCCTAATTTATTAAATCTTTTATTTTAATTCATTCACTTATCCAATTTTCTTTAATTTCATTAAATTTAATTTCATTTTCTTTAATATAATATAATTTTTATCTTCGGAATAAAAGTTTTATGTACTTCATCCAAACAAATTATATTATTTTACCAGATAACAATTGCTCATTTAATATAATAATCAGGCAATTTGCCAAAAAAAAAAACGTTTTTTTTATTCATTTTTATAGAACGCCTTTAAAAGTTTCTGATCAAAAAAAAGCTTTAGCCAATGTACAGTAAAATAATAATTTTAGAACAAAATTTATTCTTAATCCAAAAAAAATACATCATGAAATCAAATATTTTTTTTTGTAGTTGAGACAAATGAAAATTGTTCATAGAATGCTATGAATATTTCATTTCCAAGTACTGAGACAACATATAAATATTTTATTATCCTCCTACTCATATGATTTTTATTTTTAGATGTCCTTGTTTATAAATAAATAAAATTTAATAAAATTAAAGGAAATACTTGAAAAGAAATTTATTTTATTTTATTCTCCTCTTTGTTTTCATTTTTCTAGGAATATGGTGGTGAATTAAAGTCAATTGAAGAATTTCACGTTGAACAAAGGAAACACATTGAAACTGAGTATCGTGATTGGTTGATTGACTCAAATAATTTAAGGGATGCACCGAAGGATAAAAAGGCGAATTCCGGATATTTAAGTTCAAAGATTACTTCCTTGAAGGGCCTTGAAATTGATTAAAGATCGATATTCGAATTCTGATGATAAGCTTTAAATTGAAATGAAAAAAAAAAAATATTATATAAAATAAAAAAGACAAAAATTCTACTATAAGGGTATGGCTAGCACACAAACAAGCACAGTAATGAATTATTTGTGACTATTTTCATAATAAAGAAAAAGAAAAAAAAATTATTAAATAAAAAATTGTGGTTGTTATAAAAAAATTTTGACAGATTTTTATTTTGAAAAGGAAATACTAAGACATGTGCCATAGTATGGATGTTAAGTAGAATTTTCGCTCTTAATAAGAGGCTAGTATCAACTTTAAAAGTCGTTTCAAAAAATATTATTTAAATGTTCCGTTAGCGACATCTATGTTTTCAGTTTGTACTTAAATTTACTATAATTTACACTTTCATTCATAATTTTAATTTTCTATTATAAATTCACTCTTACATTGTGTTGTAACTTTATACAAAACAAAAACAAAAACGCTGAACAAAGTGTTAAGCAATAAATTTATATTCACTCTAAAAATAAACAAATAAAATGATGATTAAGTTAGCAAAAAAATACACTTGCATTGTTCGAATTTGAGTGATAATCAAAAAAGTTCCCACAGAGCAAAAATTATCATTAAAATTGTGGCGAGTCAAAAGAAATCATATCAAGAAAGTCTTTGCTTAAGTACGTGGATGTTTGGGATGATAGGATAAAAACTGATTCTGATAACAAATTTGCACAACAAATCTGTCCAATACCCGCCCTTTAAATTTGAACCTGAATCTCAATTTCAAGCACCTTC
Source organism: Culicoides sonorensis (assembly GCA_900002565.1). Lineage (NCBI taxonomy): Eukaryota > Metazoa > Arthropoda > Insecta > Diptera > Ceratopogonidae > Culicoides > Culicoides sonorensis. The sequence goes on along the minus strand of LN483452.1, from coordinate 186,841 downwards.
AAAATAACGATCTCAAACATGTTCTCTTCTCAGTGTTTCATTGCCATATCACTACATTCTTATAAAAAATTATCCAAAAATCGAAAGCAACCAAAAATTATTCACCTTAATTTACACGACTGTTAGTCTCTTTCAGTATGCCGTCGATTAAAGTCGAAATAAAAGCAATTCAGGTTTTGATGTAAATAAAAAACATATGGACTTAAAAAACAACATAACAAGAAAAAATTTAAAGTTAAAAGTCCATGAAATTATCCAAATTTATTTTTAATTGGGCAAAATAGTGATTGAAAATCAAAGATTACATATTAAAGACAACGTGTAAGTTAAGCTTAAAAGCAAAAAATTACAAAAAAACAGTTTGTTAAAATTTTATCAAAAAAAAAAGTGAAATTTTGCAGTGTTTATTGTGAAGACGAAAGTATTGTAATAATTTTTATTGAATAAATTTCAAGTTAATTTAATTTGACATTGAAAAGTTACAAGACACTTTTACAATCTCTTATTCCCTTCACTATCCCGATCAATTGTTACAGCAATTTTTTCAAGATCAGATTTTATTGAAATACAATCATAACTTAATTTAAGGAGTTTGAATATCATGAATATAATCCTGTATTAAATTTTTGATTTTCATTATTATTTTGGCAAAATATGTTTAAACCGGTCTTTAATGAATTCAACTACTAGCATACTATTAACATATATATCGTAATATCAACTTTAAATTTAGTATAAAGTTAAATTTAAACAGTTTTTTTTTGCCTGATTAGCAATAAATTATTTTGAAATTCAATTCAATTTAAAAATTTGACATTAATTTTACAGGAAATTGTGAACTTTCAAAGAAAATAAACATATAAATCATGTCATTGAAATTTGGTTTTGACTTGAATGAAGCTTTAAAGCGGGAAGAAGTTGAATACTCAGTGCTAGTTAATTTGAGAAATTCGGATATTCCTGGTATGCCGACATGCATTACAGATCATCAACTGTTGATGTTTTTTCGCGCTTGTCGTCGTGACTTTGAAGTCACCAGAACTGTGATACAGGCTTATTATGAACACAAAAGAAGTACGCCAGAGTTTTTTAGCAATCGTAATCCATTGGCAGAGGAAATTCAGCAGTGTTTGGATAATCAGTTGAGTAAAATTTTCTGACCTTGTATTTCAGGAAGCTCTTTTCCCTCGTGACCTTGAAGACTCTTGATCTGAAAAATATTTCAATTTAACATGAAAAAAATTTATTTGTAGAATTTATTGTTATTTATTTATAGTGGATCTTCGATCATTTATCATCGATTAGCTAATTCAACAGCCTCAAACTATTTTTTCGATAATGCAATCAAAACTTTCTTGATGACAATGGGTAAATATTTCTTAATAATGCACAAAAGTTTCATTAGACTTCATTTGTTAATTTAAATGAAACATGTAATTACAATTTTTTTAACACGTTATGTGACTTAAAATTATATGTTTTTTTTTTCATTTTTTTTCAGATGCATGTCTTCATACTGATGGTATGTTAATCATAAGTTTTTAACATTTTCATTACTTTAATTTTTTTAATTCCTTGTTACACAGGACCTCGACCTGGAATTATCTTCTTATTTGATATGACACATGTATCGATATTTCACTTGACTCGCATCAATTTAAAGTCAATCAAAAAGTTCTTTCATTATGTGAATTATTGTTTGCCAGCACAACTGGATGAGGTTCATGTTTTAAATACAGTTCGATTTTTTGATAGAGTCTTGATGTTAATTAAGCCATTTATTAGGGAAGGTGGATTGCAAAAGGTAATTCATTTAAATTTCAATTGTAATTCACTTAAAATAACTTTTCGTTTCATGTCAGATCATCCTCCATAGAGCAACAGACGATTATGAAACCCTATTAAAAGACAAAATACCGTTGTCATGCCTGCCATCGGATTTTGGTGGTGAATTGGAGTCTGTCGAGGAATTGAATCAAAAGTTTAGAAAAGAATTAGTTGAATTAAAAGACTTTTTTGAATCAGAGGAAAAACAATGGAATGAAAGTATGTCATTGAATGATGAGAAAAAAATTGATTTGAATCAAAATGTGGATGATGAAGCGATTGATTGTTTGGAAATTGATTAAAATTAATTTGGAATTTGTGTACATTGTAATTTAATTCATTAATGGATAAAGTAAATTTAAATGATTAATAATAAAATTAAATTTTAAAGCAAAATGGAAACGCCTGGTGTTTCCTTTTAAATTTAGATATTGATCCTTGTCCTTGATTCTCCTTCTTATTAATTTAGGAGCGTTTAAGTTATATTTTTTTTAATTTTTTTCACAATTTAACTTATTTCTTTCGAGCATTGCATTATTCGTAACCTCAGTAAGTACATTTGTTATAAAAATGTAAGTCCAATGTCGTAAAATTTTTTTTTAATAGAATGAGGGCTATCAAAACAAAACATTTTCATCTCAACTGCAAAAACAAAATTCCATCATCTAAACCAAGGCATCATTAAAATTTCAAATAAAACAGAGACATCTTACATCAAAATATTCAAAGTAACCGGCTTCATTTAATCATGAAGCATTGAGTAACGAAGTAGATCTTAAAATTAATTGCACGAAGAAAATTTATTATGTAATGACCATAAGAAAATGTTTGGATTTGATTCTTGCATAATAATTTTAAGTCAATAAAATTGAAATACATTTTCTAAGGTTTCATTTAAATTTAAAGGATTAGAAAATGTATTTAAAATCACTCACATTATATAAAAAAATTTTTAGTCATCAATCGACAATGAATCTTATCACCGACCTAGCCCAACATTGTCTGGCTTTAAAAAAATATTTATTTTTGAATGAAAGTAAAAGTTATTTACATCATAAAGCGATTGTAAACTAATATTTTTCAAATGTATCTCTCTTTCTCAAAAAAATTTTAAAAAATAATTCCTCTCTAATGTTTTCATTGATAAATTTTGACATTTAACCGGAAAATGGTTTAATCTAATTTTCTAAAATCCTTATCATGATTACAATCCATGAAAAAGAAAATTTCTTTGAGAATAATTTTATTTGAAAATAAATTGCAATAAGGAAAAATTTATCAATAAAATACAAACTTGTAATAACAAAAATCATATGAGCCCATCAAACAACAACAGAGAAGATAAATATACAACTTTAAAATTCAAAAGAGACGCGAATAATTTTCGATCGGCAAATACTCAAAACAATTTAGTCTGCCGTGAACTTTACTCATTGATAGACGTACTTTATTTTTTTTTATTTTGTGAATTTAATTTGAATTACATTTTACATAATTCTGTAAAGATATTGTAGTGTTTAATTTTACAACATTATTTGATATAATTACAAATTTTTTTTGTAAGTTTTTATTTGGTTTCAATGATAGTGATTTTTTATTTTTATTTTATTAATTAGTATTTATTTATTGTAATCAAATTCGGTGGTTTGTCTAATAAAAATAAATAAAGTTTTACTGAGAATCTATTTGCATTATGAGGATAATTTGAATGAATAAAAAACTCATGAATTAAATATTTACTTCGAATAAAGAATTCACTGCTGCTTATTAAGAGCATGGAATATTGCTAAAAAAACTCATTATTTGAGGGTCATGCAATAAGGTCAAATGTTGAGCTTAGGACCTACACTGTAAGTTGAAAAGACCCCGCAAAAAACCCCCAAGAAACTGCATTTTACATAAACTAAGAGTGACCGTAATATTCAAGATTTTTATCCAAATTAATAGGAAATGCGTTAAAAATTGCATTCAAAATTTGTAAGCATCAATCAAAGATATCAGTCTGCGGGCCATATCAATTTGTACTGCGGTGTGTTTTTTTAACTTACAGTGCAGAACCTGGACGTGCAACTGTCAAAATTATTTTTAACGAATGCCATATGACGGTTTTTTGTAAAGAGAATAAAAATAATTTGTGGACTATATTTTTGTGGATTTGTGGAATAATAATGTGGACCTTATAATTCATTATGATGAATTAAAAACATACAGGGACACAAAATTACTTCTCAAACTCCCATTTCACTATTAAAAAATGACGTCAGAGCGTCATCAATGGTTAAAATTTTGAAATTAAATTCAAAATCGTGTTTTCTTTCCATTTGCCAGGAATATCAAACTTAAAAGTGAATTTGTCTTCACCTTAAATTGACAAAAAAAAACATCGCATTATTCAATCAGGGAATTTCCAATTATCTAAAAATAGCCACATCTCTAAATTTATTCCAAAAATATTCATCATTAAATCTAAATATAATTTAAAACATTAAAATTTTAACCTAATTTGCAAATCTTTGCACTTAGTCTGTATCAAATTAATACCTTACTTAGTCAAAAAATTCAATTTGTACTTATACCGTATGATTAAGAACCAGTTAAACCACTTTTATTGCATCACATCTAAGTGGAACAAAGTTTATTGGTCTTAGCTTAGATAATAATATCATGGAAAATATAATTTTACTTAAAGTGCAATATAATGCTGTTTTAAAATGAATATGCACTTTAAATTTATAATAATAATATTTCTTTTAATATTAATAAGTTGAAGGATATTGAGCTTAATTAAAGGAAATACAAAAAGTAATCTTAGGCCATTACAATTTTTTGAGGAGGGATGAATAATGGTAATAAAATAATGAAATTTATAAACAAATGTCATGAAAAAATTTTTTTCATGTGAAAAATATTTAAAATATTTATTGAAAAAAAAATCAAGAAAATTAAGTAAGTTTTGGATTTTCTGCAAGTTGAAATTAACAAAATATTCAGTAAAACTGTTTTTAAAATTTGAAAAATTTAAGACTGTTAAATATTTTCAAGGTTTTCAATGGTTTTCATTATTTTATTACTATTATTCCCTCTCATTATTCCCTCTTCACTTTTATGAAATAAAGAAGTAGGAGGCGACGAGAAACAAAAAGGAAAATTGTAATGGCCTTAAGTATATTGACCTGTAATGAGATTATTGTTGATTTTTTTCCTCAATCAATACTAAAAATGGTTATTGACCCTTCAAAAAGACATTTGTCATTATTTGTATAAAGTAAAATAAAATACATGAATATTATTATTTTTTGACCTTTACAATGAAATAATAAATAAATTAATTTAATGCAACGTTTTAAATTTAAAGAGGCAGAAAAAAAACTCGTTTTTTTACTTTACTTTAATGTTGACAAAAATTAATATTGAATACCTTCCGTAACCTTGAAAGATATCTGAATGAATGCAATTGTTATGCAACTCATGAATAATATTTAAGACAAGTGAATGTTCAATATGTATTTTAATGATGACATTTTATGGTTAAGAGAGTAATGTGTTTCAGGAATTCATTTTATTAAATTGAAGGAATATTTAAAAGTACATTGTACGTAATTTTAATAAGAAATTCTTAAAATGTTAATACAAGGTTTTAATTTATTTTTATTGGCTCTTCAATGTTAAATTTAACTTACATTCTATTTAGAATCAAAAACTCGTTCGCGGTCACTTTTTTATGAAAATTAATTCATTGCTTTTTTTCCTTACAAATATTGTGTGCATCCATGGAATAAATAATTAAGAGAAATGTGAATATTGTAAGGCCGTTTTTTATTCACTTCAAAGTCTTACTCAGTTTGAGATTAGGTCACGCTTATTTCCAAATTAAAAAAAATTACTTTAAAGTAAAAAAAAAAATATTTTGAATAATACCCATCAAAGTAAAATATATGACACACAATTTGTACGTTTGTAACTTTATAAATGAGAACGATAACAAAAAAACCCACAAATCATAATTTTGTGGCTTAATTCACTATTGAGATCACCTTGCCTTGTTTTCAGCAGGTTAAGATAAATAGTAATGACTCTATGTTAATTTAAAAAAAACTAATCAGATCATAAAATGTTAGAAAAATAGAGTTTAAGTGCCTGACAGTAGTGCAAAGATCAATTTAAAGATAGAAACATCCATATTACAAGCATAAGCGTACCGGTGAATAATGTACATGAGCGCATATTAAGAAATTGAACCAAAATTTTATATGTATATTAATTTTTAAATAATTTCAATTTTATTGCATAAAAATATCCAGATGATACCCTAATTCAAACACATGAATGAACGGACGGACAACGAACCTGTCACTAATAAGCATTTAAAAAACAATCATAACAATTACGATATTCAAATAACTTTCACTTGTTGTTGTAATCTCATAATCGTTATTATTTTTTATTATTATTGTGATTATATTTAATATCATATTACTAATAACTTTTCATGGCATAGGAAGTTCAATTATACTTTTACTAAGTTTAATGGTTAAATGTTAATAATGTTACATCAATTTATAAAATTATAAAAAATATATTAAACAACAAAAAATATACATTTTACAAAACTATTTAACAATTAAACGTGAGTCAAAATCTATGTTGTTTAAATATTGAATGCTAATTTTAACACTTATCAAGGTCAACATAATCTAGAAACGATAAAAAAAATACCGAAAATTTACATTTAACGTTATATTACATTATATTGCATTACATATTATGTTACAATAATTATTTGTTTTAAATTGGAGAGTGATGTAACTTAATTTTTTTTTTTTAATTGATGTTAAAATTAAACAAATGTATGCATTTGATATCCGTTCGTGTTCGTATTAGCAAAAAAAAAAATTAAAGACAAATAGTTTTTTTATAATAATAATTTTAATTTAAACAAAGTTCAATGCTGTCATATAATGACAAATATTTATTATTTATTTTCAATAAAATTTTATCACCTTTGAAGATACTTTTAATAAATAATTGAGGAAAATAACATCATTTATTATAATTTGTATGTAAAGTGATATTAAATTATTAGTTTTCTCATATATAATTAAATTTTTCCATCAACCAATAAGGTTCTACTACACAAGAATAAGAATACTTTTTTTTCTATATTACACATGTAAAAAATTATGATTAAAAAAAGATTTACGTCAAAGCACAAATTATTGAGCAACTGAAGGATGATCGTGAGTGAACTCTTTTAATGATATTTTTACAAAAAGAGAACACTGTTTATAAATGACATGAACGAGCACATTGTCAAAAACCGAATGCAGTGTAGTATTTGAAAAATTCGATTATTTTGCTTGCAAATATTTTATATAACGGAAAATAGACAGACGGACAGATGCCACAAGTCCACGTGAATTGCACATAAAAAATAGCTTAACGTAGATTCATTGAAATTAAATCTTAAATTTCAATTGTGATGCTTGATAACCTACGAAAATTATTATTTATTTTTTTTCGTAATAATCATCTTTTGTCTTCTTTTATTATTATTTTTAGCTTAAAATTCAAACAAACAATATTAAAGCAGGCATTGAAATTACCTGTTTTTGAGTTTTATTAATGAGATAATTAATTATTGACTTTAAAATTCTGTTTTTAACTTACTTAAAGTAAAATCTTAGTTAAAATCTTTATTACCAAAAGTAACGAATTTTAAATGATTTTTTTATCCATAGAATTAAATATAATTGAAATCAACACCTATATTGATACTGATAGAATCGAAAAAAGGGCACGAAATGACGTAGAACAAATTCTGGTTAAATGAAGGACCAGTTTTCAATTACTTTGATGACGGTCACAATCTTGTTCTAAATAAAAAATTAAACAAAAAAGGAGGTTTATTGGCCTCACTTTAATTAAGATTAATCTTTCACTTTTTATATGGGTTGCCTATGATATCAAAAGTTCCAAGCCCTGTTCTTAAATTAAACAAAAAATAATTGAATATGAACTGATATTGTTTGCATATTAATTTCAAATCGATTCCAAAGAAAGATAGTCATGAGAATCTTTATTTAAATGATAAAATTTAAAGAAGCGGCGTAATTGAATGAAAATTTTATTAAATTACAAAAGTAACCGTGTTAAGACTTGCAAACAAAGAACAAGAAACTCAAATACGTCATTCAACTTACCTTGAGATTGTAGTTCACTAATTAAACATTTGTAGTCCATGTCGTGTTCTCTATTCGACATCCAAATTCAATGTTTTGAAATTTTATAACGATTTTAAGAACTCGACAATTAAACAAACTAATGAGGTTCACAATCGCTGCAATTAGATTAGAAGCCACTTGTAATTGATGTGCAGTGTTGTGTGAATCATTATTTTTAAAACGATTTTTAAACAGAAAATTATTTAATTGCAGTCTATCGTGTTGATATATTGACTAATCTTTAACCTTTATTTTAATTCAAATATTTTTTTTGTAGGAAAAATCATGTCTGTTCAAATGGAGTATGATCTTAACGAGGCGCTAGAACGTGAAGATGTTGATAAGACAATATTAGATAATTTACGGAAATCGAACATTCCATGTATGCCTGAGACAATAACAGATCAATTTTTACTTTTATTTTACTGTGCATGTGAAAAAGATTTTGAGGTTACAAAGCAAGTCATACAAAATTACTATGCACACAAAAATAAAGCACTAGAACATTTTTCAAAGAGAGACCCAGAATCGCCAAAAATTCAACAATGTCTTCAAAATCAGTGAGTTTATACTAAATTTAAATTTTATTGATCATTACTAATAATTATTTTTTATTTTAATGTCATACCATAGAATGTACATATTTTTACCAGTAACACCGAACGGTTGCTCAGTCATTTACCACAGACTTTCAAATTCAAAGCCATCCAATTATGTGTTCGATGAGGCAATCAAAACATATTTAATGACAATTGGTATGATTTTTTTGAAATTGTATAACAATAAAAATTTAATTAAAAATAAAATAATCTTACAGATAGTTGCTTGTATACTCAAGGACCACGGAAAGGCATTATCTTCTTATTTGACATGAAAAATGTAACTTGTAAGTAATCAAAAAAACCTTGAAAATGGATATTTTAAGTAAATTTAAAATAATTTTGTTTTCAGTGGGTCATTTGACGAGAATCAGTATAAAATCAATTAAGAAATTCTTTTTTTATGTGCAAGAATGTTTGCCAGCTAAATTAGAAGAAATTCATATAATCAACACAGTTGGTTTCATTGATAAAGTATTATCTTTGATTAAGCCGTTCATGCGAGCAGAAATTTTAAAGAAGGTAAATTGTTTTCATTTTAAATTACTAAAAATTTAGTTCAATGATAATGTTAAATTATTGCAGTTGTACTTACATTCACCGACCGAAGATTATGACACACTATTAAAGGACAAAATACCGTTATCCTGTCTTCCATCTGATTTTGGTGGTGAATTGGACTCTTGTGAAAAGATGCACGAACAACATTGTAAGAAATTTCAACAAATGAAAAATTTCTTTATTGAAGAAGAAAAACAGTGGAATAGCAATGCAAATAACAATAACAATAATGTGATAGATGTGGCTGAAAATTTTAGTAAATTAGATATTGATTAGGGTTTTAAATAAAAATTGTATAAGTGTATAGGACAATAATATAAATTTTGTACTTAAACTATGAAAAGGTATTAAAATGATAATAAAAATTTAAAAAATATAATCTTATGGGATCAAGAGAATTTTTGTTTTATTTTAACGTCTTTAGCATAGTGTGCTTATTTTTTACTATTTGAATTGACTGCTTGAAAGGAATGAAATAAAAAATTTTATGGAAAATGAAACAAAATAAAAAACGTTCAGCTGAAACCTAATTTAAAAGCGCATTTTAATTTAATGAATTGCTTGCATGATCGAACAAAAGCTTGCCGATACACCAGTATGCAGTTATTTTTCACGGTCCAAAGAGTTAAAGTCAATATGAGCCTGGTCTAATAACAGAGTGTTCAACGAACCTTTAAAACTTATGTTAAGAGCCACTATTAAAGTGGCTCTGAAGTAGCATTTCTTACAAGAAATCAGTACCAAAAATGACAAGTTAGATAATCGAATAAAAACAATCGCGAAATATTAAATATTTTCGCAAAATAAAAAAATTAAATCGGGTTTGGCATTCCAAATCATCAAAAGAGCATAAGCCAATGCTGAAGGAACAAAACAAATAAAGGATCATCTTATAATCATCAATGTATTCTCATATTTTACGAAGTGTTCGAAGCCAATGTTGTCCTTCAATGTCAATAGTTTCGGAAAACCATCACAGATTAATTCATACTTCAATCCCAATGTATAGGAAAAAAAATCATTACGACGTCCTCGAAATCACTCCGAAAGCAACACAACAAGACATCAAAAATGCATATTACAAACTAAGTAAAATGTATCATCCAGATATGAATAAAGTAAGATTTTTCTTTCCCGAATTGACCTTTTAACCATGAAATTATTTTATATATCCAGGATAACGTTGAAGCAGCTGAAAAGTTTCGTGAAGTATCTGCGAGTTATGAGGTTTTGGGAAATTTTAAATTAAGAAAGTTATACGATAAAGGGATTTTACATACAGCTAGTCCGCAATATGCACAGCAAGCTGCACAAGAAGCAGCTGAGGATGATCCACAAACAAAGTTTTACAAACAGAGAATGAGGCGAACAGAAACACCTCAAGCTCCAGGCGAAACTCCAGTGTATGATTTTGATGAGTGGACAAGAAATCATTATGGATCAGCGTAAGATAAAAATTTCTGAAATTTTAACTTGAGATAAATAGTAATTTTATTTTTTTTAGTTTTGAACGGAGGATGAAGGCGAGAATGCGTCACAAATGGGAAATGGAAAAAGAAGAACACAAAATAAATTCTCTTAAAATGGATAAACTGATATATTGGATGATGTTAACTATTGGACTAATAGTATTATTTGTTCCTACATCTTATGACGAGCCGAAGCCATTACCGAAAGTTGATCGATAGTAAAAACTGAGACAACAATAAAAAGAATTGTTCAAAAATGTACATAAAAATGTTAAGATAAGTAGATCAATGTTGCAATGCATAATTAAAAAAAAAATATTTTATTAATAATTTTTGCTGCTTTTTTCATTTTCGCATAAATTGAATACAATATCGTTTAAAAATAAGCATAATTCATAACATGATTTATTTTGGAGGTCCAAAAAAGCCACCTGGCATTGGCATCGAATATCCCATTGGATATGGTGTTGATCCTGTATTAACTGGATATGGTAAGGCCCCGCCAGGTGATGGATAATAATTATTATGAGGAATACTGCGATTACCACCTTGTCGTCCTAATTCAACCATTTTGTCTGCTTTTAGTTTTCGATCGTGCATTTTTTTCCGTGACTCGATAAACTGATCAATAAAACTCTGAACATTTGTAATTTCCTTATCAAGAAATTGAGTGAAAATTTTCTCAGATTCATCTTCGGCCTCAGCTGCTGCAGATTGGAGTAATGCTTGAGCAGTATCATGACTCAAGTTGCCAGACTTTGATTTGTAATCATTGATTTTATCCTGCACTTGACCCACAAGAGCTTTTCCTTCTTCGGCCAATTCATTAACTGTGGCTTTCAGTTCGATTATTTTTGGTTCCTGTAAAATATTTTCTTCAGCGAGTGAACGATTCATGTTAAGCATAGTCTCTTTTTCATTCTCCAAGGATGAGAGCTGGAAATTAAACAAACAAAAATGAGTCATCATTGAATAAAACAAAGAAATTTGATGTACAAACCACTTCATCTACTCGTCTCTCCAGTTCATCATCATTATTCAATAATTCCTTGAGCTCGTCTGATGTTAGACATGAAATTGATGTCTGTATTTGGTTAATATATTGTTGATACATACTGCTTAACTAATTGTTATGAAAAATGGTCTGTCTCGTATTTTTTTTTGTGTTCGATGAAGTTTTTACTTTTGATGGATTAAATTTCAAAATTCAAATCTTTTATTTCCAATTTGTCACGGGGAACGATTTAAAATTAAGAGATTATAATGAAATTACAATGAAAACTTGGGAATCATTCTTTTTTTAATGATGAAATTTAAAGAGATAACAAAAATTTATTAATTTCAATTCTATTTTGACGTTAGGCAACACTGTTTCCCAGACTACAAAAATATTGCTGTGATTTCACTCAAAATTTATGGGTACGAATTTGAAGAACAATTTTACATGACGTTTTTAGTGCTTGAAATTTAAATATCTAATGATTTTTTGTTAACTTTTTAATTTGTTTTATGTTTTTTCTTTTAGTTTTTCATTTTAAAACCCTTAAAAACGTAGAAAGGTAAAAATTAATTAAATGACAATTATTCCTCTACACACAATGTGCATGCTGGGACCGTAATGAAAAATCAAAGAATTGGCAAACCGAAGTCTCTGTCAGACATCAATATCATTAAAAATTCCTTGATAATTTTCTTGCGATTTTCCGTAATTAATTAATCACACATTCAAGTGAAAATAAAATAAACGTGCAAATAACCGTACGACTTATCACAGTCAAGTGTTCATTACTCAGAATAATTTGTGTTTCGTGCCGAAAATTAAGTTCAAAGTTCTCTGTCCAAGAAAGCCAACCAACAAGGCAAATTGACAGCGCGGAACCCATCACATACACAACACACATTCTGTAATAATTATTACGTACAAAAATAATAAAATTCAATAAGAAAAAAAAAGAAAAGCATAAATTTTTATCTAATTTTCACATTGAAATTAACAGAAATTAACAATTCAAACTAGGAAACTCAAATAAATAACTCCAAAAATTTAAGTGTAAATCGAGATAACGAAGTGAAAATTCCAGATTGGAAAACAATAATATTGAAGTAATAATTTTGCCCGAAGTCCTAAGTTGACTCGTGGTTGATTATTTAACTTTTCTTGTTATTTTTTTTTGTAAATTTTTTATAAAAAATAAAATTGGCATTTCAAATTAAATTTAATACAAAAACTAAGATAACAATCGTCAAAGTGAAGTAAATGAACATAAAATTCAAAAAAATATTTGTTAAACATTAAATTGAATTCAACACTTCTAATAATTAACTTTAAAAGAAAATTAAAAATAAACAATTTCACAAAATAAATAGATTAAAATATGAAGCAAAATAATAGAAAGAATCAACGTACTTCGGCAACCAGGTAATGTTTTGATTATTTTGTATTTTGTAATAAATCATGAAATGTTCAAAAAGGCATATGGTCGCTCGCATGATTTTGGGTCATCAGTATGTAGTCAGATGCTTTGAAAGTGAGTGAAAAATTGTCATTGTGTGTGTGTTATAAGTGCAACAAAGAAAATTTATTTTGGCAAGCATTTTATTGTTCTCAATTTTCCCCCTTTTCATATTCCATATGTGTGTAAGGTGATTATTTTGTCTATTTATTGAGAATCTTCAGTGGTGTCCGAATCAAAATGTTCTGATGGGAGTTGTGAATGTGTTTCAAGAAAAATTTATCTTACTAAATTTTAAGGGAAATTGAAAATGTTACATTTCCTAAAAAAAATGTTTGAATTTTGATCCAAGACTATGATTATAATTTCACGCTGCCACTGTTTTATCTACACTTTGTATCACGCATGCCTGAGAATTTAACATTTTTTGAGAAAATGAGTTCTTTTTTTCATTAATATATTAAATGCACTTCTTCGCACACCATATCTACTGAAAGTAGAGAAGAAAAAAATTTTGTGTGTAAAAAAAATTTTTTAAACTTTGATTTTTTAGATAATTAAAAAGCAAATGCTTTCAAAAAACTTTTAATCAAAACGAAATTTTAGCATTTTGTCAAAGTGTCTAGTCGGTTATTTTGTGTGCATATTATATTGTTCTATATATTGTTAAATGCATCTCATCCTAAAGTGCCCAAGTGTCTAGTCGAAGAAAAATTGTTGAGTGTTTTATTATAATATAAAAAAATAGACATAATCCAAAGAAGAACAAAAGCGATAAAATCGATTTGAATTGTGATGCGAATGAAAAATATGGGAAATTCTTCATTATTATCCAGTTCTCATTTATTATAAAAGTGTGATAAAGTGAATCTATATTTTAATAGGCCGCAACGGAACCGTGTCCCACCAGAAGGTGTGTACAGTAATCATCCTTATATGCATGCGGCTACCTCACAAGTAGGAAATACTGTTTTTGTTCAAACTCAATCAGGAGCCGTTTATGAGGGTATTTTTCGAACATTTTCATCAGGTTTTAATGTAAGTATGAGTGTCAATTTTTACTTTCATATTAACTTAATTAACACATTAATGATGTGTGTATGTAGGTTGCATTAGAAGTTGCACATCGTGTCGATTATCCAGTGAATGGTGAAGAGCCCAAAATTCAAATAGATACCGTATTCAATACGTTCATATTCAAATTAGAAGATATTGTCAGTATTTGTGCAAAAAATGTTGATTTAGATTATGCCACAAGAGACACTTTCCAAACGGACACAGCAATTTCAAAGTGTAATGGTAGTTCGCGGTCTGAAGATCGAGAATTAGAGCCTTGGGATCCAGCTGGTTCAGGTTTAACAAATGGTGATTATGATCTCAGTTTGCAATTAGAAAATGATTCACATGGCTGGGATGCGAATGATATGTTCCAGAAAAATGAGTCTATTTATGGTGTTCAGTCAACATTTGATCAATCATTAGCCGGATATACAGTACCAATTGAAAAGAAAAATACAAAAGATTTCAGGTAAGTCAATTTTATTTAAATCTAAAGACTTTTTTTTCTATCCATCTCTATTATACAAGTAACAATATTTAAATAAATCACTTCCGGAACTCTTAACGCATTTCAATTGATGCTGTTTATGAAAGAGAGTCATATATTACAAACATGCTTATTGTTTTATTATTTTTTTTTTATTTTTCGCTTATGCGTGATCATCAACAGAGAGAAAGAAATTGAAGCTGAAAAGATTGCGCAGGAAATAGAGAAAAATCCAGCATATCGTGAAAGAGTCGACTTAGAGAATAACGACGAATTAGATGATGAAGAATCAAAATTCTCGGCTGTAATAAGAGATAAGAGTTCATCTTCACCACTACCCCAAAGACAAGAAAGACAACATCACCTTCAGGAGTCACGACAAACTGAACATAGATCAGAGTCAGCACAAAGTAATACAAATAGCAGGGAAACGCACAATAACCGTGATTCAAGAGGTCCAGACAGTAATCGTCAAGAAGTGCGTGAAAATCACATTGACAAAAGTGCACAAGCTTCTGTGTCACCACCTACAGTTCAGCACCAACAACAACCACAGCCTCAAAGGCAACAAGAAATTCCCCAAGTATCTGCTCAGCCAGAACGTGTATCAAATCAAGTGTCACAACAACAACAACTTCAAGAGAGAAATCGTGAATTACATCACCATCACCAACAACATCAACAAAATCAAGTTCAGCATAATAGTGGTAATTCAAATAATCAAAATATGCCGAATCAATCTATGCATTCAGTTGCGCAACAAAATATGAATGCGCAAAATACCAATAATGTGCCCCCGGCCAAATTTGTGCCTGCATCAAAACGAAATATGAATAAAGGTGGTAATAAATTGGTCCGAAGTACTCCACCACCACCAAATAGTAATAACTCAACTAGTGGTCCTCCAACTCCTCAAAGTCCACAAACCCCTCAAGTTCAAAATCATCCACAACAACAAGGAGGTAAACAGAATAATTACATGATGCAACAACAACCACAAAATATGGGTCCTGCTCCACAATATATCTCACATGCAACAACATTATATACACAACATGTGCATAACCAAGCAACAGCCGGTAAATTGAATGGTCAGGAACAAAATTCAAATCAAAATAACAAGATGGGTCAACGATCATTTCCTCGATATCCACAAAATGCAAATGTTAGTGCACCACCACCTCCACAAAATGTCGGACCACAAATTAAAAATATTCAACCACAACAAATTCAAATGGGAAAACCTTTGCATCATGTTCATGTTACTCATATGCCACCACCAAATGTTGATGGTCAGCCTGCAACTCATGTTGTTGTTGGACCACATCCGATTGTTATTCAGCAGCCCATTTTACAACCTACTGGCATTCCAAATCAAAGTCAAATGCCACAAAGACAACCCAGATCACGAGAGGAAACAACACAAGAATTCCGTAAATTTCACAATAACTTTAAATTGGATACTTCCTCACATCCACAGGACAATAGAAATCAACAGCAACAACAACAAGCACCTCCTCAAAATCAACAACAACAAATTTCACAAAATGAAAATACTGCCCAGATTCAATCTCAGCCAATACCTAATCATCAACAGCAACAACAAAGTAAGACACAACGTGAACAGAGACAACAACAACAACAACAATCTGGACCAATTGTGAATGATGCAAATGGTGGACATCAACAAATTCAAATGCAACAGCAAAACCAACAAACACCAGTTACACCAAATGTCCAAGGATCACACCAACAAGGACAACAAAGTGTGGTGAATAGTTCTGGTGGTAATAACAGTGAAGGTGATAAGTCGGGAGCGGGAGGCAGTACTCCTGGAACTAAGAAATTCGTACTTAATCCAGCTGCGAAACCATTCACTCCTAGAACCCCAGCCACACCTAGTGCTACAAGGTAGGTTTTCAAAATTTTTTTAATACATTTTAAATGAAACTAATTTTAAATTTTATTCAAAAATAGACCACAAAACTCTCGACCACATACTCCACAAACTCCAAGCTCTGCAATACAACCTGGTCAAGTGATGACATATGCTCCTTCTCATACGCCTGGACCAATAGTAGCAGCATCACCAAGTCAACCACCAATGATGACACTTCCAGCAACATATGTTGTCCAACCACCTCCCAATTTCCAACAACCTAGACAACAGAAACGACCAATGGGTAAACACTTATATATTAATTACATAAAATTAAACCTTCGAGCTAAAATTTTTAATTAATTTAAAGTACAACCATCACCTGCTCAAATTCAAGTAGCAGCTGCAACAGGCCAACCACTGCTCGCCCCAGGACCATATGTTTTTCAACCACAGGCACCAACTCAATATGTACCACCAACATATACGTTCCGAATGCCATATGATGGACAGCCACAAATACAATATTTGGCAGCAACTCCTCCATCAACCACTCCAAGTCCAGGTCAAGCACAACAATTCCATCCTGGTCCTCAACCATCACCAGCTAGTCAAGCCACAACTTATATGCAAGTTCAACAACAAGGCCCACACTTTTCAGGTAATTTTGACATCAAAAACAAATTCTTTTTATGCAGTGTTGTCACATTTGATTACTTAAAAAATTTCAAATTTAATGGGAAAAAATGGAACAAATTAATCTTAGTAATGAAACATCAAAAACCTGACTTCCATGAATACTGTGGCTCACTTCTATGGAATGATAAAAAAAATCTTAAACTTTTACTTTTCTTAAATTTTTTATTCTAGGTGCTGGAGGCTTTTATAACGTTAACTGTAAGCATTTAGGTTTTAAGTCCTTGATTCATAATTGCCAAAAATAAAATAAAATTTCAATGCAGTTTCAAAGTTTATAACTCTTAACAAAACCGTTTAAAAAAAATGTGACTTCACTGTTTTGAGTTCATTTAACAAAAAACTGTTTCTAAAACTTTTGCAATTTTTTTTCAGTTCCTATTCTAACAACAAATGGCCATCAGCTCATGCAAACTCAATTTTATCAACCCCAACCTGGCCATCATCCCCAACAATACATAATCATGCAACCATCCAATAATCCTAGTGCCCAGTAGCATACAACCAATGCGAGTGCTAGCACAAATGTGACGCCTCGTCCTCCGCCCATCATAGTTCATACAGCAACCCCAACCGGAGTTAGTACTACAACAAATGCACATCAGTCTCAGTCAAATACAAATAATCATCAGCAAAATTCTCAGCAGCAGCAGCAGCAACAGTCACAACAACAACCACAACATCATCATCATAGTCATCATCATCAAACAATGACAACTCAACAAAATCATACAAATGCATTAAAATTGCAACAACAACATCAACAGCAGCAGCAGCAGCAACAACAACAACAGCAAAATGTGCATCAACAAACATATTCGCATCATCATCCACAATTAGTCAACAATAATTATCACCCAAACACTAATAACAACAACAACAATAATAATAGTAATAATAATAATTCAAGACCACAGCGGAGAAAATAAGGTTTGTACATTTTCAAATGAAGACCATTTGCGTGCTATATTTAATAGGAAATCATCTAGGTAATAATTTAATAACAATAAGTAATAATTAAGAAAATCATCCCTTAAATTAATATAAACAATAAAAAAATATGTACAGAAATTATCCTATTCGTAAAAATTTAATGACAAACCTCCATTTGCATTACTTTTATCAAATTATTTTTTTTTTATTCGTGTTTCTACTCTTTTCATTAAAATAATCATGGAGAAATGGCATATTATATTAAAATCTAGTCAAATTTCTTTAAATTTTATCCATTTATAACCTTTTATTTTTTTGAACCAAACTTGTCTGTTAAAAAAATCTTGTTGATTTCATGGAAAAAAAAGTTAAAAGGAAAGTTATTAAAATTCATTTCAAAACTACATGTAAATGTATGATAATATGCATCAAAAAATGACACATGATTGTCTCGTGAAACAACAAAAAAAAGAGTAGAAACGTTTGTCCAATTTTTTCTTTAAACTGTAAAAACATTTCTTGTAAATTTCACTAAATTAATTAAGTTATTTATAATGTAAAAAGTCCTAAATCATGTTTAAATGAAAAAAAAAATATTAATATGTAATTAAGTTTGTAATGTAAATACTGATGATGATTAAAAATGAAAGAAAGATTTTTACCTTTAAAGGGATGATCAAATTCATGTTTTTATTGATACATGGAAATACGTTGAAGTGATTTTAGATTAAATTTTTGCATTGTTTGCTGTAAAAAACAAAAAAAAATAAATTAATTGAATAATTTTTTTAAATTTCGTTTAAGGCGGTTCAAAACAATTTTAAAATATTTTACCTCACTCTTCAATTGAAAGGGTGAAGAGGGCAAAAAAATACTCTATATTTGGGCAACTTCAGTGTCTTGTTTTATTCTCTTTAAAATTTAACAGTAAAATTTAAAATTAAAAAAAAAAAAATCCGTTATTTTTTTTGACAATTTTAGTTGACAAGTAAGAGCTTTCCTGAGGAGATTGACAAAACATTTAAAAGTTAGTCTGAATCGCCTAAATTATTTTTTCTTTTAATTTTAATTACAATTAAATTAAACATAACGAATATACATAAAAAGCCTTAAATCAATATTGCTTGAGGTAGATGAGTGCCTTTGCTTAAAAAAATTAAAAGAAAAAAAATTACAATTATTTTTCTCAAGAATAAAATATTGGAAAATTCAAATTATTTTTTGATTTCAATGTTTTTTTTTTATTATCTGAATCACTTCAATTGACATCACCTTTCAAAGAATTCAAAGTAAAAACAGTTGAAAATTTTTTTATGTTCGAACGATTGACTGAAATTACTGATCATTATAAAATTTAAGGGCTTTTGTAAATAAATAAATGACATTAAAATTAAATAAAATAACTTATAAAATGAATGAATGACTGAATTTGTATGAAAAATGAAATTATCATTAAAATGCGTGTATCATATTGCTGAAATTAGTATTTAAAAACACACAATACAAAAAAAAATATTATAATTTATTATTACATTGAATATTGCTTTAGTAAATAAATTTTTATTTATCACTTTAAAAAAAGTGAGGATAAAAAATTAGTTTATTAAAACAAAATTCTGTATTTGAATGAAATAAACTCTGGCGTGCATGAAATTTGTGCTGATTTATACATTTAACAAAAAAAAATAAAGGAAAAGACTTTTTCTAGGACATACATATTAAATATACATAACAAAAAAAAAATAATTAATAATTAATATTGTGTTATATACAAATTAGAATATACAACTTTGAAGAAGAACAACAACAACAAAAAATGTACATAATTTTGCTTTTTTTTATTTTATAAGTTCCGTTCATAATGATAATAAAAAAGAAAATATAAGAATATTAAAAATAAATAACTTAAGGAATAAATAAAACAGAAATATATCGCAAATTTAGTGAAATTATGAAATGAAATTAAACGTTGAATGAAAAAAAAAATATTGAAATATGAATAAGTAGGAAAAATTGAATGTTATTCTATTGAAAGGAAAATTAAAATGAAAAAAATTATGGGAATGAAAGTGAACGTATGACTGATTTAGAAGAGTTATTAAAATTCAAATTGATACTAGGAAAGATTTTATCAAACAGTATCATCTCAAAAACAAATTAAAATTATTATTAAAATGCGATTTTAATTGACAGTGAAATTCAATAGCGTTCCTCAATAACATTAAAAGCTGTTGAATTAAATAATAAAAGTTTCAACAGTTGAAACAACTGTCAAAATTTATGTAGGCGTATACGTGGTTTAATTTAATTAATTTTTAAACGATTAAGCTACGTTTTCGCCGTTGAAACTATTGAATTCTCGTTGAAAGTCAATTTAAAGTATTTTATATATCATTATTAAATTTGTTTGACAACTTAATTCATAATAAATAGATAGTTTTATTTATATTTCATAAATAATACATAATTTTTCTTATAACATGAAAAAAATTAAAAAAAACTAAATAACTATTTCACGAGAATTAAATGACGCACTCACTAAATAAAGATTTAAGCAGTTTTAATTCAACAACTTTTACCTATTATTGAGGAACACAAATGAAAATTTTATTAACGCATGAAATTGTAATGAAAACAAAATATAAAATTGAAGATTGTAAATCATAAAATTATGTTACTGCTTAAGATGTTTATGTAATCAGATGAAAAATTTCTGATTTTAAGGCATTCACGAAGAGCAGTAGCACAATTTTGTTATTTGCATTCTTGAATTAGCATGAAAAATCAAGAAATGAAACCAAACTAGGTAAAATAAAATAATATTATAACAAAAAAAAATAATATTTTATAATTTTTAGATAATATAAAATTGATTGAAAAGCAAAAATGTTCAGATATAGACATGAATATGGGATTTCAAAGGCAAAACTGACGATTTTTCTTATTTTTTATTTTAAAATTGATGCTATTTAGCCTTATTCAGTAGTCAGTTTAGGTTTAAAATCGTTTTTTTACTATTTTTCGTATTAAAATTTCTGTTATTTGTTTATTTTTTGTTAAGTTTTCTACAATTTTCATCTTTCTCTCTGTAAATTCAATTTTTTTACTTTCCCATTTAAATTTTTATTTAAAAAAATCGTCAATTGCGTTAATTTGCTTAAAAGCAAGATGAAAAACTTGAATCTAGACTTTTATCTTCTGAATAATTTAAACGTTCAATTTTGCATATGAAATGAAAGCAAAAAAAATGATCCTTTGAAGAAAAATTTAATAATTTTAAATTAAATTCAATTTAATCTGAAATCAAGAAAAAACGGAAACTGAACTGAAAAATTTACGTTTCGAATGGAAAAAAATGATATAAAAAAAATTATCACATGGAAAGAAAAGTGCAGTAAAGTAATTAAGTTTTTTTTCCTTTTTTTTTGAAATAAGAAAAAAAGTTATCCAAATTACACATCATATTGTTAACCTTCCTATCCTCCCTCTCCTATTTAAAGAAATATGGATATGAAATGAAAATGATTCCAAAAAAAACATATTTAAATGAAAAAAAAAACAATCGAATCAAAATTAATGACAATTTTCTAATTAAAATAAGCAATAGTTTATAAACGTTATTACCTGTATTCCTTTAAATTATCCTTAAATTTTTTTTTAATAATAAATTTTTGGTTAAAATGATAAAATTCATCTGTTCCCTCATATTGTGATCATATTACCTCATTACACATTAATTTTTCAATGTTGACTGTCGATTTATAGATGTGTAATTGAATAAATTCTCTATTATTATAATTATATTGTTTTAAAATGAAAAGAAAAACTCCCTGTTTACAGCTTTTCAATGTTAAAAGCTGATTCATTTGTTATTTGTTTTTTTTTTTTGATTTTGATAAAAATATTTAAAAAAAATAGTTTTTAATTATTAAAAAACGCATATTGAAATGATTTATAAACCAATAAATGATATCTGCATATAGAATGAAGAAGAAAAAAAAATATTTAAAAAAATAATAAAAAAAAATATACATAAAAGGCCAAAAAAAAAATAAAATGTGTTTTCATTTCTCCTTTTAGCAGACATTCAACCACCATTGAAAGTACTCGATCGATAACTTACTTGTCAAAAGCAGATGAAATGTCTGGATTTTATAGTCACATACTTATAATGGGGAAAGTTGTTTTTGTTCTTTTATGAAATGGAAATCGTTTTCCCTCCATTTCTATTATTTTGTAGTAAAAAGTTGAAAATGGATGCTGTATTGACCCAAATTGAAGGAACCTTATTCACAGATAACTTGAACTTTTGCTCAAAAGGGTAACATATTCAGGATTACTAGACTTAAATCCCATTTAGTATCATTTCCTCGTGGAAAAAGTGGTTCTCCCAAATTTTATTTCGTTTTTTGGATTTAGAACCGCTTATATCCAGACTTTTTGGGTTGAATGGATTAAATTCCATTCCGGATCTGAGTACTGTACTAACCCTTGTACCCAACCCTCGTCAGACCTGGAAGACCTCAAGACATCTGAATCTTATCTGATTGAAATATCAAAAACAACCAATTTAAAATAGAAAAAAAATCCGGAAATATTCCCTCTTACCACTAATCCTTCATTTCCTTTAAGTATCCTCTCAAAATAAAAGTTGCATAACAAATCAATGTTTCAAAACAAAAAACATATTTCATTGTATAAATAAAAGATTTAGGGTTTCGAAGCAATTGTCCAACAGTTAGATCATTGAATTTTTACTTAATATTTAAACATTCATATTTAGCTAAGAATGTTTTAAAAATCATTGTATTTACTAATTTTGATCTTGTTCTTTCAATTTCTACAATTTATAGACGAAAAAAATAAGTAGAACTTGATAAAATATTGGATTTAAAAATTCATGTGATTTAATAGTTATTGGACAATTAATCTATTGACTAGGACGGTAAATTAGTTTCTGGACAGTCAATTTAAATACATATTTAATCAAATTATCATTATTTTCATCAATCAAATTTGTAATTGAATATGTTTACTCTTGATTTCAATTAATAATATTTTATAAAATCTTAATTTTCCTTGATATTTTTGAATTTAAAAAATTGCCATTTTTCATCACATAAACACAATCAAATTTATTGTCCGGCCATATTCGACACACAACAAAATGTTCTGTTCAAAAACATATGTTTTTTGTATCTATACACATACGATAAAATATTGTCCACGCAACTGATTATTGTGCGTCTCATAATATGTATTTGCAATGGATTTTTGATTTACTTATTTTGTTAAAAAAAATGTGTTTTAATTATAAAATATTATATCAAATCAAAAGTTCAGAGTCTAAATAACTCAAATATGTAAAAATAACAATATAAACAGTGAAAAATGCCTTTATTTATTTAAGTTGAAAATAACGAAGAACAGCCATTTTCTTATTATGATGCAGAGAGGTGAACATTATTTTTTCTTTTAAAGAATAAAGTATATTTTTTCACAAAAATATCAAAAAAATCTATTTAGTTATGCAGTGCAGATTCTGAATTATCTGTCACACTTTTTGTTTTATAAAAATATATTAATTTTCATTGATAAATAAAAGAAAACTCTTGATGCGTCCTAAAACTGTTCTGTCCCATAACTAATTTGAAACCCTATCTCATTTTTATTTGCTGTGATTAGATAATGCAACAATAAAATGTTCTTCAAACAATAAAACAACGTTATGCATGAAACATATTTTTCCTCATGTAAATGTCATTTTATTAATACATACACAATGCCATCCTTGTAAAATTTTTTCTTATTTTATTTAAATAAATGATTTGTTTCAAAAAAAAAAATAAATAAAATATAAATTGTTTCCGAAACATAACCAATTCCTGAACAATGTACACACTTCAAACACACGACCTCTTCAACACATCATCAGTATTGTTCAGGATGTTTTGAATTGCGGGTTGTGGCTTAATTGTACATCATCACTGTAAAATGATAAATAATAAAAATGAAATAATAAAATAAATAGATGCGATTATTTTTTTGTATGAATTGTATTAACAAAGGGTGAGAATTCCGAGAGAATTTTTAAACATAATCATCAAATTCTAATAAGAAATTCACTTTCATAGGCATTCGGATGTGAGAGGATGTTAAAAGAGGGCGGTACCAGAACCAGTTGAAATAAGTAGTGTGGAAAATTACATCTTGATTAATTGGCCGTATACACGTGTGTGTGTGTGTGTGTGTGTGTGTGTACGATATGAAAAGTTTTTGCATTGCAACATAAAATAAAATAAAAATAGAATTAAATGCAATGTTATTATTTGTGCGGTAATTGTAGGGTCATGATGCATGAGAAAAAATAACAAACATGATTTTTATTATGGGATTATTTGTAAGCTAATTGTCCTTTGGTTATGATTGTTATTATGATTTTTTTATCAATCAACCCTATGAATAAAAATGTTGTTTTCTTTGATGTGATCAATTTTTAATTTGATCTAATTAACTCATGAATGACTTGTAAAAGAGATTGAATTTCAGATAAGGTGTTAACATTTGATTATTAATTAAATCAATGCGACCTGCCTTAAATTAAGATGGGGCTCTAAATTCCAGTGGTTCCTTAAATCAAATTGTGAGTAAAAAAATAAACTTTAATGAATGGGTTACTCGGCACTGATTGAAAGTTGTGTAAAAAAAATTCATTTTCTTTCGGTTTTTGACCAAATTTTCCATTATTTGGCGTCTGGTCCAAGGTCCATGGATGATAAGTTATTGAATTTCAGCTCATTTGATGACCTTCTTTGAAATTTGTAATTGCATTTCATTGAAATTTTCTCTAAATATAAAAACATAAGATTAAAATCTCATTCACTACAGAAAAAAAATAATTTAAATTACACATTGATGTCCTTGCCTTTAAATTAGCAATGTCACATGCAGCATCCAATTCAATTATTATTATTTCAAATGTCACGGCAATATAATAATTTTCGAGATAATTTCTTTTTCCTTACCATACAATTTGAAAGTTAAATGATAAAATATTTCCGCTACACATCAATACAAATAATATAAAAGGACACGTGAACAATATGCTTTTGCGTATGACTACTCACGTGTCTTAAATTATTTGTTTAGCACTATTTTCGCTAAAGGCGATAGATGTTAAATTTTTTTTTTAAATATTCATTGATGATTGGAAACGATATAAATAAAATATAAAATGATAAAAACAAAACTAGATCATTAGAAATTGTTAAAATTATATATGAATGACATTAAACTTAAAAAAAAAAATCTGATGAAAGGGTGCTTGATCCAAAGCGTATGTTGTCCTTACATGGGAAATATGTTTTTTTTTCAAGAGGGATAAAATTGAATCGGATCGTAGATAAATCCTGTTATAAAAATAAATAGATATTGTTTGTTGGATTCACTTGAGTTGATCTTGTTTTGAATTGATGATGTTCGTTTTTAAATTCATTGCAATCAATCGTGAAATTTATCTATTGTTGTGATTGAGGGTAGATCGATGTTTTTAAAAGCATGTGAATTGTAAATAAATATTCATTTATATGAATGAATTATAATTATGGTGTGATAATTATATCAATGATGTGGTATGTTAATGAGGGTGAATTTGTGTAAATTAGCATAATTTTGTGTAAAATGTATGGAACCTGCAAATGTATTTAATGAGGGTCCGCAAAATTCTTATAAGAAAACCATTCATAGTCATATATATGATCATATTGAATCTTACCGAGCTCAAAATTGTAATCGGGATATTTACTGGTCATTGTACAGAAGGAAAATCGGCTACGTGGGTTCATTTAGATTCCATTTTAGTGTTGTTTCATCTCTTAGGACGTAAAACTTTATCTGATATTTTCTTATTATTTAACTGAATAATCTTTTCAAATATTCTTATCTTATTCTCTTTATTGCATTACTTTCCTACAAATAAGTTATATAAATAGAGATTGATATTCAAACATATGTTTTGTGACATATCACATTCAGTATTCTTCTATTCTGTTTAGTAGTTGTTTTGATTTTTCTTGAAATAGAGCAAATTTACAGAATTTTCTCAACATAAATAAATTTTTCTGTAAAGGTCATTCAAAAATTTTAATAAAATCTCAAAATGACAATAACTGATTATGAAAATGATGAGGAAATCAAAATATTTAGGGAATATTTGAGGATTCCGTCTGTTCATCCAAATATTGATTATGGTAAATTTTACATTTAATTCATAAATTTCATTACAATTTTTTACCAACTCTTAGAACCCTGTCTTACATTTATCAAGAAACAAGCAGAAACCTTAGACTTAACATACAATGTCTACTATCCAAAGAACCCAAAGAAACCGGTCGTTATTTTGACCTGGAGTGGATCTGACTCCAAATTGCCAAGTATTTTACTTAATTCTCACATGGATGTTGTGCCGGTGTTCGAGGTAATTTCAATTCATGTCGTATTTCAAATCTGAACTTGAAAGAAAATTATTTTTTTTTACATTCCATTTCAGGAACATTGGACTCATCCACCATTCGCTGCTGAAATGGACAAAGATGGTAAAATATTTGCTAGAGGTTCTCAAGATATGAAGTGTTGTGCTACGCAATATCTTGGTGCAATTAGAGCTCTGAAGAAAACTGGTTTTGTTCCAAAACGAACAGTGCATTTATCATTTGTACCTGAAGAGGAAATCGGCGGAGTTGAGGGAATGCAAGAATTTGTGTTGAGCAATGACTTTAAAGCGTTAAATGTTGGTTTTGCTCTCGATGAAGCGATTGCTTCTGCGGATGACCATTTCCATCTGTTTTATGCAGAAAGAAGTATTTGGCGTAAGTTGAATAAAATTTAAAATAAAAAAAAATATTCATTTAAATTAAATCAATAGACGTCCATTTTAAAATAAATGGAACGCCTGGTCATGGGTTAGTTTTGTTACCAGAAACAGCTGGACAGAAAGCAACTCGTTTAATGAGTAAACTGATGGCATTTCGCGAAACTCAAGTCAAACGATTAGCTGAAGATCCAAAACTTTTGATAGGTGATGTCACTACCGTTAATTTGACTAAAATGTCGGGAGGTAAATAATTCAATTAAAAAAAAGTTTTTGCTAAATGTTTTCGTTGAAGGTGTTCAATGTAACGTTGTTCCACCTCAATTGGTAGTTACTTTTGATATGCGATTAGCTCTTGATGTGGATCATGAAGTATTTGAGAATCAATTGAAGCAATGGTGTGAAGAAGCAGGAGGCAATATTGAGATGGAATTTCAAATAAAGAATCCTTATGTGGCTCCAACAAAAATGGATGAAACCAATCCTTATTGGAATGTATTTAAATCAACACTTGATGATCTGTAAGTTTTTTTGAGGACATTTTAATAATTTTTTCAATGCATTTCATTTGATTTTTTTAAC
Organism: Culicoides sonorensis; assembly: GCA_900002565.1. Taxonomy (NCBI): domain Eukaryota; kingdom Metazoa; phylum Arthropoda; class Insecta; order Diptera; family Ceratopogonidae; genus Culicoides; species Culicoides sonorensis. Next base: position 159,206 of record LN483452.1, on the reverse strand, counting down.
AGTGGATTAAAAGTAAAGCCTTGCATCCAACCAGGAGCCACCGATATTCGATTTGTTCGACGTGTTGGAATTCCAGCATTTGGATTTATGCCCATTAATAATACGCCATTATTATTACATGATCATGATGAATTTCTAGAGGCCTCTACTTACCTTAAAGGAATCACCATTTACACTAAAATTATTGAAAATCTTTCGAATATGAACTGAACCCTCTTATTTTTCTTATTTGAAATTTAATTCTTTATTGGAATAAATTATTAAAAAAAATAAATAAATTTTACTCTAAATAATAAAAAGGAAGACAATTAAAATTTCAACACATTGCACACTTGTAACGTTAATTCAACAATTAACAATAATTACATGTGATGTGGATGACATCCACCCATTGTTGACATTCCAGGATCTGCTCCAAGCGCAAGACTAGTAAGCATCGTTCTCCGACCCGGATTCACTCCCAAATTTTCCCAATTAATCCATGAAAGTCGTGCAGTGAGATCACTCGTGTTCCAATTAGCTCTATCAGCTTTAATTTCGCCTCGCAAACATTTTTCAACATATGTCAATGGATCATAGTCCGTTTCAAGCACTTCTCTCAATAAAGCAATGTATGCAATAGCTAATCGCAATGTATCAATTTTACTGAGTCTCTTTTCATATGGAAATGTGGGAACGTGTGTTCGTAACTCATCGAATGCGGTATTGATACTGCTGTGAAAAAGCAAAAAAAAATAAAATTGATTGTATAATGATTTAAGGATATTAAATTTAAAGTAGAGCAATATTTGCTTCTCATGCGAAATTTAATGTATCACAAGCTATTGTAAGACAAAAAAATTGTACTCACCTTAAAATGGATGCATGCCTAGAAAAATTGATAGAATTAATATTTTGAGAAGCAAATATTTTTTATTTTAATTTCTAACTTTTACTATTTTTTGATAATTTTGATAAAAAAAAACTCACCCGTTTGGTGCAGATCGAACCATTCTTTTTCTTTCTCGTACAGCACCAGTTTGTTGTCTTTGCATTTTATAACTTCCAAAATGTGCATTTCCAAGTGACGATGATGAGCCTGATGTTTGATTGATTGAATCCAAATGTTCGGAATGTTGCAAATATTGTAATTGACGTAAATTGGAGGAATTTAAACGAAGATTATTCGAATTTTGTTGATTATTTACAGCTAATTGATGGGATGCATAAACACATGAAGGTAAGTCTCCGATTATTTCGTCATCGAAGTTGTGGAAACTGTAATATTTTAAATGAATATCAATTTTAAGTAAAAATCTGATCGAAGTTTTTCGTATAAAAATTCAAATTAAGGGAAATTATTTTTAAATTTGACGTAGCTTTAATTAAAAGTCATCACATGAGTATAAATTTAACTTTTATTTCACTTTTTCAACAACTTCAAGGGTATCACAACTGTAAATTTGAGATTTTCCAATTATTTCAATTTTAAGTCTTATTTTTTTTTTAATTTTATTTAATTTTTTTGATTTTCAAATAAAAAAACACACCTCATTGGAGGAGATGAGGACGAATCTGGTATCTGACTTCTACAAATTTTATCCATTTTTTCAATGTTAATCCTTTTGTATTAATATTAATTTATGTATCTTTTTTTTTTAATTTTGCACTAATATAAGTGATTGTTTTATTTTTTATTAATCGTTGAATCAATAATCCTTAAATTAAAATCTTATTTCACCTTCACCGATTAACCGAGAAATTTCAATTGAATGAAATCCCAAGAGAAAACTCAAATTTATATAAAATTAATCAAAGCCACACCTACCAAAATGGAATCCTTTTATCCTGCTACACTACTTCTATGGAGTTGTATGCACTATAGATATACACAAATTGAACCAATCAGGAACGAGAATGGAGAAAATTTTGCTTTTAAATGATATTCAATCAAAAAAATGATAACTAATTTTTTTTATTGTTAATTTTTTATTGAACGATAATAAAATACGATTAAAAATTACAAAGATCACAATTTTTGGCATGAAAGATCATTTTTTTCCGAAATAATATGATTAGTATCAAACAAGCATAATATAATGATATAATTAATGACTGGGTTATAACTTCATTTAATTGTAGTGTTATAAAAAATTTCAAATAATATTTTAAAATTCAATCATTAACGAGCAATGTTTCGCTTATATCCATTAAATCTTCATCTTCAAAATTAACGTTGAGTGTATCAAATTTATTTATCAGATCAATTGTTGCATCTTTTGTTTTCTGGGAATCCATAACACCATTTGATTGAACAACCACTGGAGAAATATTTTCTTGGGAACTAAACGAGTGACTGTTCAAAAGTGATCGAACTGGATTTGCCTTTACCCGATTTGAGGGTGATGCTGATTTTGTTAATAAATTGTTTTTATGTCCAGAATTTTGGTGAATTTGTGATGACATCAGTGTTTGGTCATTCAATTGTATTTTCGGACTTAAAAGTGAATTTATTGAAATTCGGTTGGTTTGAGGTGTGAGAAATTGCGGTTTTGGAATGGTTTTTTCTGTTAATGTTTGTTCGAGGTTCGAAAGTGTAGAGATTGCTGATTCATCTGATTTGGCTAAACTTATATTGCTGTTTTCAAGATTAATGTTTGGTGGAGTTTGATTAACGCGACTTGATTGGTCCAAAACAGTTGAGGAAAATACGTTTGCGTTTGATGGCATCACCATGGAATAGGAATCTAAGCGTGACATTGATCCAAAAGTTTTTTGTGGCGGTTTAGATCCGAATAATGCAGCAGAATTAATAACAAATTTCGGTTTATTTTGACGTGATGTTTTCTGAGCCACTGGTTTTGGTGAAATAAATACCGATCTCTCATGTTTTGGGGAAAATTTAAGCTCTTTTTGAGACATTTGCAGTAATCTTGAGTGTGACATATTCAATTTAGTCATATCACGATTTCCCATTCGGCCACATAACATATTCACCATACTTAAATCATCAGATTCCTTTGTATTGATGGAAATTGGTGGTGTTCCAAAGAATCCTTGAAGTAATTGAGGATCATGATCTCGTACCATGACTTTGGAATTTTCAACTTTTGTCACATTTAAATCATCATTCAATTTATTTAAAAACGTTTTGAGTTGCATTGAAATATTCATGATTTTTGAATGTAAATCATTTACGATTGCAGAATCAACTTTCATATCATCCAAATCACGAACAGGACATTGACTAATCAAAGCAACGACATGCTCAATAGAGAAATGGACCAATTTTATCACTTTAATTATGTCAATGTATGAATTTATTTGTGATTCCTTCTCTTCAGTAAATCCAAGTTTGTCTTCCACTGATTTAATTGCTTCTTTCACATTCTCTGAATTGTATCTCGGATGCTTAAATTCTTGTGGTTTTAATAAATTTTGACCGTGTTTACAGATTCGATCAAAACTCGCAATACATTTCCTCATATTTTTCTGTTCTTCTTGAATTTTTTTAAATTTGTTACTGTTAACTTTCGCCCATGCATCAAAAAAGTAACTTCTTTCATCTTTTTTAACTTTAATCACATTTTCAAAAACCAAATTGATAGCCTGATCAATTATCTCTGTTTTTTTTTTAATCTCACTGATGTCTGAAATCACAATTTTTCGCAAGTCCACAGCAATTTCAGTTATTAAAGCATTTTTTTCAAGTAATTCCTTACAAATATATTCTCCAACATTATTTTTAACCTCGATATTTGTAGCATTTTTTCGGGCAACAACTTCATTTACAACCAACAGAATGACTTTTAACAAGAACTTCATGAATTTAATGCCACCTGGAATCACAACATGCATAGCTTTGATTTTATCCATCTTCAATTTACCTTGATCAATCAGATAATTGATATAATCAACAGTGGAGGTTCTGAAACGATAAAATCATGAACGCAAAATAATAATTAAATAATTTTGAGATCTTACCTGAAAAGACCTTCATCCTTTTTCTCCTTGATTGGCCAATAAAATCGTTTCTTGAATTCTTTTTCGTCCAAAACCGTGAATAAATAGTGTGTGGTATGAATAAACGCATTTGTATTATTTTTAATGAACATTTTCTGGAACAAAAACCAATTTAAATTGAATGAAATTACGAGAAGAAATTGAATACCTCTTGATAAATCGCCATAAACTCATCAGAAGCTGTATAATTCCTCAAGAGTGAGTCCAGAGCATTCATTATACATTTATCTAGCTTATTTTCAAGATCTGCTTTTAATGTGGTCATATTTATTTATTTTTTATTTTATTTTTTGTTCAGATCCCGCTTGTTGACTTTTTTAAAATGAAAAAACGGACAAATTGTTTTGACATTTAACAAGTGCCACATTATGCGTGTTAAGAGTAAGAACAAAATCTTTGTACAGTGAACGTGAAAAATTTCTTTTATTCAAGTCGAAACAAAGTTTTTTTTGGATAAAAATCTAAAATTTTTAAAAAATAATGTCATTTTTCTGTAGTGAGTGTGATTTTTCTATGCTCACAATCCAAAATTTTAAGACTCACTGTACGCTCTTGGCCGCCCTTGTTTTATCTGTCATTTTGAACTGTCAAAACAGTTTTTTTTGTTATTTTAAAATCAAATTGTTGGCGCAAGTTTCATTCGTTTTGTTCTTTTATTTATTAAATTACAGCATTTTAATAAAGCTAATTAAATAAACATGACAAAGCAAAATAAGAAACGTTCTCATTTCAAAGAGACAAAAAGTTCAAAAGCATCTCGTCGAAAGCCAAAGCCAATCAACAAAGTAAAAGATTTGGGCAGATTTAAGCCGATGGATGATTATTTACTGATTACAGGAGTGGAACAAACCAACAGCTTGAAAACAGTTTTTTTAGGAACCAAATTCTCATGTCGTTTTACTTGTGAAGAAATCAGTAATCGTTGGACCACATTAATGTATGATCAAAAAATATCTGGATTAGCTATCGATACAATTAGAAACCTGCATCCGGAGATGATTGAAAAAATTAATCGAAATGTGTTATTTTCACCAAATGAAGAAGAAATTCTCGGAACAGTTACAGATCTGTATGCCACGATTGAAGACTTTGAAGCACTGTTATCTAAAAATAAGAATATTTTTCATGAAAGTCGATCAGCCAATGATTTGTTTCAGTATTTCCAGTTATTAAAGAAATATCATCTGCTGCCATATCAAACAGTTAAACCTTTAAATGAGCCTGAACAAGTATTGTCGTTTTCTGATACAGAAAATCAAATAAATGCTATCGAAGATTTTAATGATGACGATTTTTTTATATCAAATGAGCTAAAATTAAATAACAGACATAACGTAATGAAAATTCGTAACCTTGAAAATGAGTTGGAACGATGGTCTGTTCTAACAAAAACCCAGACACCAAATGAAATGGACAACCAAACTCTTGCAGTACTCAATGGAAGTTCTGTGAGATTCAGAATGAAATCACCGGAAATTACATTTGGACGTAACACAAAGGAAAATAAAGTTGATATGGATTTTTCATTGGAAGGAATTGCTGATAAAATTTCACGACGTCAAGGCACAATTCGACTACGAAAAAATGGTGATTTTTTCTTGACAAATAACGGTAAACGGCCGATATTCTTAAATGGATTTCCTTTGATTAGTGGTCAAAAATGTAAAATTTGGAATAATTCTGTGATTGAAGTTGGTGGATTGAGTTTCGTGTTTTTGATTAATCAAGAATTACTCGGAGTGATTCGACAAGAAGACGCAAAATTGTCATCGTATGAATCTCATGATTATCACATACAAGATCGTGCCATTACATGTTAAGATACACTGTTCCTTATGAATAAAATAATAAAGTTGAAAAATGTGATTTTTTTTTTATTTTCTGTAATAAAACCATGTGAATCACACTAAAAAAGTACCTAAAGATGTGTGAATTTTTGAAATTGACAAAAAACTTGTTTTACCAGTTTTCTTATGACTAAGAAATGTTCTCTTTTTCATTTCAGTATTGTTGTGACCGTCTTATTGTAATGTTGCAAATAAAATATTTCTCGTTATTTTTATTAATTACAAGTTCAACAGTGTATTGCAAAGTTTATAAAAGATGTGAATTAATCCAGGAACTCATCGAAAAACATAATTTCAAGGATGACCATGCTGCGAAAGTTTCATGCATTGCTGAAGGAGCACTCTTTGATACTTCAAGAATAAATTATCATTGGGATGATTTAGACGACCAGTTTGGATTTAAAAACTACAAACCAAATTATGGCATATTTCAAATAAGCTCTGAAATTTGGTGTTCTGAAACAGGAATTGGAGGAATGTGCAATATCAATTGTAAGGATTTAACTAATGATGATCTTAGTGATGATGTTGAGTGTTTAAGAAAAATCATATCAGATACCGATTTAAATGGAGAAGATTGGAATAGGCCCTGGATACAAGTGATTGGCTCTCCATACGAGTGTGTATCAAATTCTTACTTGAATAATTGTACAGCATATGAAAATATTAATCGACCATGGACTTCATTAGACGATTGTGTAGAAAAATTTCCTGAATTTTTTTATCCTTTTTCTGGTTTCGGATTTGGCGGCAAACCAGCACTTCAACATGAATTCCCTCATGCAGCTGCTATTGGGTGGACTCAAGATGATTCCAATATAAGATGGTCATGTGGTGGATCTCTAATTAGTGAAGATACAATTTTAACAGCGGCTCATTGTACGTATGATCGTTCACAGAAAGAACCTGATGTAGTTCGCCTTGGAGATTTGAATCTTGTAACGGATGATGATGTAAATGAGGCACAACAATATGAGGTAGCCTCAATTATTCGACATCCAGAATACAAGCAACGATATAATGATATTGCTTTGATCAAGTTAAAATCGAAAGTTAATATTACATTGTTTGTTATTCCTGCTTGTTTATGGACCTCTCTGGATATACCGAGGAACATTGAATTGGAAGCATGTGGTTTCGGTCAAACTGAATTTTTGGGAGATATTTCACCAATACTCATAAAAGTGATTGTGACGCCTACTGACATGGAAGAATGTAAAGAATATTATCCCAATGATAGATTGCTCAAGGAAGGTTTGGTAGAAAGGATTCACTTGTGTGCTGATGATAAGACAGGAAATAATATGGACACATGTGAAGGAGATTCAGGAGGTCCTCTTGAAATGAAGCTGCTACATAAGGACACTTTTGTTCCATTTATCGTAGGAATTACAGCTTTTGGAAAAGGTTGTGGATTTGGCAGTCCTGGTGTGTATACAAGAATCTCATCATACACAAATTGGATTAAACAGCATGTGAGTGACATTGAGCTCGATCCTCAAAAATGTGGCAAAAAGAACAAAGATCTACGATATTCTAAAATAGACTATGGCTCATCTGAATTTGAACCTCAAAAGGTTAGTAAATGAAATAAATTTCAATCCATTTTTCAACTTAATTACATTTTAATAATTTTTTCAGACGATAATTGGAGAAAACCCACTAGAAAACACCACAGCATCAATAATTTCTGATAGTTATTTGATAACAACTGCGACACAATTGAAGAAAATGTAATGTTTTTTCAACATTAACCTTAATTTTAAGCTAATAATGACTTTTTTATAGAAACAAACCAAAGGCAGCAATCTTGAAAACGAATTCAAGCCAGATTCCAATTGAACAAATATTTTATCATCCAAAATATGTGCAAGGAAATGCCGAATATGATTTGGCATTGATAAAATTAAAATCGAAAGTTCGGTAAGGTTTGAATTGAATCCTAATTGTGGTCCATAACTGAATTTTATCGATTTTCGTAGATGGTATTACAATGACTATCCTACCTGTGTAGGAAGTGAGAACATTGGAAATGACGGTTATCAGTAAGTTTTAAGGGTGTTTTTCAGGAAAACCTTTTGAGTTTTTTTTTAAATATTTTTTTTTAGAACACAAAAATACAATGATATTGATATAAAGGTTGATTCAGTTAGAAGAGTTGAAATTTCAAATGAGATTGAAAACTGTCGCACTTTCTCTAAAAAAGACAGTTTACATAATAATTCAAGCAGCAGCTTCATTTGTTTTGAAAATAATGATTATCATGTACCTGGAGTATGTAAAGTGCCTTATGGATCTCCAATTATAAGAAAGCATTTTTCTATAACTCACTACAGAGCAACATTCGTCAAAGGCTTAACAGTGCAAGGCAATGATTGTACTTTCACATTAGCACTCAATACTTCAAAACATTATGATTGGATGAATTCGATCATTTTCAATTCTCCAGAAAACAGGATGGATTCAAATGATAATATTTCTGAATTTAATTTCCAGGATTTTGATTTAATTCCAGGAGATGTGTGTGTCCAGCATAACGGACAAAAAGGTGTTTGTAAAGATGTGAAAGAATGTGATAAAAAAATGTTAACAAAAAATATGTTACTTTGTTCAAGGAATACAGTTTGTTGTTAATTTTATGCATTTAAATATATTTTTAAATCAGTGTAATGTTCAATTTATCTATCATGCTATAATCACATTGTCTTCCCTTGAACAGGCTCTGATTTTTGTCTTGACTCAAACACATCGTCCCGTTCCTCATTAATTTGGCTATTTTGACGATCGATACTGGGACCTGGTTGTTGCTGATCAAAGCTGACAGATTTTTTTTCAACTGAAATTTTACGTTGTGGTTCCGTACTTGAAGTACTTATTTTTCTGTGGGCTGATTGTTGTTGACTGTCAGCCATAAGACTTGCATTAGATAGAAGAACAGAAATTTGGTCGGCTGAAGGACATCCACATATCGTTAAATCATCTTTGCTGTAACAGTTTGTCACAAGTAATTGTTCTAATCTTACAAAGGCATTAATAATGTTATTCTGTGAAAATCAGATTATATTTCACTACAAAATAATTTCTAAAATTGTAAAGTTACTTACTCGTATCGGCCTAAATAGAATAAATTCTGTATCCTTATTAGCTAAATAAAGTTGCATGGATCTTTGAACTCCAACTAGCTTGGATTTGATATTTCGTTGTGATTCTTGAATAATGGAACTAATTTGTTGGGGTGCTGCCCATGGAGTTTGTCGCAAAACGTAATTAACCTTAGAAGGCTGTTGACCTTGAGGAGTCGTTCCACTGTTGCTTGATTTCAATAGTTGATGAGCCTTTAAATACACAAAATAAGTTAAAGGGGGAGAAATATAAATAAAATTTCCGATGCCTTTATTTTTTGCTATAAATTTGTACACTGGTTCTTCATGTCATTCTAAGCATCAACGCAAAAAAAAAATCCGCACACACATTCTCGAGATATCGCGGTTTGAAATTTCGCGAATGGCGCGCGGGGCCATTTTTTGGCTTGTAATATCTCGCGAACTACAAAACGTAGAAAAAATTCTAAATATGTTTTGAAAGGTCTGAAGGACATCTTTACTAATTATTTATAATATATTTTAAAAAATATTGAATTCATATTTAAATTTCAATTTAAACCACAATTTTTCCATTTTTTTATGGTAGGACTGGTTCGATTTTTTATTTTTTTACAAGATTTTGAAAAATTGTAATTAAATCGCTCCAAAGAGGCTCTGTATCTCAAAAAATACGAGGGCACAGATAAAAATCTCAAAATAAATCGATTGCTGGATATTAAAGCTACAGAATCATATAAAAAAGATAAAAATTTAGCCCGTCCCACTATAAAAAAAATGGAAAAATTGTGGTTTAAATTGAAATTTAAATATGACTTCAATATTTTTTAAAATATATTATAAAGAATTAGTGAAGATATCCTTAAGACCTTTCAAAAACATATTTAGAATATTTTCTACGTTTTGTAGTTCGCGAGATATTACAAGCCAAAAAATGGCCCCACGCGCCATTCGCGAAATTTCAAACCGCGATATCTCGAGAACGTTTGTACGGAATTTTTTTTTTTGCGTTGATGCTTAGAGTGACATGAAGAACCAGTGTACAAATTTATAGCAAAAAATAAAGGCATCGGAAATTTTATTTATATTTCGCCCCAAAGGTTAAATGGTGTGAAAATGAAATATGAACTTACATTATCGATGAATTGGATGACAGAACCAACAAACATTTTTGTTACATTTTTTATAAACTGTTCACACACAAATTTTAGTTGACGATCCACATCTTTCCTTGAATCAACCATCTGTTCTTTGACCTGCGGTGTACCTTCAAGCAGGAACTCAAGCAGAGAATTACTCGAACCCATTGAAAAAAGCCGTCCGCGTTTTTGTATTAATTCAAATGCTGCTGTTTTTACTTTACTAAAATCTAGACTAGTTTCCTTCACTGTAAAATCAACTCGGAATGGTGCAATCTGTTCTCTCAAGATAAGCAAATGTTTAATTTCAAATAATTCCCCGTCAATTGGTGTTTGTTTAGTGGATATTTGTTGTGCTGCTGCTGATACGCTGTGAATACAGTGAGATAAGGCCTCTTGTGATAGTCCTTGGAAAACAGGTCGATCTATACACCGATAAAGACGTGAAAGACATACAAGAGTTCTCCGGACCGGTGGATACCACATTCCATGAAGATCAGCCGGAGAATTACCCGTTCTAGATTTGTATTGTTGTTCAGCAGCAACACTTGCACTATCGCCAATCGACGTTTGTGACACAATTGAATTCCTTGAATCAGATCGTCGAAGTTGATTTTCTTGTAGGGATAATGCAATGCTTTCCATCATTTCGAGTTTATCTGGATATGCCAAGTCACCAGGTGATGGATTGTAGTTCAAAATATCTGATTGTAGGTAAAGATGAGCACGAAACACAAGACGTTCCTGAACATCTTGCAATAATTGATTAATAATTTTTCCAAATGCTTCTAGTGACTCTGGATCATTTTGAACATGTTCTTCAATCATTTCAATTCGAAGTATACTACAAATTTCGGCCAAAGTTTCTAAATGATTGATGTGAATGATACATGGCCTTAGGGTGTCATACAGAATCGTACAGATCCCTTCTAGATAACATCTGAAATTTTAAATTTTCAATCAGCACAAAATAATTTCTTTTTTTATTAATTTATTATCTTACAGAAGTTGCTCACTAGGAATCGTGAAGAATTGATAAAATAACCTTTGTTCATCGTTACAAACATGAACTAAAAATGCACATGAAGCACGAACGAGAGCACAATGATCCCCTTTATGTTTAACAGCCAGATTTTTAATCGCATTATCAACTCCAGGGCTCATTATCTGAATTTTAATGATTGATATAAAAGTTAAATTTAAATAAAAACTCAAATTAAATTACCTGTGCTCGTTGTGACAGATAAAATTGAATAATTTCCGATAAAAGCACTTGATAGTCAATGCACGAATTAATTCTTTCTTCTATCAGTCCAGTGATTCGTTTGACTTTAATTCCCGAGGCTTGAAATTTTCCGTAATATAAGGCAAACACAATATCCGGTGAATTGTCATCAATGGATAGTTCAGCACTCAATTTTGGTGAAAGCACTTGTTCGGTAGCTGTTGTTAATGCTTGTACGACATACGTTTTCATCATTTGAATCGCTTTTGAAAGACATTGTTTAAATTTTACATTATATGTTAGGGTTTCCCTGAATTTTGACTAAAATTATAAAAATTTTGAATAAATGTTACTGGACAGTTTTTTTTATTAACTCACATGGACTCTTATGTATTCCAAGGACTCGTCGATTTGGTTCAAAATTTCAATAAAGGTATCACCAGCTACTGAAAAAGTTGGATTCTGAAGACGTTGATGGATGTTTTCAACTCTCGTAAAGTAATTTAATCGCTTCTTAATTTCATTTGCTAATTCGTTCAGTTTATTTTGGTCTTCAAGTAATTTTTCACTCGCTGTATGAAGAGCTGACGTCTTATTTGACACAAAATTATATTCGGATGTTAGTTTTTCACAAGTATCCAAACAAATATCTGTTTCAGCGAGTAATTTATTACATTCATTCATCCTTTCCTTCAATTGCTCATAGTAGTCCAGATAAACTTGATCTTCCAGAGCATCCATTTCCATTTCGGCAACGTTATAAAATTCAAAAAATTCTTGCAGGGTTTCAATACTACGATTATTTACGACGATTTGAGTGTAAGCATCGTCTTCTTGTGATGACCTTGATGTGTCTTGGGACTCTTCTGATTTCTTAAAACTCTAAAATAGTCAAAATTTACTTCAATTTCAATTTAAATACATTTATTTCACTTACACTTTCGGGATTCCCAATTGAATTAATTGTACAAACAATATCAAGTTGTTCCGGTGTCAATGGAGCCAATTTTGAGTCCCACTGCTGCAGTTTCCGTTGAATATTCTTTTGATTGAGGTTTTCTTCATTAATTTTGACGACATCCATTGTAAATTAACAATTAAAATACATATTTTCCGACACAAAATGTAAATAATACACGTAACCAATTCTTTTGCTACATATGGCGTCGTTCATTCACCATGTCATCTCATTTGTTTTTGTTGTGACTTCAGGATCAGCTGTTTTCAAGAGGAAAAAATATGTGAATTGAATAAAAACATTTCATTGAAGGATTTGAATCAAAATTGGCTTTCCATTTGCAACGGTTTAGTCAAAAATTGATATGAAAATAAAATTGGTAAATACGAGTCACTGTAAATAAATTTTGCTATCAGCTGATTTTAATGAGATAAGACCACGAAATATCATTTCAAATCGTTTCATCCTTTATTTTCAATTAAAAGGTGGTGAATTTTACATAAACACAATTCCATTACGTTTTTTGAATTAAATTTTATCAAATATTTGTTTTATTTAATTTTAAATGATATTTAATTAGGTAGTAGATTAAAAAGCTTTTAACTAGCATTAAGATGAATACGTATGGTCTTACATTGATTATGAAAATGGGTTGCCTTTGCGTTAAAGAAAAAATTACAATAAATGGCAAAAGGTACGTCATATAAATTACATTCATAACTTTCACTCTTATTAGATAAAAACTTATCTCTGACAAATTTTGCAGGTACACAGTTCTGCAGAGATTAGCCGAAGGTGGATTTAGTGTAATAGATTTAATTGAAAGCACGTCAACAAAACGTAAATATGCTCTTAAACGAATTTCGTGTCATTCCAAGGAAGATGAGGCCGTAGCAAAACGTGAGATTGAAATTAGTAAAATAATTCAACACAAAAATGTGATTGATGTTGTTGATTATGAGTTGCATGGATGTGCCGACATTGTTCTCAATACAATTTCCAAATTGGATATAATTTTGCCATATTTTAGAAATGGAACATTATCTGATCATTTACTGATGCGTTCAAAAACTCACAATTACATGTCAGAAGGACAAGTATTACAAATATTTCTTGGAATTTGTGAGGGATTACGTGCATTCCATGAAGCTCGTCCAGTTCCACTTGCTCATAGAGATCTAAAGACTGCAAATATTTGTTTGTCCGACACAATGGAACCAGTCCTAATTGATTTGGGATCAGCGACCGAAGCACGTATCGAAATTAAGGGAAGTCAACAGGAAGCACAACGATTACAGGACTTGGCAGAAGAACGTTGCACAATTACATATCGACCACCTGAATTATTTTGTGTAAACTCTTATTGTAGTATCGATGAACGTACAGATATTTGGAGTCTCGGATGTTGTTTATATTCAATGTGTTACTTTAAATCACCGTATGATGCGGCCTATGAACGTGGCGATTCAGTTGCTTTGGCTGTGATGTCAAACAATTTAAATTTTGATCCAAGTGCTCCGTATAGTAAAGATCTGCAAAGTCTTATTATTTCAATGTTGAATCAAAATATTCAAGAACGACCATTTATCCAAGAAATTATTACAAAAGCCTCGGATCTTGTTACCAAGTTGGAAAATAGAATTTAAAAAGAAACTTTTAATCATATCGCTTTAAATTGTAATAATAATAATGTTCAAATGAATTTTAACTTTTGATATGAGAAAAAACGTAAGTGGAAAAATAAGAAAATACTAATTTTAAATGAGAAAATAAATAACAATAAAATTTTATTATTTAAATTGAAACTCTTATCTTACATCATGTGACTAATCATGTAACTCATATAACTTTTCTTTGATTTTTTTCTCTAAATTATTAACATACCGAATACGTATCAACATCTCACGTGCTTTATCTAAATTATTTGCTTCAAATATTTCTGAAAATTCTTTGTACAAATTTTCTAATTCAATTTTGAGTTTTTGAAGTTGTTCGTCACACTGACTCCGTGTCTCCAATTCAGCAATTTCCTCATTTCGTTCCATCATTTCCATTAAAAATTCAGGATTAAGCGTTTCATTTTTCTCAGATATTGTGATATTTTTTAATTGAAGCATGTAGTCGGCTCGCTTAAGAGGTGTCGATAAAATTGAGTAGGCTTTATTTAAGAGAGAGCTCCAATCCATTGCATGTCTTTGCTCAATGTCAGATCTGAAATGAATTTAAATTTTTGCAATTCCTTTCTTTTAGTGTTCAATTCACGATTTATACTCACTTGTTACTAAATTTATCTGGATGCACAATACTTTGAAATTGTCTAAATTTTTCTGTTAATTTTTGATTGTCCATGTCAAACTTTTCTGGTATGTCAAGGAGATTAAAATAGTTTTTTGTCATGTCAGGTGTTACGAGGACACCACATTTATCGCACATTATTCTATTTTTCATTTCTCCAGAAGATTCACACTTCCAACAAACCGAAGCACTTCGACTTTTTTCTGCAAAGCATCGAATAACTTGAAGATTTTGTGAGACATTGCGACTTTGAATGTTGCCGGTGTGGAATTTACTTGGACATGTAAATAATTGTCTTGTATTTTGAATTCCTAATCTGATTATACGTGACACGATCATTTTAAATTTAAAATGATTATTTTTTACAAGATTTTGAATGTGACGAAATCGTGCCTTAAAATTTTGTTTGTTTACATTTTTATTTCACCACCTGATTTGGTGAAAAATTTTTGACAGTTGTTCTGTCATCTCTCGATCGAAGAAGAAAAGTCTTGCTTTCGCATTTTTAAAGAATTAAAATTAAATTAATTCGATTTTAAAAGTTACTTTCTTGTTCAACATTTCCTCAAAATGCAACAACCTAAGACGGGTATCTTCCAATCGTTGTCAAACTTGTACAACAACGAGTTTAAATGGTAAAAAATTAACAACATGCTTTTTACGCTTAGCACGACCAATGTGATGGGTAAAACAAGAAAATATCATCGAAATCATGAGAATTGAGTTTAAAACTTTTTTCTAAAATTATCAAGATGGATTATATCAAAATGATGCCGGCTTGCATTCGGAAACTGATACTCTGAGGTCGCCATTCATAACTTAAAATTCTTAAATGAATAATGAAGAATTTCTAGGGTATGCTGCATTAGCTAGACCAACAATCCAGAATATTTTTAAATGAAACTATAAACAATGTAGAATAAGCTCGATCACCTAATACCCTTTCTTCAGTCCAGTGCTTCGAACGCTCATTTTCCATTCATTTTTTTGTATGAAATTTTTAAACATTTATAAAAAAAATATCAGATAATCTGTGGCACAATCATTCAATTTCTCGGTGATATTTTATTATTTTACCTTCATTTATTTTTCTCTTCAAAATAATAAAAAAATAAATCATTTCAGGGGTCTGATAAAGTCGACTGCAATGTTTCTCGTTGGAGTTCGTATCGCTAAAGAGTGTATTGGGCTTGAGATTATGCCAGCAACTCATTAAATATACAAAATTCTCCCTGAAATTATAAAATTAAGTTTAAGTGCAGTAAATAAAGAAATGTGTAGAAATTTACTTTAAATAAAACAAAAAAATTAATGAAATAAACTTTAAATTGAAATTAAAACTAATAAAAATGAATATTTTCATAATATTACTGTTAGTTATCGCATGCTTTTTAGCTAGCATGTCAAATGTTCAAGCTTCAAGACGATCAAAGGCCAGTAGTGTCAAACCAAATTTTGTAATTATAATGACTGATGATCAAGACATTGTTTTGAATGGATTGGCACCTATGAAGAAAACACAAGAATTATTATCGCAGAAAGGCGTGACCTTTACTAATGCGGTAAATATTTGTCTCTTACTCATGAGATTTTTTATTTTGAATTGTATTTTTTTTTTAAGTTCACAACAACTCCACTTTGTTGTCCATCAAGAGCCTCATTTTTAACAGGCGGCTTTGCACATAATCATCGTACAATGAACAACTCAAAGTCCGGTGGTTGCTACAATGATTTTTGGCAACAACTCGAAACTTATACCTTCCCAGCAATGCTCAAGGCCAATGGATATAAAACTTTTTATGCAGGAAAATATCTCAATACTTATTATGGGACCGATATACCTGAAGGATATGACTCATTTTACGGACTACAGGGTAATTCAAAATATTATGACTATAAGTTAAATGAAAATGGAGTCATCAATGAATATACAACTGAATATTTGACTGATGTGCTTGTAAGAACATTTGAATTAAGCTTTTAATGGTTTTTTAATAATCATATTTTTATTTAAAATTTAGTTGGCACGTTCTCTTAGTTTTATTGATGATCAAACAAATGCAACAGAACAAAATCCATTTATGATGATAATTTCACCGCCAGCACCACACGCTCCATATACGAGTGCTGATAAGTATTCCGATAGATTTTCTGATATCAAAGCACCTAGAACGCCGAACTTCAATAAGCAAAGTGCTGATAAACATTGGCTTTTGACTATGCCTCCCTCGAAATTACCAACATCGACAATAAAGTTAATTGATGAAATTTATCGAAAACGTTGGCAAACTTTATTATCTGTCGATGATTTGGTTGAAGGTGTCGTAAATTCACTCGAAGAAAAGGGATTTCTCGATAACACTTATATATTTTTTACAAGTGACAATGGATATCATTTAGGACAAAATGGGCAAGCATATGACAAACGTCAACCATATGATACAGATATTCGTGTTCCACTAATTGTACGAGGACCTAAAATTCCACCAAAATCTGTCTCAAGCGATTTAGTGGCATTACTTGATTTCGGTCCAACAATACTTGAATTGAGTAATGTTCAGGTGGGAGGAAATTTGTTTGATGGAATATCATTTGCGCATAGCTTAGTAAGAAAATCATCTAAACCCATTGTGAAACGGACAAAATTACTCATCGAACACTGGGGCGAAGGTAATGAACAAACTTATAATCCAGATTGTGATTGGAGTCCAGACGATAAACTCAATGTAAGAAATTATTTTTTTTAAAATAAAATTAAATTCAATTAATTTTAATTCATTTAAATTAAATAAATTTCAGCAATGTACCAAAGATGCAGCATGTCATTGTCAAGACTCCTGGAACAATACATATAGTTGCATTCGACATATTGAAGATAAATTTTCAAATTATGTCTATTGTGAGTTTAATGACACTCAAAACTTTGTAGAGGCATATGATTTGCTTGAAGATCCACATCAACTATCAAATATTGGATTCTCTGAAATTCCTTCGATCAGAGCACAATATCAAATATGGATTTCTGAAATGAAGGAATGTCAAGGAAGGAATTGTGTTCATTAAAATAATAATTTAGAGTAATAAAAAAATATTAAAATATATGTTCATATGATAACTTTATGTGAAATAAAATGAATATATGACTTAATTGTTGTATTTTCAATTCAAAAATGACCGTTAACTTTAAGCCGCATCTGACGGAGAACTTAAATTTTTGAACTTAACTTTGGCTTATCGTCACATTCAGCCAATTCTGGTAAATGAAGGCTTTAAAAGGCAAGTATGTAAAACTTTAATAATCCCAGAATGGTCAAGCGGATCGAGGTTAAATATGTTGTGTTAGAAAAAAAAACTAACTAGGATTTGCATCACCTTATGGTTTTAGAATTGAGCTAAGGATTCTGGCTCGCTTATTTTGTAACTCTGTCTCTTTGGCATAGTAAAATTTTCCATGTAAATCCACCTTTCTAATCCGTTTAGAGGTCTAAATTTCGATTTTTTTGAATGTACAAAAAAATCTTAAAGATGTGTTTAAACTCATGAGCTCTGGACAATGTTGTTCTGGACTAAGGCTTTAAATACACCTGATCTGAGAATCTGATTTAAGTTGAGCAGTTCACATATGGCAGGTATTTATTTTTAAGAAAAAAAAACTTTTTCAGTTAAATTTTAATTTCATACATCACTTAACATACACAAAAAATTCGTTAATGATTTTAAATTTAAGTACAGAGTAACGAAATATCCCACAACTTTATAATAAAATTACACACAAATCTTTAAATAAAAAATCAAAAATTTGACATAAAAAAATTAATTACAATTAAAATTTGAGTAATTTACAATTAATTTTATTATTTTCATTCATAAAATCAAGTAAAATTAACTTTAAAGTAACTTAAATTTCTTTTCTTACATTAACGAATAAAGCACATGATAACACAAAAGAGAGACACACACATTATTCCTCTCTTGACTTTTTCTTAATTCTTTTTCATTCAATTACTAAACACTGAAAAAATATTTTAAGTCTTCAGTATCATTCGGTCTGTTGCGGGAATAACTCGAAGAAAGCGAAATTGTAGTTATTTAATTATTTGTTTAAATAAATAAATATTTTGAAAAAAATTAAATTAAATAATATTAAAAATTATTTTAAAAAAATTTAATTGAGAAGTCGTGAGTTGAATAAAATAAAAAAAAAATTAAATGCATAGATATATATGATAATTTAATAACTCTTCTCTTTTATTTTTAAAAATTTTATATTTGTATTGTATTAAATTTTTAATTGAAATAAAAAAAAATAGCATGAGAAATTTAATTTCATCCAATGCCTTCAAGAATAAAATTCATTGAGTGCAGTCTTGATTGAATTGTTGTCGAAAACGGTTGAGGAGAACAATTTTCAATTCAAATGTGAATAAAATTAAATAAAAAAAAAAATATTTTTTCGAAAAAATTTAAAATAAAATTATTATTAAAAGTGACTTTCATAAAATAAAAAAAATATATAAAATACATGTGTGACTATTTTCGAATAAAAATTAATTTTTTTGATCAGAATCGAATATTTATTTAAATATTCTCTATTGACAAAAAAATTAAAAAAAAAATTCATTGATGAAAATACTTCGGAACTGAATATTAAATTTAATAAAATTGTATGAGTTATACGTGTATAAAAAAATATACATAATATTCTTAAATATATACTCAACTTTTATTATCACTTTGAATATTTTATTATTATTATTATTCATTATTTTCTTGAAGTAAAAAAAGAATAAGAAGAAAGAAAGAAAAAAAGCGGGATTTTAAAATAAATTGTGACTTATCATCAAATATTATTGGAATACTTCCTACAGTTCAATTGAAGTTCAATAGAGTACAAAATTTGTCTATAATACATAATATACAAAAAAAAAATTAACAATCATAATAGCAATAAAAAGAATAAAATTTTAAAAATTATTTTACCAAGACACATATGGTTTTTTTTTGGTTTTTTTATTAGTATTTTTTTTTTTTTGAATAATAATCAGTTTTTTCGTGAATTCTAGTTATATGGAATACAATCGAACTGAAAAATCAAAAAAAAGTATACACAATATGCAAAATATAATACCATGCTGACTATTAAATTAAATTTAAAGTGAAGACGAGTTATAGATGTTTTATACACAAATTGACCAGTGTCCATAAAAATTTATAATAATAATAGAAACAGAATATCACCACAAAAAAAAGTTTGCAACTCAATATTAAAAAAAAAAAAAAAATTTGAATAAATATATTTATTGTGAATGTGTATTGAAAAAAAATTAAATATACATATTGTTCAAGAAAATTGTGTTCAAATTATCACCGGCTTTTTTTTAGTATTATTTATTATTTTTGTTTTATGTTTGTATTGAGGACAGATTCATGATTTGTTTTGATTGTATTTAATAATAAAATAAAATAATAATCATACGTTGAAAAGTGAATTTGGACAAGACAAAAAAAAAGAAACAATAACACAATAAATAATGATTATTTTTCGATATATATACAAATAATATACAAAAAGTAGTTTAAATTGTGTAGAAAAAATAAAAATCAATGATTAAAGGAAGTCATTAATTAGGTTGAAAACTTTTGGTTTTAAATTTAAGCCTAAGAATATTCCATAGCTTGAGAGTCTGAACGAGAAAATTTATTCCCAGCAACAGAAACGATTTCAAGTGCAACAGATCTAAAAATTTCAAATCAAATTAAAAATTGAAGGTGAGTTTTTTTCTTTCAAATCATCATTCTAAGATACACATAAAAACAAGTTCAATAAACTCGTTCTCTTTATACATAAAAGTGTTAGACATCAAAGGAAAATCATCTGTTAAGTAATTAGTTATATATTGGTAGTTTCTAAAAAAATTAGTTGTGAAGAGTGAATTTCGTGTTAGACAGTAATGAAGATATTAACAGAAAATTTTGAATAAATACTGTAAACATTTGATTATTATATGCACGAAAAAAAAAAATAATAAACAATTTGTTCCACTCTGTTGATTTATGTTTGGATTTGAATTTTAAATTTAACGATTTGGCGTTTACCTGTATTTTTTTTGGGTTTTTTATTGAAAAAAATTTTACTGAAGCAATTTTTTTGGAATCGGAATTGGACTTTAATAAGCAAGATATTTCATAAATGAAAAATGCTTCACTTCATATTTCCATTGGTAGCAACTTTTATTTTAAGAAAATTTTACAAAACACCAGGAATCTCCATTTTACTTTAAAATTGTTTTTTTCAACTAATTTTTTTTATAACACAAAAAAAACTATCCTTCAATAATGTTATTTTACCCTTTTTGTTTTGATTTAATATTTTTTTTCTCCATTTCACATCTTCTGTATAATTTTCAACATAAAAAGTACACATCAAACAATTTCATTTAAACTATATGACAACACACTGAAACCGTATAAAAGTGAGACCATAAACTAAATTTGCTTTTGGTAAATAAAACTCATTAAAAAGCTCTTTCATGTTCAAAATACCATTTTAATGTGATTAAAAAACTATCTTTTGATGTATTCGAATTTTAACAGGATGCCATAATACTCAATTTTAAATTAAATATATTTATATAAAAGAACAGAAAATATTTGTATAGATGAGACCTACATTTAAAGAGTTTTGGCACAAGTTTCGTCTTGTGTGTGTAGATACAAAAAAAATTGACTGCAACATAAAGCAATAGTTTTTCACATACATATTCAAAAGAGAGATGTAAAATTTTTTATTTTATTTCATTATATTTATTTTTTCATAGCATTACTGTAGTAAAATTACAATGTTACAACTTTTTAACTCCTGATAATTCTTGTAAAACACAAATTTATCTTTCCCTATTACATTTTACATCTAAATTCAATATGTGTCCAATTCTTTTGAATTTTAAATGTAAATTTTACATTTTATTACAACAAGGAAACATTTTAATTAAATTGGTTCTGTGTCTTTATATGAGAAGAGCCAAAAAGAGAGAGAGTTACATCGTCCATTTTTGGGATAGTTAAGATAACCAGAGCGCAGGATAGAGGTGAAGCTGAAATGAGATTTTTTTTATAGAAAAGTGCATTTTTTCGCAACATTTTTTTTTCTATGCAATTCTATGAATGTGCTAATTTATGATAATTGAAGATGGTGCTTAGAAATTTTTTTAAGTTGCAATAATTTGAAATGAATTTTAATGCTTGAAACTTATTAAGAGCAGTTCCAAAGCCTTGATATAAAAAAAAATTAAAAATTGTGTTGATTGTCAAATGTTGTTTAATTTAATGCAATTCAGGATGAGAAAATACAAAAAAAAAATTTATTAGGAATTAAAAGATAGTTGAGAAGAGAACTAAAACTATTGATTAGGTATATCAAAGAACAGGATACCATAAAATTGTACATAGCTAAATGACTGCAGTGCACTTTTTATCTATTTCTATATAAAACTATCATCTTTCACCACGGTTGAACGTTGAATTGCAATGCACACCCAAAATTTAATAGTTTGCATGGAAAAAAGGAATTGTGGTAGCTTATATTTTCTGTTTTCCAACTACAATACCATATTCGTATAAATTATTTTGAATTAGAATGCAACAAGTGTTTTATAATAATAAAATGCAACAAAATAGAAAATAGAATCTTGCGCATTGCAATGCAATTTATGGCACTAAATAAAGTAACAACCAAAAAAAAAATAATATGAAAGACTAAATTTTTAGTTTAAAGATTGCATCCCTAAATTTCTTGAAGCCTTGTACATTATAACTTATACTTTTTCTTCAACGGATCCTCAATCAGTGTCTTTAAACCAAGATTCACTTATTATTATCTAAATTTTTTGTATCACTTTAATTTCAATGAATTTAAATGAAACAAAAAAGTTTAGAAAAACAAAACACTTTTGAATTGAGTATACAAAGAAATGTCTTTAACATTTAATTTTAAAGTTTACTTCCGCCAACATATGATTGGCATTTTAAAATATTCCATCACAGGAATGCATCAATTTTTAGATAGTTTTCCTACAGTTTATCCCTATTCGATAACTACAAAACACAGAGAAAATGCATCCAATTCTCGTATAAAAGTTTTTCGATATGTACTTTAAAGTAAAATAAAATCAAGACCAATATTTGATGGTAATACATTTTTTTTTTGTGTTTGAATGAAAACATGAAAATTTGTAGTTTGATTGTGTGTGTGTGTGTGTGTGTAAATTTTTTTCAGTTTATGTATAAGAAATGCATGTTGCATTTCATTTTTTCATGTGTATGTGTGAAACTTTCTTCTTTTTTAGAAATAATATATCAAGGTACCAGAACTAATCAGGATTTTGTTCTTAGTTTTGGGAAAGTTTTATGTTGAATAGGGTGACCATGAAATGATAAAACACTGATCCATTAATTTGACTTACGTTTTTTTTTTTTAATTTTCATCTTCTAATCGTTACGTTCATCGAATTTTCCACAAAATAATGAAATTAAACTGGGTGAGACGAGTTAACCGCAAATTATCATCATTAACATCAGCTTGGGTCTTAATGACCCTAAAATTCCATTGAAAAATGTCAATTTAAATGATTCTTTGAAAATTTTCAGACATTCAAAGTTAAAAGCTTTTAAAATTATATTCCCTGAAACATTTTAATGTCAAAATATTGATACTTGAAATTTGGTTGTAAAATTTCTACAAATATTGTCACCCTCATCTTCATGTTACATCCACTATTTTGTGTGAAAATAGCATGTGTGAGTATGAAGCCTAGCATAATAACAATACAAATTATCAAATGCACATTCATAGCTTTTATATTTACATTTCACCACTAATCCGTGTGAATGTCACACATTTTTGATAGTGGGTCAGTATGTGGATGTGTGAAATTTTATGCGACGACTGAACAGGCATCAAGAAATTTTGTAACCGAAAATTTGATCTTTTATTAGTACTCACTTGTATATAAATGTTACATATATACATAAAATACTGCATATTTGTATTTGTATAACTGAATTTTATAATAACAAGTACCCACTTCAATCACTATCAAGTTTTGTGTATGATTATTTTGAGAGAATGAAACCTATATCGGTATGTATTCAGTACAAAAGAACTTATTATTATTGCTACTGTAGTCACATGTACCGAGGGCATCCCTTTGATGAAAATGCATGCGCGCTAAAATTTTTTGATCATTGCCTGTATCATTTAATGCATCGACACACCTTTGTGTGAAGTGTGTTTCTATCGAAAAGTTCAGACACTGTCTGGCTATGACGGGCAATTGTTCACGGGTGTTCTAATTCAATGAGTGTCAAATTTTATTTTATCACCGAAATTATTTATTTATTTATTTATTGGCCGTCTCATGAGCATTCGATTTGCTACAATGAAAGCAATTAAAAAATTCCTGATATTTTATTTGAAGTGATGAATGATTTTGATGTGATTCATTTTTTATATAAAAGACGAACAATTTTATTTAGAAAAATAAATCAAACACGTAACATTTCCTTTGTAATGTTAATTATTTTATGTATGCTTATTAATGTCCTCATTAATTTCACATTTGCAATAAAAAATGTCACACACATGTCTCTATTATAACAAGTAAAGGCCAAAAAGTAATAAAAAGCTAATCCATTGTATAATAATAATATTCGTTAGCATAAAAACAAAGAAAGATAATACTGAAAATAATTTTAATGGATTTTTTTTTCAAATTTAAATATTAAAACAAAATTAAGTGACAAAATAAAAAACAAACAGAAGAAAAGTAGTCATCTTAAAAATGAAATCAACGAACTTGATTTGATTTCTTTGTATCATTTTAAATGAATGTTTTGTGTATGACGATGTCACTTTCTTACAATATAATTGCTTACATTGCAATTTTTTTTTAATTTGTTTGCCTCGTTTTTTTTTTGTCTTCTGTATTCATTTTGAATTCACTTGTTTTCGATTTTTAAGTAAATTACTTGTAGCTTAATGGAAAAAAAATGTTCTCTTGACCTTTTTATCCCTGTCTGTCTGAATATTATGAAAAGTTTCTATATCTGTCACTTTTTACATTATTAAGAGCTCTGTAAGGTAGCAATGAATGTAAAATGCAACTAGTTTCTTAGAGTTGCAATTCTAGGGAGAGAGAGAATGAGAAACAGTTGTTGAGACATTTAAAAACTAAAGAGAGAAAGAAACAGCCACATTGAGAGTCATAAAGTGAGAGAGAACCCGAGACAAAAAGTGAATTGAAGTAAGAGCAAGATAAAGAGAAATAATGAAAATTAGAGAACATAAGTGAGAGAGCGAGAAAAAAAAATGTCAAAATGCGTGAGAGAACTAAATTGAGAGAGCAAACAGAAACCTTCAAAAAGTGAAAGAGAGAAATAAATTCACACTTACGTTCCTTTCAATCTTTTTTCAAAACATTCTTGTGTTCTTGTTAAGTAAATTAAGATTTATCATGTGTCCACATTTTTTTTTTAAATTTATTCATGTTTATATATTGAGAGATGCAATTTAAAAAAAATGCACGGAACAAGATCATCAATAATTAATTTAAATGGTGTAGTTGTTAATCATGTTTTATGATAATAATAACAATAATATTAATTACATTTTACATTCATTTTAATTGAATCTTGTTGTATGTCATTGTCCTTACTGTTAAACTTACGGAATGACTTACTTTTATTTGATTTATGGGTTTTTTTTTATTATTGAAAATTGAATTGATGTCAATGAAAAAA
This sequence comes from Culicoides sonorensis, assembly GCA_900002565.1. NCBI lineage: Eukaryota > Metazoa > Arthropoda > Insecta > Diptera > Ceratopogonidae > Culicoides > Culicoides sonorensis. The sequence continues at coordinate 133,842 of LN483452.1, read as the reverse complement.
AAAAGTTTTAATCAATTTCTTCAATTTTAATTACTTTTATATTGAAATTGAAGTGAGACGTACAAAAATACCAGAATTTCTATTTTTAGATCTTGTTTGGATTATGTCAACTTAAAACAGAAGATGTCAAGGTCAATTATTTATATTTGACTTTTAAATTTCATTTCACTTTCAAATATTTGAATTGTATTTTTAAGGCAAATAATTTCTCATTTCAAATGTGACAGTCCATATATAATTTTTACTGATTCTTCATTATTTAATTTTTTTTAGACAAACATTCTTATAAACCATATTTTACCTCTCCTTTTTTGTCTGTCACATTATTATTTTATTATGTATATAAATATTCTAAATGTCTTGTCTCTTATTTCGGTGTACAAGCAAAAAGTTCATATGGAACTACTTTAAAAGTAAATATGAGCGAAAGAATTCATCATCAGAGAATAATAAAATCGATTTCTTTGTATTGTATTTTTTTTTTTGCCTTCCTTTTCCATGAAATCAAAGACAATACTAACACATACCTATATAAAAATATATATTGACAAGAAGTAGCCAAATAATAATTTTTGACGATCATTTAGTGTCACAATCCATAAAATCAACATTTTTTGATATTTTTTTTGAACAACCACATTTATATGTTAGAGGTAACTCAGGTAAAGAGAAGATGATATTTTTTTATCACCATATCATGTTTTTCACTGAAAATACGAATAAATTTAAATTTTTCATTTCATGTAAATGTCGGTTCAGTATTATCTCATACTTTGACATAATTAAAAGGTCGCGACGTATCATAATGCGATAATTTTCTGTAGAAGTAAAAAAAAAAAATTTAAATCGAGTTTCATTTTGGATTAAAGTTTCAAATTACAGTTTTTTTTCCAGTTGGTTTTTTCGTTTCATATGCTTGAATTAAATTAATTTATTTGAAAATATTTCGATTTCTTGCTTTTTGTTAATTTTTTTAATATTTTTGTGAATATCGATCTATATGAAATAGATATAAAATTAATATGAATACACACATTCGATGAAAAGCTTTGGCCACTGTTCTTTAAGCTGAAATAGGTCTAAAGTGCTTGCGAACTCTGTAAACAGGGTCCTTGGATGTTAGCTTAAGGCGGATTTGCCAGGTTTAAATTTGAATAAATTTGTAGCCAATTTTAAATGAAATTGCGATTATTGTGGTTTCATGTGTAGTTCGTGGATAGCACTGAGGAGTCGTGTATGGGCTTGATTCAATAAGATTGAACTAACAAAAACTTGTCTTGAGCCATTTCAATGTCAATGTCGTTTTCAGCTTAATGTGTTAATTTCATATATTATCATATGTTAAGAGGTTAGAAAGGTCATCTAACAATGGGTAGGCACAAAAATAGCTATTTTTTTTAAATATTAATTTAAAACAATATATTCATAAATTTTTTGGTGATACTTGTGTTGTTTTAATATTAAAATTAAATAAAAATAAAACAAAACATGGGGGAACTCAAGAATTTTTGCCTTTAAAATTAAATTCTATTTTTATAATTTTAAAATTCTTATACAAATTCACAATTTTTTTCATATAAATTTAATTTTAAATCACGTATTGAATAAGAATATTCAACATTCTTTTCAGATTTATTTGCTATAATAAATATTTATTCTAGACACATTTTTATCTGATTTAAAATAGTAATAAAAGTAAATGTATAAATAAATAAAAGAACATAAGCCTGCATGTAATTGTTGCAATTTCTATGTTAAATTGAATAGAATTGAGTTCCTTATACGGTCAATACCTTTTTTAAAATGAAAAGAGAGGCTAAAGTTCATTTAAATGAATGCAATTTCCCTTTTTTGTCTATTTTAATAATCTTGACAATGAAATTGCATTGTTCGACCACCAGAATAAACAATCAGAACTGCATTGAAAGCCCGATAAGATGTCGCAAGAACACAAAAAAAAAATACATAATTTAGCATTTTACAGTTCATTCATTTCATGAAACATGAATTCAATTACATTTAACTTCAATTCCCTTACAGAAGCATTTAAAATTGATTGGACAAGGAAGGTTACAATGAATGAAAAAAAAAATTCACCTTGAAATGCTTCACTCAGGACATATGAGAGGTCAAGACTGCTTTATTTTAACAGAGTGTTAATAGAATGCAATAAAGTGTTTTATATGCAATTCATATAAAAATATTAACAATTCCAAAAGAGTGCTTGTTTTCTTCATTTCTTATTCAATACATTTCATATGTGAAACATGTAGACAATGAGCAGTCATGTCGACGTAATCTCATAAACACAGAAAAAATGTTCTTGATAGTATTGTTAAGTTTTTATTTTTTTGTAATTTTAATTAAATTCAAAAATGTTGACTTCAAAGTATCGCTCAATGTATTTAATCCTAATCTGAATTAATATTTAAAATTGAAAGTTAAATGCATGTGATGCGTTAACAGAACCTGTCAACTTAGTCTGTTACTGTTTTTTTTATTTAATTTTATTTTCAAAAGAAAAGGTATTAATCATGTATAATTTTTTTTTGTTTTCTCTTTTTTATTTAAAGATTTCTTGTATTCTATTCTTCTCTTTTTTTATTATTTTTATTTATTGACAAGTCATCAAGATGTCAAATTTCAAAAAAAGCTATTAGAGAGCATGGATTAGAATACAAAGTGAGAAGTATCTGGAATGAGATGAACTTGATTTCTATTGAACTGCTTTCATTTAACACAATTTTTTCTTTTTTAAATTAAAACACAATAAAATTTAACTCCCTCGTATGTTCTCACGCCTTTCAATAAATTAAAACACTTATTAAATTTTACTTGTAACCAAAAACATGCCTGTCTATTTAAAACAGACATAACATCAAAACAAGGCATTCCTTTTCAATGTTAATGTTAAATTAAGGGCAGGCGTCTATCATATTAAAAAAAAACAATAATGTATCTAAACAAAGATAAAAAAATGAGAATATTATACACGCGTCGTGTTCCTATTCTTGGTATATTGTCTCGAAATATTTTTGATATTTTTGTATGGAGCTCAACTTATAATTTGATGCACTATGCGTTATTTTGAATATGTTTGATTTGGAATGATTTATTTTTGTTTTGTTTGTTGATAATTATCATGAATCATTTGATATAAGAGGAGGTTTGGGGTCGGTTTGATGTCAGAAGGTAATTTCTTATATGAAATCTTCGATATTATTTTTCCCCTGAAATTATTTGGAACTCATTTTCAAAGCTTGTGTTGACTTCACACTTGTTCTGGTCTCGTGAAAAAAATCTGAAGTCAGGTACAGGAAAGAAAAACTCCCGTACATATTTATATTCCATAATGCCGAGTTCAGTCAACAAGAAGCTTTGGGAACGCATTTGAAGTTCAGTGATTTTTCATCCTGAACCTTCTTGTAGATTGTATAGCAATGCACTTATGCTCTGAATTTAATTGATACTCATTCCAATTTTTTCCAATCCGTATAACAAAATACATGAAATTTTCAAAGTCCCTTTCAGGTATTTTGATAATCTGACAAACAAACAATAAAAACACAAAAAAAATCTAAGAATCAAACCAGTTGAAATATGAATATTCATAAAAATTCTGAAAAAATTTGATGAATTAGCTTAATTTATAGTGTTGAATATTTTTTTTTAATTAAGAATATGTCTATCATATTTTTTTGACTGAAACATTTTTAAAATGAATAAAATACATGATTATTATTAATAAGTTATAAGGCCTTTTGTTGTCTGCACTCTTGATTGAGTTTGAGTGGTGCAACACTAATTTATTTAAAAAGAAAAATATATATCAATGTAGAACAAGCTCAAAAGTCATAATACCATATAATTAATTTATTTTCTGAGTCATTATATTTTGAGGGAGATTAATGTTGTTTTTTGGGTGACTTAAAACACACAAAACAATCAAAGAACTTTGAGCCGATGATTCAAAATTTTTGCAGTATGATTATTTCCCGTTCCATTCACGTGACACATCACCACACATGCTCAGTAAATTGTACTTGCATGCCATAACCCACATTGTTCAAACAGCTAGGCATACATAAAAATAGCTTCACATCAAGCATCAACAATGTTGAATTGAAAAAAGGTTCAATGAACGAATTGTATTCATACACAGAATATTATGATTGTAGTTTTATTTTTGTCACTTAAAACAACCACACAGAAATGTCACTTAAATCCTTTTTTCTGATTTTAATTGTTCACTTAAATTTTAAATTAACATGTCTATCATAAAATCACTATCATCACTACTCGTTTTCATTGAAATATAGCACAGCAAATCTAACCCCAACGCTTTTTAACTTATTTCGGTAACAGAATATCATGATTTAGAAGAGTATTTTTGTATTCATTGTAATATTAATAATAATACAAGTATGTGCAGGCTTTTATTTTATTGCTACCCACTTTAGACACTCTTAACAAATAAATATAACACCAGACGGAAGCATTTATTATTTCTTTTGTAGCACATAACGTGTATGAAACATAAATCGAGTATTATGCAATATTAGCCCTTTATTTATGTGTAGTGTGTTCATACGCTCTTCAAAATAAAGAGGGTTTGATACCATAAAATACAATGTTATGAGAATATAACAACAAAATTAGGTCAACCCCAACATATGTATCATGTATATTTATGTATTGCTATCTATCTTCCTTTTTTTGGCTAGACGGTGTAAAAGGAAAATTTCTTTTCATTTCATTCATACATTCATTCATTCATTGTATGTATATTTGAATGGAGGTACGTATGAAAAATCATTGAACTAAGTGACATACCAAAATAAAGAGCATTCTGTATAGAAGCCACATTTTTCTTTTTTTGTTATCATATGGCTTCATTGATGAATAAAAAACACAGTCCAAAATCGTATGACATTCTGTTTCCTCTGAAGTTTATCAACTTCAAAAATTAAAGTTCTTTAAAAGTGAACTCAAAAACGAAAAACAAGTGAAAAAAATATAAAAATCTAGAACTTGTACAATTTTTGATTAGAACAGTGTTTGATGGAATATTCAGAACAAAAATTGTACAAGTTCTAGATTTTTATATTTTTTTCACTTGTTTTTCGTTTTTGAGTTCACTTTTAAAGAACTTTAATTTTTGAAGTTGATAAACTTCAGAGGAAACAGAATGTCATACGATTTTGGACTGTGTTTTTTATTTTTTATTTTTAAGTGTTGATTTAGATTCTCAACACTCAAAATCATGTGATGCATATTATTACTTTGTTTCTTATTAATAAACGAGCTCTTTCGACTCTAGAGGTTACAGAGAAAACAATAGAAAACTTGTTATAAATATTAAATGCTAGTAATTTTGTTGTTTGTACATAAAGCACATTCCTTTAAGAGGGACATTGTGATGAATGTAAATGAAAAATGACTTGTATGAGAAAAATTTTTTTCCTGTTCGTTTTAGATATGGGGTGTCTTCTGGAAAGTTGCTCAAAATAATGAGGCGAAAATTTTGGCATGAAAAAAATTTTCCATTTTCTTGGAAAATTTTCGGAAAATCGGTTTTTTCGTGGCCACCCTAATTTTTTGTATGGGCACCCTAATTTTTTTATAGCCTATGTTACCCGGGCTTTGAATAGCTAAATAGACCTAGAACATACCATAGGTCGATTTTGAACCGTTTAGGCTCTAGGGCTCCAGAACCAATTCTGTACAGCAAAAACATATAAAGAACTTTAATGAAAAATAGTGCACAAAATTGCTTGGAAGCTTGCGCGCCTGATAAATGCATTGCTTGCAAATAGTGGAGAGGGAATAAACGAACTATTTTCAATTACAGTTCATGAATTTGAAGCAATTCAAAGCTGATTCTGTAAATTTTCTTTGCGATTTCTGATACAAGAACCTGTTGTGACTTAATTTTAACTCACGCACAATACACCAACAAAACCTTTAAACTTATATTTTTTATAATACATTTAAATACCATTAAATTACATCATACCAATTCCACTTTGATTAAATTGTTGTCCGAAAAATCCTACACATTATCTCACTCTCGCATTTTGCAATATCCAACACAAAATATCATATATATGATAATAACCAGAAATTGTGCGATGTGATTGCAAACTAAAAATTAAACATATGCGTGTACAAATTAATTTCCAGCTACTGTTATTCTTTTGTCTTATGTCATTAACATATTTTGCCAAGTTCGAAACACACATTTAAATGTATGTGAATTTCATGCAAATTATTATTAAAATTTTTTTTAATCGTTCCAACAGAAATTTTTTAATACAGTGCCAATTTGATGTTCATTGAACCACAGAAAACGAATTGTATATATTTTTATTTATTGAGTAATGGTTTTCTTTTCTTTTTGAGTTTAAGTACTTCTTCCTTCTTTGTTGATAGACTAAATGTGTGCATGAATTTCAATTTAACGATTTTGTGATGATATTTGTAAAAAGTAATCATTGATATGTTTTGCAATTGTTAGTCAGAATTATTGGTTCTGGTCTGCGTATTATTTATTTTTTCTTGTGAATTTTAAAACAAAAACGAAATATATGAATAATAATTTTTGTTTGATTTAAAAAATTTATAATTTATTACATAAATCGTAATCAAATAAAATATTGGTTCTGTTTGTATTGATAATCGAAGTTACCAGTGGCGTAGAGGCAACATTTTAAAAATATTTGACGCAGTGTTGCTTCATTGGATTTCAAAATACCAGTCGTACCCTTTCAACTTAGAAATACTTTAAATGTGTTCAAATTTCTGACTGATCATGTTAAAAATCCAGTCTAGGTATGTGAGATTCCACTTTACATTTACTTACATGGACAAAAAGAAAGAAAACGCCTCGCATGCCCAAGATGACTTAATCTGCAAATGAGTTATGGCATTTGTAGGGCGCTTGTTGGTTTTTGTCCATGCAAGTAATTGTAAAGTGGAACCTCAAATACGCAGTTCTTGGCTATTTTGAAGGGAATCTAAGTTTTCACTCGTTAAAACTGCGTATAGCACTGCGGGTGGTTTATGAGCGTTTTCAACTAACAGTTTCTCGCTTAATGACTTCAACTAGCCTGATAAAAGAGCTTACCAATCAACTTTATTTAATCAACTTTAAAGCAAATATCATTTTGAAATCATCCATTAAATCTGGTCAATGTTTTCAGGCAACACACAGTCTAATACTTCTTTCGATATCTAACAAACCCATTCAATGAATTGACACCATAAGGTCATAGAATTAAATCAGAATCATTTAAATTTTTTTAAAAGAGATTTGATCAAATACAACTTTCAATGTTAAAAGGTTTTCTTCACCCATATTTACTATAATAGAGATTCGATCATCCAAAATATTAGTTGAGTAAACATTTTTATTAGAACATAAAACATTTGTTTATTTTGATGAAATCATATATTGGATGAAAAAATTATTATCAGTACGAGAAACGAAACACACACACGCACACACATTTTTATACAAAAAAAAAATATTGAACACGTGAACCATTAATTTGAAATGAAAATTAAGAGTATTTGTGAGAGAGTAAAACAGGTGTTTGCATGTAAAATATGACTAAAAATTTCAAAAAGTTAAATTTACGCTCATTTTATTAATAAAAATTCATTAAAAATGATATCATTTGACGGAAAATTGGTTGTCAATTTAAAATTCAATTTCTTGTTGTAATAATGAGACGAGACATTTATTAGTCATAATTCATCAAATGTTTGTTTTATTTTTGTTTTATTATGTTTTTATTTTTCATTAACATCTTGTTAGAGTTAAACTCACACATCATATATGTATTTTTGGACTAGAATTGTAACGACCGACCTTGGTCCAAATCATAATAAAAATGAAATGAACAGAAAAAAATAGTTTTGTTTAATTGTACACAAAATTTTTATAGATCAAAAACGAAATTAAAAATAAATTACATCACACAAACGAGATTCTTCTTTACTAGAAATTGAAGCACTATCACGCGTGCCAGCTTCTCTTAGAACAACAACAAACTGTTTTATTTTCACATTAAAAGAAAACACGCATGATGAAGCAACTCTGACACATAAAGAAAAAAAATAATAATAATTAAAATCGTCTGCTATGCATCAATAAAATATTATTTTTTTTGTTTTCGTTCTTCATTCAAATTGAACTTGACTTTGATTTCCAATTAAATTTAAAAATAAAAAAAGGGAATGAATTAAATTTTTTTTAAATGAAATTTGCAAAATTTTCAATTACAATTAAAATTATTATTATTACAATTACAATTGTTGACGCATAAATAACATGCTTAACCTACATTTTGAAAGAAAAATAAAAATGTGAATATCAAATGATTCGTACAAAAAATTTACATCAACTGTCGACGACACCATAACAAAAAGTTATATGAAGTGAAAAAAAATTAATGTAAATAGTAAAAATTTATAGTTGTATGTAAAATATTATTATTTGTACACACAAAGGCAAATTCACATATAAATAAATTTATTATTATATTTATTTAACGTCATAAAATTTTACAACAATGTCTTGTTAGCTGAAAAGGCAAGTGTTTTTTTTTAAGTTTTGGAGAACAAAGGGACTTTGTGTAAGATTTTTTTTTACTTTCCTTTCCTGTAAAAGTATTCATTGAAAGTTAGAATCATCTAAATTCAAAACAACTCAATTTTAGATGATTCAATTCACAAATGTGGTCCTTGGCTTGGTGCTTTGAGGCTAAATTTAAAGTTCATGTTTCCTTAATCACGTTGTCTACGTGTAAAATTGTTTATAAGGCATTTTCAATTTACAATGAAACAAAAAACTGAAACTCATTAGTTGAATTGACATTTTCCAATCAAATCCTTTTTTTATCATTATTTTTTGACCTCATTTTGCATGTCATTGTACTCAGAACTGTCCTTACAATCAGAACTTTAATAAAACTTTCTTTACTCAACTGTTATCATTATAATTTATTATCTTACTTACAATTTAGCGCCAAAAGTTGATATCTGCAGTCAAATCCTAGTAGGAAATAAACGCTGTCTTATCACTGACGTTTATCTTTGTCACGAGAAATCTTAAATAAAAGTATACAAATATTTGTTTTATTTTCGTATCATCAAACGTAATGTGAAAGATCAAATAAAAATAAATTAGTATAAAATAAAATTCAGTCTTCCTCAAATGATAAATGAATTCTAGTTACGAAAATAAGGAAGAAAGAAAAAAAAACAAATGAAATACAGGAAATATGTGTAAAAATATTGGGATAGACATGTTGTTTTTGAGAGATATTGAGGAATAGGCGCCATTCAGACCATATTTAGGTTATTGTTTTCAATATTTTTTATTTTTATTATGATTTCCATGTTTTTGTTTTGATTTGGATATTATGATGAGGCAAAATTTAATTTGCATTAGAGAATAAACAGAGAGTGGTTTATTGGTCATTTTGAATTAAATTTATGATGAAAATTGAATTTAATTTTACAGAGAAGCTAGACAAAATTTAAATAAACTTAAATGAGTCGAGAATGAAATATGGATTGAAATTTATTCAGAGTAAGCAAAAAAAAGTATTTTTATAGGATCATGCAACGAGCTACCGTGAATTTCATGTATTTTATTTTTAATTCAGTAGAGAACGACCTCCAGTGAAAGGTTTGTGCTTGAAACTTCTAAATACAAAAATTTTATAGATAATCAGATGTTCAAATTAACGCTGAATGGTGACTTAACCCTAATTATTTTTTTCTTTCTCGAAACTTATGAAACTACATGACAAACATGAAATTATTACATTGTAATGTCATGTTTAATTTTACTATACATTTTTGGTTGTTATTATTATGATTATTGTATATTTAACCATGTTAAGTACAATAAATGATCAGTTACGACCACAATATACAGAGAACATAAAAAAAGATGAGGAACATTACTAACAAGCAATGTAGGAAGTTACTTTACAACAGCAAAAAAAAAAATGAGTAGGAATTAAATGTGTCAGTGATGTAGAAAGTGTTTCATTTACTTGTGATCTCTTGATCTGGATTTGTTTGCTTTTCAAAGCCAATCGAGGGCTAATACAAGCCTTTCCAAGATACCTGATTCAATTTGACCATCTCTGAACCAAATCTCATTAAAACAAGTTAATTGAAATGCATCTTAACTTTCAATATATATGAGGCAAATTTAAATAAACAAATAAAACAAAAAACATGAGGTACAAAATTTATACATAAAATAATTTACATACAATGGCATTCATAATAATAAAAATAATAATAATATAAGACAATTAAGGTAAAATCTTATTTGTAATAAAAAAAAAAATCACAAAATCAAGAGAGAGAAAAAGAGTTTTGATGAGAATTAACGAGACAATGATCCGATTATTCAATCACGTGTCTATTCATTAAAAAATAAATGTCACATGCATACAAAGAAATGCTTTTCACTAAGTAAACATTTAATCTTAGTTATGGATATTTCACTATTTTAAGAAATGACACTTGATAAGTACATATAAGCATCTTATTAGATTAAAATTAATATCTAAAGTGATATTGTGGTGAATCTGGTTTTAATTAAAAGCTTCTGATGATTTTGTGATTAATTCAGAATCAATGAGACATCAGCTTTCTAATGCTCATAGGCAATCAGATTAAATTTCATTCAATCAACTACTCTTTTTAATCTTTAAATGGAATTCATGTGGTTTGTATTTGATTTATTAAGAAAAAAACACACTTTTTTCAATTCAATACCTTCAATTTAATCAACCCTTTTCTTTACTCATTCAAAAAATCTCACTTTTCATTAAATTGAAATTGAATTTGACCTAAATCACACTAAATCACATTCGACAAAAATATCTTGTAATTTTTTTTTATTATTTTTATTATCAATTAAATTAGTATAGTCATGTTAAAACAATTTCATTTAAAATACTTTTTGACATTTCCTTTTTTTTTTCGAAAAAAATTAATGTTAACACGAAACAATACCATTAATAAATTTAAACATGTTCCATGCAAAATATTAACAAGAAAATCTGCAAAACTAGTTATTCCATCATAATTTGTTTTGAATGAATTTATATTATTTTTATAGTTCTTGTGACAGTTTATTAATATTTTGGTTCGAATTAACGTAGGAGTTGAAATAGAATTTTAATTTAAATGGTTGAATGGTCGCTTACTGCTGCTGTGTGTGTATTTTTTTGGAGCATTTTAGTTAAGGCAAAACCGGGTTAAAATAAAGCAATTAATTTGTTTTTTTGTGCCATTGATCAAAATATAATAAATTAGTTTTTCAACACAGTAACTACAAATTAAATTTGATATATGTGAAAATGGAGCGAAGTGAATTAAGGATAAAAAATTTATATATTTTATGGTACACTCTCAACCCAAAACCAGTGGGAGACCAGTGAAAAACTGGTGCTCCACTGATTTAAGGTTGAGAGTGTAACTTTTTTTTCAAAATGTGTTAAATTTCATGAAATATGGGTCTCAAGAGCAGTGTCCGTCTCTTTTTTCAATGTAAGTAACTTAAATTATAACACCAGTTTAAACCCTTTTTCTCCTTTGAAGTTTAAGATTTCTAATTTTTTACAGACTCGCAGTTTTTTTCATAAAATTATTGTACTTATATGTGTCAAAATTAGCTTGAATATGAAAAAATTTTCTCTCCATTCGAAGTAAAGGGTTAAATTCGCTTCATTTTATTATGCAATTAAATGAGAAACCGATTAGCAAAAATACATTATAATAATAATAAATATTAATTTTTTTTATCTAACCAAATTTTTCGGTGGGAGGCTCAATTTTATTTATTAATATTATTAACTAGATTAACATATTAATTATTGCGAATTATATTGTGTTGTTGTTGGACACTGACAAATTTATGGCTTTGTTAGGTGGTTCATGTATTTTCATATATTTTGACTCTAAACTGTTGTTCCTTATGAGACTTGTAAAATATCGTATAAGAAGTTTTTTTTTAAGAATGATTAAGTGTTGATTAATTACAGGGCGGCTTTCGATATCAAAGCACACCTTTAATTTAAAATAGGGATTAAATTAAACAATGTTGGTAGCTACTGGTTTGAAATTTTAATTGGCATTATGACTCAAAATTTAAATTCAATTCAAAAATTTATAATAAAGAATGAATCAAAATAATTTTATTGTCTCAATTGCAAATATGCAACACTGTAACAAAAAATTGTCTCAATAAATTATGTTTCTTGTTCACATATTCAATGAAATACATTTTGCATTGCATTATATTAAATATTTATTTATCTTATAATTCATATGTTGAAAGAAAACATGAGAATTTTTAATTAATACACGAGCAAGTTCAAGATATACGATGACACCCGCAAAATGAATTACATTTTATCATCATCATCATCATTTATAAATACACACACAATTTTCTATGCCTCACTTGCTTAATCAATATGAATTTGGTCCACATTTAAATAATAATAATAATAAAATATTAATCTTGTTTTAATTAATCACGCAAGATAATAATTCGTTTTCTGCTTTGATCTTCAAATTCTCTTACATGTGTGTAGTTAAAGTCATTTAAATTTTATATATATTTATTTTGAAATAAGAGTCTTAGAATTTCGGATGCTATAAAGGTGTTTTAAAAGGTCGTTTTGAGTAAATATTTGTAAAGTGTTAAGATTCAGTGAAATCTTAAGGAATGTAAAAATGTGGTAAAATACACAAATATATAAGAAATGTTAAGTTGAAGCGTAAAAAAATAAATTTGGTGCCACTTTTTACATGTTTCATGCATTTAAAAACCCCTTTTCGGCATCCCACACTCTTGAATATCAATTTGAAATCTTTATTCTTTTTTAAAAGTGTTTGTAATATTAATGATATGGTCATCTAAATGGTACTAATGATGTTTTCTTTGTAAATGTGACGCTTTTTTGGAATTGAAACTAAAAATAAAATTCAAAGACATTATTTTTTTTTTTGTAAGAAATATCTCTGGAGAGAATTTATGCAAACAGATGTTATATGTTGAATTGAATTCCACTTCTGTGTGGTTTTTCTCTTAAGTTTAAATTTATACTGGATCACGGTGATTTACTAGCAAATGATCAATAAATCTTGTTATCGGTGATCACAATTTTATGTTTAATTTCAATGTAAAAATGCGATTTCATATACACTTATCATATAATACATTGAAAAAAGATATCAAAATGAAAATGTGCTTATGTAAATCAATTTAAGTTACTTTCCATGTCATGTTTTTTCTTATGAATATTTAAAACATTCTTCTTGAATAAAATATACAGAAAATTTATCCAACTAAACAGCATAAAAAACCGATTTGTTTTCTTTTTTTCTTGTGTCCATTCAAATGTTCTTCTCATGATATATTACTACAAGTAGTGGCTTAGATTACTATCTAATTTGTTGATATTTTATGTAGAAAAAAAACTTAAAAATTGCTGTTATTTTAAACGATATTTAAATTGTATTGAATCGAATAATTTATGGAATCAAAATGAATAAAAGAAAAAAATGATATTGAAATTCTATTTAAAAATTATTCAATGTGAATGTGAATAATTTGAATATTAAAATGAAATAAAATAAAAAATAGCATCAATATTTTTATTTAGACTCACAAATTTACTCATCCCAATCGTCTGATTGTCTGGAAATTATATGTATTATTTTGCACGAGTTCTAAAAAGTGATTCATCATCATTTTACTCAGTTATTCTACTTTCGAAACCATAAATTCTTATTGTTAATTAAGAAATACTTAAAAAAATTTTTTTTATTCAATTTTTGTTTTGTATAATTTCAATGATATGTTAAAAGTCATTGTCTAACATACATGTGTATTTTTCCTAAATTTTATTTAAATATTTGATCATCGTTTGTGTGTAAATTATAAATTTACTGTCTATTTTTTTACTCCAAAATAGTAGAAATAATAGCGAATAAATAAAAAAATCTTCTAATTTACGGGTAAAAATAATAATATGGATGAGAAGTTCATTTTTAAAATTGAAATAAATTTATATTAAAGACACGTTTTGATAGTAGAAAATAGAGTTTAAGACAAAAAAAAATTGGGAACATTTTTTTTGGTTTTTAAGTTAAATTTCATCAGATTCAGATAATAAATTAATTAAAATCAGATAAGTTTTAGTATTAAATTAATATTCACTGAATTTTTATAGAAATAAAGATGAAATTTCACAATTTACTTAATGGTGATTCTCTGAGAAATAGTGTCGATGGTCTTGGGGCATGCTATGGTACTTAATCAAAGATCGTCGAATTCTCTTATAGAACTTCGTTTCCTCGAAGTGGTTAGGCTACGGCCAGATAGCCAACAATAACCGCCACAGACCAAATGCCCCTTCATGTGAGACATTCAAAAAAGAAGTTGAAGTGATCAAGATCCAGAATGCACTTTCCCAGAAGCAAGGAGAAGAATTGGCGCTATGAGGTCAAACACTAACCTGTACTTAAGGATCGCAAGCGAAAATAATGAGCTCACTGAAGCCACAGCAACATTGAACGCACAGAAAGCCTGGAAGCCATACAACAAGAACTCTCCTGGTATTCGGGCATGCAAGGGTACTTAATCAAAGTGCAGGTGAAAATACTTTACAATGAAAATCTTGTTCATGAGATGCTTATTTAACTGAACCAAGCAGGCAAGAGTCAATTCCATTTTTTCCATTATTTTACTTATATCGCGCTCAGGTTATCAAAGGACGCACCGATTTGGATTCCAAATACTATTTTGAAATAGGCAGTCAAGACCTTCAAAAAGGCACCCGATTTAAATTTAATAGTTTTTTCTAGAGAATCTCTCGTAATAGGTTGGATCAGGAGAGGAACATAATAATTTGGCTTAATTGATCAGCGACTCAACATATTTCTACAGCTGCCGGGTGAAGACCAGTAGGTCAATCATTAAACTATATTCCATTAAAAAAAAAACAAATGAAAAAAGGTACTTGATCCGAATTACTTATACTTACCACTTGAATTAAAATTGTATTACAACACGAATTAGTGTTTATTTATTCACATTTTAACAATAAGAAATTTATTATTCAAACATAAAAGCTTAAAAAAAAAAATTAATAAAATTATAACACAACATAATGAACTTCTAATGGGTGTAATAACGATTCGTAATTAATCAAATAAATTACATGCATTTTAAAAAACCTACGCTCTGAAACTCAACTTTTCATTTCATTTACTTATTTATAATGTTCAACTTTAACATAGTATAAAATAAAAGGAATAGCTCAGCATTTATTTATCCAAGCATATCGTTCACACCATCAGACCTCATGAATTTTTTGAACCTCATAAGTAATTTAATTGTTTGACACTTTAATAAAACTCAAATTATATGCTTAGAAACGCCTTACGCCTCTTTTTAACTCTTAACTTAAAAGCAATTGCTTTTTTTTTTAAATAATTGGCATTTGACTGCTCATTTTAGAGCTGGTTTCAATTTGGTCTATTGGGAATTTGGCTACATAGAAATCGTTTCCTATTTTCTACATGAAATGTCACTTTTTATTTAATTTACACTTACAAATAAATTTATTCACATACATCTCAACCTTGATATGTCCATTCAATTAACAACACACAAAAAAAAATTAATAAAAATAAAATTTTGGGTGTTCAAGTGTAAAACATAACCCAAATTTGATTAATTCAATAAATTGCGCGCAACATTTAATTGATCAAGTATCGATAAAAGTGGAGGCGTTTGTCTCATTACAAATTAAAAAGAAACTTTTCTTAATCCATAAATGAAATAAAGATAATAAGCTTAATACGTACTTGTTAATCAAGTGATCCATTTCAATCTTAAAATTAAATTTATGTGGAGTTGAATTGAATTGAATTGATTGATACACAATAATGTGTCAAAATTGTTAAATATTTAAAAAAAAAATTAAAAATGAATGTCGTCAATTGTAGATAATGTCATTTGATAAGCCAAATATGAAAATAACAACGATGTATCTTTTTTTTCTCTCCTTCTTCTTCATACATCATTGAACACGGTTAAAATTCACAGGTTAGAAACTCACTTGTGATATGATGGTGTTAAAAATTATTTTAACATGCTTCTCTTCCGCTTACCGTAAAGCAAATACACAAAAATATTAAATGTATTATTATTTATTTTAACAAAACACCAAAAAAAAAATATTACAACATTACTACTTTTTATTTTGTTTGTTTTAATAATTTGTTTTTTATTTTAAATATTTTTTATGAAAACATTTCAAGTGTAAGTTGTGCTTCAATACACATTGACGTACACACACATGTGATATTTTGATGATTAATAAATTTTTTTTGTTTTTAAATAAAAAAGTACCATGAATATCAATTACTCGTTACCACCAGTCTCTGGTATTGATCAAAGGAAAAAAAATAGCAAATATCAACCCACTGTCAACTATTTTATGATAAATTAATTGATTATAAACATTTAATATTTGATTTTTGACATAAAAAATGCGTAAAACTTTTATTATTACAAGGCACGTGGAATGAAAAAATAATTTAAATAGATGATGTAAAAATAAAAATTTGTAATAATGGAAAAAATGAATTTTAGATTGATTAATACTTTATTAACACGCAAAATTTTACTTTAAATTTGGTTCAATTAAGAAAACGATCTGCAACAGTTACAATTTAGTAAGAAATGAAACATATTTTAAAATTTCAATGAGAAATTGCCAAAATTTAGCTCTACAGATAATCGATACACAGGTACATGTTGGCGCTAAGTCCTGAAAGGCTAAAAGAGATTAGAAACTTTTTTGAGTGTTTTATTGACGTTTTTAAGGGTTCATAGCCGTTTTAAAGGGTTCTACAGAGGTTTTTAAAGGTTTGTAAACATTTTAAAAGGTTTTATAGACGTTTTTAAGGGTTTGTAAACTTTTTAAAGGGTTTTATAGACGTTTTTAAGGGTTTGTAGAAATTTTAAAGAGGTTTATAAACGTTTTTAAGCTTTTTAGCCGTTTAAAAGGGTTTTATAGAAGTTTTTAAAGGTTTGTAAACATTTTAAAAGGTTTTATAGACGTTTTTAAGGGTTTGTAGACTTTTTAAGGGTTTTATAGACGTTTTTAAGCTTTGTAGACTTTTTTAATTGGCATATTTCAAGCCAAACCAAGCTCAAAGAGGTTCAGTCTAACTTTTCACTTAATTTAGAATTAGGTAATTTAAACTGAATCTGCCTTTTAAATGTCAATCAATATAAAATTCAACTTTGGTGATCAAAGAACAACTCACTTAATATTTAATGGAAGCTTTAACAATAAAAAAGAAAATGACACGTCCAACAAGTTTTTATTTTAAATACACATTTTTCAGGCTTTAAAGCCACAAGCCTTAAATAAAAAAGTATCAATGTAAAAAAAAAATTGCAACTTATTTCCTGATGTTTTTTATAAAATTAATTTGGTGAATTGCCATTTATTAAGTGTCATTATCATCTATTATTACCGACACTTTAAATAGAATAATAACTTGAAAGAAAAAAAACACGAATATTCAATATGATTTTTTGTTCATAACACACAAAAAAATAAATAACATTTGCATGTAATGCTCTTTTGTCACTATTGAAATAATTTATTATTTTTTCTTTAAACCCATTTGAGGTGTCAATAAATTGCAACATGACAAAATATCAATCTCTTAAAAAAATAATTTAAATGAACTTGAAAGTAAAATAAATATATATAAATAAAAAAAAATTAGCACAGATTCACTTTCAATCTTCATGTATCATGTTAAAATATAACAGACACCACTTGCTGTGTGTATTGTCATAATGTTTTTTTCCCCTCATCATCAACAAAAGCCTCGTATGATTTTTATTTAATTTAATTTATTCATGTTGTTTTATCAGCTTGAGAGTTTATATCGCTGTTGCTATAAGGCTTTTAACCACCTCTGCACGATGTTTTTTTTTTCTCTTTAATACTATTATTATTTTATAATATTTGTGTACGTATAACTAGGCTTGTGAGATTTGAGTGTCAAGGTCTTTTAATTCACTAAGATAACATTTAAATATAATATATTCGTACATCATAGTGAGAGACAACATTAAATAGTAAATGATATCATCTTTGTTTAATAAATAAATATAAATGAACATAAAACTGTGGACAATCTTTATGTGAATTGAATGAGTTATTGTACGTGCTTGTCTCTTTCCTACTATATGATATTATATATATGTATTTTAGTCAATAAAATAAAGTAAAAATAAAATATATATGAAACTCATTCAAGATAAAGAAAAAATACAAAAAGTTAATGTAAGAGACGAGTGATCTACAGCATTTAATATGCAAATAAGCGCCTATATTTTATGTTTGCTTACAAACACATGTGTTTCTGATAAAAAGAAAAATACGATTTGAATGAAATGAAATTTATTTTTATTTAATTTATGATTTGTTCTGTGACTTTATATGGATGCAATGTGGCTTATCAATAGATTCCCATTAAAATAAGGAAATGATAGTATTTTAAGATTTGTAATGTCCAATTGAGGTTTATTTTTAGAATTATGTTATCTTACTGAAAAAAAAGTTCATCAAGGACCTTCTTTTGTAATTGAATCTTAAAATAATATTTTTGCAGTTGTGTAGGACTTTTGTTTATGATTTATGACGATTCTTTTGATTTATATAGTGGTGTGAAATTGAAGAGGTGTACCAAGCAAATTTTGTCTGTTCAAGGAGTTGGTTCAAGAATAAAAATAAAAGTGACATAATGAAATAAAAAAATGTAGCTTAATTTAATTGAAAGTTTAAGAGTATGACTGAAAAATGCGTTGCCAAGTACATTTTGAGTGTCCGATATTTTTGGAGTCCAGTCATGTTTTGAGCTATCCAATTTTAACGTTTAACCGTGAATCACAGAATTTCTTTTGACAAGCACACTGTTAGTTCAAAACTCTTCACAAACTACGCGCAATATCACACGATGGGGGATTGTACGGTGCAGTGGTTAGCGTGTTGGACTTTCTATCTTAAGGTATATTTTCAATGAAATTTTATTATAAATGCACTTAAATACAGCATTTAATCATTATTTTCCATAATAGAATACACGCATAAAATCCATCAAGCCTCTAGTTTAGTTTATAAAAAAAAAGAAACATTCAGAACGTGTTTAATTTGATGAAACACTATTAAGAAGTTTATCGAAAGAATAACATTTTTAGCAAAATAATTTGAGTATTAAATTAAACACACAACTAAGAAGTTACGTGAGCATACTTTAAATTTATTTTAAGCGCCGAAAGATTGATGGTTTTTGAAACATTTTAATAGACTTTTTTTATAGTTTTTATTTGTTTGCGAAAAAATTTTATCATCACACAAAAATCTTCAAGATTTTCAAACTTTTTCTTCATTTTATTTAAAGAATATTCATAAATTTCACATCATTTAACGTTATTATTTTAATTTATTTTATTATATTTAACTCTGTATTGCAGTGTTAAAGCTGCACAACAGCACACTAAAAAAAATGAATTATTACACATTTTATATCGGATTTCCTTCTGGCATTTTATTTATCATAATAATATAATACATATAATTTATAACACTTCAGATATTGTAGGAATGAAATCTATTGTGATATGAAACTACAAGATTATTATTAAATAATTTATTTTGTAATGAAATAGAGTAGCATATATTTAAACAGTTGCAATTTTCTCAATGTAGCTACAAAAATTTATTTTACTTTTTTTTGCATAAAATGTTTATCTTTTAGCAAAAGGCGTAAATAATTCTGGTTAGTAAATAATCTTACATTTTTTAATGTATTAATTTAGTTTCTCAT
This sequence comes from Culicoides sonorensis, assembly GCA_900002565.1. Taxonomy (NCBI): domain Eukaryota; kingdom Metazoa; phylum Arthropoda; class Insecta; order Diptera; family Ceratopogonidae; genus Culicoides; species Culicoides sonorensis. Next base: position 113,877 of record LN483452.1, on the reverse strand, counting down.
GAAAAAAATTCACTGATTTAAAGTTTTACATCATTCGAAATTAGAATTGTATGACATATTTCAAGTAAATTGTAAAGGTAGCGGTTTTGAATTTCAAAATTTTACCTTTGACGTTTACGTTTTTTGAAATTTACATTCGTGTTATTTTATATCAAAAGACACGTTTCATATAACTCAAAAATAATTTACATATTCACATATAAATTAGCATGCGTGACAAATTTTTATTTTTAATATGTTTTTTTTTAAATATTAAAAATTTTAAACATACACTTTCAATCTTTTTTTGATGGAAAATTCTTTGACACACTGTTACTTATCACAATGGAATCGAAAACTGACAAAGCATCCGAAAATTGAATATTTTCATTTTTATTTCCCATGTCTTGAGTCGCAATGAGTTCCAATGAAAACTCCCTGTTAAAAATGATTGAGTGTGTAATTTTAATTGAATTGTATTTGAATATATTGAATCATCGCCAATGATTTTTTGTAAAAAAAAAATTGATTTAAAATCAATGTGATATAAAAAGGGTCTCCATTGACTAGAAATATTGAATAAAGTTTGTAAAAAAAACTAATATTGTCCAATTTGTATTCTTAATTTATTACACCCTACGACAAATAAAAAAAAAGTTTTAGTACTCCAAGTTTGTTTTCATTTCCTAAAAGTAGAAAAAAAATGAAAAATTTTGGCGTTTACAGTTTTTTAAAATCACGTCAAAAAGTTGAGTTATGAATTTTTGAAATTTTCCATATAAATGACACATTTCGTCATCTCTCAGCACAGAGATTGAAAAACATGCTCTTACTCATTTTGAGTTATCTCGAAAACTACATGAGCTACAAATGAGTTTAATAGATCGTTGGAAAGAAGAAGAATGTGGCTATTCAAATGTAAAGTTTTGGTCGCGGGATCAGCTCAAAAAATTGGGCTTTTCAGGCTCAAGGCAAAAAAATTGAATAAAATCTTTGTTTTTTTTTTAAGTTTTTTGCCAATTTTTTTAACTATTCAACTTATTTTAAGATTGAATGTTAAAATTAATATAACTATGTAATACTTTAAGAATAAGCTTTAAAGGCTTTAAATATTTTCTTTAGAAATCTCTTTTTTATTGTAGAAAATGTGTGTTTTTTTTGTCTTACTTTTATCAAGTCTCATTTTCTTTATTACATTTATAAAATTCTTGTGTTTTTTCATAAGTTTTTCTTCTATCGTTTATTCGATCAGTTTTTCTAACTAAATATATTCTGCAATATATTACTAAGCCATTGACCATATTATTTCCATTGAATTTGTTCTCAATTTTTTTAAAGTCTTGATGTGCCCTTTCTCGTCAGAAAGTTATCCACAATATAACATGTTGTAGCATATACAGCAGATGGTCGAAGGTGTGTAAGGTTGTAGAATAGGAAAACGCCCATATTTTGTCTGGAAGCATCTGATAGCTTTATCTGTAAAATGTCTTTCATAAGTTCCTTTGGGGTTTTTTGGAGTAAATAAACCACAGACGTAACAAAGTTGTGACAAACGCGCTTTGCAATCAGCAATGTTTTTATTCGTTTTGAATTTTTTAGCTATTTGTTGTATAACCTTTAAGTTCAATGTTAATGAATTAACTGAAGAAATATCAGTTGTGTATACGTATTTAAACAAAAATTAAGTGATCAAATGTGCGTAATATGAGTCATATTGGTAGAGAAATGCACATTCATGATCTAATTACTGCACGGTTTCCACTGTTACCACAGTAAAATTGCATCTAGCAATATCAAAATAACTTGAAAACACAAAGTATTACATAGTTATATTAATTTTAACATTCAATCTTAAAATAAGTTGAATAGTTAAAAAAATTGGCAAAAAACTTAAAAAAAAAACAAAGATTTTATTCAAATTTTTTGCCTTGAGCCTGAAAAGCCCAATTTTTTGAGCTGATCCCGCGACCAAAACTTTACATTTGAATAGCCACATTCTTCTTCTTTCCAACGATCTATTAAACTCATTTGTAGCTCATGTAGTTTTCGAGATAACTCAAAATGAGTAAGAGCATGTTTTTCAATCTCTGTGCTGAGAGATGACGAAATTGGTCATTTATATGGAAAATTTCAAAAATTCATAACTCAACTTTTTGACGTGATTTTAAAAAACTGTAAACGCCAAAATTTTTCATTTTTTTTCTACTTTTAGGAAATGAAAACAAACTTGGAGTACTAAAACTTTTTTTTTATTTGTCGTAGGGTGTTATTATAATTTTCATTGAAATTTTATGTTGACATTTGTATTAAAATTAAGATGTAATAAAATTTTATGTATTATCTTGCTGTGTGATCGGGCTTCAAAGATGTTATCAATGAATTTTTCTTTTGAATATTTCTTGTTTTCTGAAAGTATTTTTAAATGAAACTTAAATTTTGAATTTATCTGGATATATTTCCATTGAGCTTCAATGTTGAACGACCTACTTGTGATTTTGAAGAAAATCATATTGCTTTCATTGCATGTTCTTGACAGAGCATTTGTGTGGTTAAAAAATTTGGTGAGACCAGCGTTTGACATTGTAAGCTGGTGATAATGTTCCAGTCGCATTATGAGATCGTGATATGGCCCATCAAGAACTCTTTTAACTATTGAAAAATAATTTAAAGTGTAAAGTGAATTAATTTATGTTTTTTTTTTCTTTTTCATTTCAGATTTACAATGAACCTTACCACAATCATCATAAAAGTGCTTTAATGAAAAAATTTTGAATAATATTTCATAAAAATCAAAAAGAAAATTGATATGATATTACAAAAGAATAAAATTTCACTGCCGATTTAAATGTTAAATTTAATTTAAAAAAAATAATTAAAATAAAAGCTAGAAATAAAAAAATAAATAGATAAATAAAATTGAGTCAATATGACGACACGCTGGTGCAAAAAAGCTCCACGCATAGCATTTATAGTATTTATTGTTGTATCACTTATATTAGGTTTATCGATATTAGTTGCATTACATTATGGTGCATTTTCAAAAAGTAATAGCAACAGTGAGAGTAATAATTATCTTAAATTAACAAATGAAACACCACCACCACCAAATAATAGTCTATTAATAAGTAGTACATTAGAATTAAGTTATGTTACATCAACAGTTGATAGTACGGTGACATCCGACAATTCACATGTTACTGGTAAGTATAAAAAAAACCATATAATTCACAGTTAAAATTTGCATTCAATTCCATATGTGATATGATAATTTCGCAATTAATTATAACAAAATATACAATAAATCATCAATTTTTTATTCACTTGACACTTTGAAGGACGTATTTTAATATAATATTATTTGCATTGTTAATATGTGGATAAAGTTAATTAATTAAGCAAACTTATCGACTTTTGTTTTTTTAAAGAAAGGTGCAAAATTAATTTTAATTCCTGGAATTAATTAGTTTTACCCTTTTCAACTCGAATGACGATCAATTAATTTTGTCTGAATTTGTAAATGACGTGTCATTTCTTTGTGTTACGATTTTGTATTTGATTAACGTGATTAATTACATGAAGTTTTTTTAAATTAACATAACAGTAGCAATTCATATTTAACATTATCTGTGAAACAAGTAGTATGTAAAATTTTATTAAGGCATGTATTTTGTTTATTTTTTAAAAAAAGCTGAAGTAAGCAAAAAATGTTAAACAACAAAAATTAATAAAAAGTTGTAATTTTAAATTGTAACGTATTGCATTTAGGCTTGACTTTAAAAATAAATTAAATTAACGTATGATTTTATTTTAATCGCATTTCCTGTCGATTTGACATCAAAATTGAGGAATTTGGGCACTTATGTTGTCTGTCTGCTTTGAAATCATATTTTACACCATTCATGGTTTTGGCCGAAATGGCCAAAATATTTAATCAACCTCATGGTGTAATGATGCTACAAAGAATTTTGTGTCCCAACCAAATATTTTTCTTCACAAAAGGACGGGATATGAAAATGGGCTTATGTCAGCCAATAAGTGACCCTTTCAGTGTTATTGTCCAACTTTTTGATTTTAAATGAATGACAAAATTTATTTTACATCGCTTTATTTTAGTTCATGTTAACATTTTAGCCTAAATTTGGTAAAGGCGTTTCTTAAAAATTGTTCTTTTTTTACTTAACTTTGCCGAAAATCCGTTTCATTCATTTTCACGTCACGTTCACTACCATCGAAAATTCACTTTCTTTTAAGCAGCTACCTTATTTTTATGATTTTAAGCCCTGTCTTTGTTTTTCTCCATCATACATTCACCAAAGTTAACCACAACAAACCTATCACATTAATTTAAAATATTTTTCTCATTAACTCGGCATTCATTGTAATATTAAAAGTTCATTCATATAATTTTTATTCAATTATTTGATTCATTATTTTTTTGTAATACTTTTTTTTAAATAATTTTAACATTTGATTTCTTAAGAAAAACATTTTTTTTTTATCAATAATAACTTTTATTTAAAATAAAAAATAAAATCAGAAGTATGAAACTTGATACTCTTGAAGAAAATTTCATCGAACGAATATTTTACAATTCAATTGAATGAACTCAAAATTTTTTTCATGAATGAAGTTAAAGAATAAAAATAATTTTATATTAATATAATTTCATTTTCGTCAAATAAGCAACTTTGTAATAATTAATCAATAATAAAACTAGATGTTTTACAAACTAAAAATAATATTTATTTATGTTGCAATTAAAAGTAAGCAATTAATCAAAACTTTAAATTAAATTACGAACGTGTGTGTTATTTTCTGATGTTGATTAAAAAAAATATTAATGTAATGCTTCTGTGTAGTGATGATAATTTATTACAACTTCCTCGTATTAATTAATCGTGACCCACGTCACAAATAATGTTTCTTATCAAAATTTCAAATCAAGACGCATCTCATGATTTTCTTGTCAAAAGAAATCGTTCTTGACATGTTTTGACTCACTTTACTAGAATTTACATTTTTATAACAATTATAAAAGAAACACACAAAAAAGATGACGATCTTCTTGGCAAATCATTTAAACGAATGACAAAACTAATTAAAATGACAATATATCTTTGTCCTCTACCTAATTACTGGTACATTACAGCAAATTTGTTGGTCTTTTTTTTCTTAAATTGAATTAATAATTTTTATTTTGTAGTAGTTAAAATTTTATTTTTTTCACTACAATTCAAATTTTGATTTTAAGATATAAGAAATTTTAAATAAAACTTAAAATCTTTACATGTCTAGACATTTTATTATGAGAACGGTACATTATGATGTGAACAAATGCAATTTTTGAATATAAAATTCATAAACAAATCGTCAATCAGGTATCTTTGTTTTTTTCTGCTTGTAGACATTAAAATCTGTGTCAACATTTGCTTATATGAAACAAAAAATTAATTTAAATACAATTGGGAAGTTAAATTTTATTTGCAAATTCTGAGTATTTTGAATATTTGGATGAAATTTACAATGAAATATGGAAATATTTTGCATGGATGACAATTTTAAGTGCATTCACTGAACGCAATGATTTAGATCAGGTAATGTGGGACTTTATCAATGAGCGTAATGTCCTCTGACCTTAAGATAAGAATCAGAGGGGTAGAAAATATATTCTATGAGCTACCAGAATCATCATGCCCTATTGCCTTTCATAGAGTCCCTGCTTAAGATTGTTATTTTCCATTTCTCATCAACTGCCTCGCATCGTCTTATTGTATTCATGTTATATAAATATTTAGATCGTTATGTCATTTCATTTGTTTAATTTACGATTCAAGTCACTTTTTAATGTGTTTTTTTTTCACAACCTATATATTTAAAATTAAATTAATTTATGAAAATAATTTGCTAAATAACTGAATAATAAGAATAATACAGACCATGAATTTCATAAATTACTTGTTACATTAAGTAAAATTAGTTTGACAATCATTTAAATCCCACCAAAATTTGTTATTTAAATTTGCAAATTTTTTTTGTTGTAGGATTTTAAGTGTACTAAACCGCCCTTTAATCGCTACTATTATTGTTGTTTTAAACGATATTTAATTAAGATACGCCTCTGTTGATATGACAAAACCATGGCGCCACACAATAAACTCTCTTGTAGATATAACAAACACACATTTAAAAGAAACTGTAAAAATTTATGTATGTTTTACTTTTTTCTTTAAAGCAAGCAAAAAAAAAACAATTGTTCAAATATCTTACAAACAATACAATACAATTCATTTATTTTACACATTCATGTTCAAACAGATATCATACAGACATCATTTATCTTCAAAACTGTATCTCAAAAAAGTTTTTGATATCAAATTTATTGGCATGTGATATTCTTGTTTAATGAATATGTTTCCGTCATATTTGCTCAACTTCAGATAACAATAACACAGAACAAGAAATACAATTATTTTACCGCTCATAATATGAAATATAAAAGAAATGCACTTTTAAATGATATTTACACAGAAAAAAAATTTCAGATGGGAAGTTTCCTTAAATTTATTTATTTCCTATGTCACATGTGACATGGTTCAATAAACCCTGAGACATTATAAAATCTGAGTCCCTTTTAAATTTAGTGCTTTTTTTTATTATTTATTTGCATAAAACAAAATAAGTGCAATAAACTTTTTATTACTTCTTTTTCTTAAACACACAAAAATTTTATGTTAAAACATCATTTTTGCAAACACACCATGATCATATTATGCATGAATCACAATGATATTACATCACACAGAACAAAATTATGACTGTATTTCATTCGAATTCAAATCAATTTAATAATAAAGATAAAACAATAAATTTGTTAATGTGTATAATAAACCAAGAATAAAAACATTAATTTTATTTTGTGTTGTATGTAGTTAAAAACAAACCACCATAATAACATAAATGAGCAAGAACGTAAATGATCATTAAAGTAACAGCATATAAATCGTCCAAAATATATTAATAATAATAATATTAAACCATAAATAATTTGTTTTAATAGTTCTATCATGTTACATTTAATTCTGTTAATTCATGCTGATTCTTGGCCACAGATTTGTATCTCATTCGGAATTAGTACAAAAAAATGCAATTTTTGGCAATTCAATTAATTTAATAAACAAGAAAACATTTGTATTTGTTTTAAATTTTGTCAGAACAGTTAAATTCTGGGTATATTGGGTATATATATATGAAAGGTTGAAAGAGAAAAATGTCATTTTGGTCACGCAAGTTTCATTTCGAAGGGTTTTGGTTAATTTTGTACACTTGAAACACATTTTAGTGACATTTTCATTGACCACAATTGGGTTTCATTTAGAATGTCTTTGGCTATGGTTAATCATGTCTTTCACAATTGTTACAATAATTCAACATTGTTTTTGAAGTGAACTAAGTCCGTCAAAACATTCTTTAAATGTGAGTCAAATTTATTGTCAATTGAAGTCAATATGAGCAATTTGAAGCTGGGTCCCTTTAAAATAAGCCAAATTTCTTTGATGATCTTCTGTCATTATCCCAAAAGTCCATTCGATATCGTGCCGTAATTGAAATTTTTCATCGAGCCCACAATTCGGTGAAAATCAAACCGAAAAACCAAATTCAGCAGTGATATTATCGTATTAAAACAACAAAATCCTTAGGAGATTTTAAAACATGCTGTTTCTGTTTCAATTTTTGCTCATTTTTTTCTTATTGAATTAAATTCATACAATTATTTTATACATAATTAAAAACCTTAAAAATCGTAAGTCACCAGGCCATGATGGAATTGGAAACCTCTCACTGAAGCAGCTTCCAAAAAAAGGTCTCATTCTTCTTACACATATAATGAATGGATGTCTCAGAATAAATTATTTTCCAAACTCGTGGAAAAGTGCTCAAGTTGTCACGTTTCGTAAACCTAATAAAGATCCATCTGACCCTTCCAATTATCGGCCAATCAGCCTACTTTCTGGTATAGGCAAGATTTTTGAAAAATGTATACTCAGCAGACTCCAACTGGTAATTGACGATGATAACTTACTCAATAATCAACAATTTGGCTTCAGAAGTGGTCATTCTTGCGTACACCAAGTCCAACGGTTAACCAAATACATTCGCGCTGGAAGATCTAACAGAAAATCAGTAGGTCTACTTACACTTGATTGTGAACGTGCATTTGATACTGTGTGGCATGAAGGGCTTGTCCATAAACTTTTTAAAAAAGGAGTTCCACCTCACCTCTGTAAAATCATCATGTCATTTTTAACTGATCGAAAGTTTTCTGTGAAAGTTGGTAAAGCATTATCTGAACCAAAGACCATGGTGGCAGGTGTACCACAGGGCAGCACCTTATCGCCAACACTGTACTCACTCTACGTGTCAGACATACCAACTCCAAATCATTGCATTCTCGGTCAGTACGCCGATGACACAGCTATAGCCACCACAGCACTTCATGGTAATGTTGTTCAACGCAGGCTCACTGACGGGCTCTGGAAATTGCTCAAATACTTCAATAAATGGAAGATCAAACTGAATTTCGAGAAATTTGAAGCTTGCTACTTCACTCGTCGACGTCTGGACAGATTTCGAGCGCCAGACCAATCAATGAGAATTTTAGATGTTCAAGTCCCATGGAAAAATCAACTTAAATACCTGGGCATTACCATTGATCAAAGCCTCACCTTCAAACAGCACCACCAGAAAGCAATCTCCAAAGTTGAAACCCTCATCAAAGTCCTATATCCGCTCATCAACCGAAAGTCAAAACTGTCCTCAGTAAATAAAATACTGATTTACAAACAAATTTTTCGTCCTGTGTTATCATATGGTGCTCCAGTCTGGCGTAAATGTGCACACACACATCGTATGAAACTTCAAATCGCTCAAAATAAAATCCTTAAAATGATGCTAAATCTACCGATGTACACAGAAACAACTCTAGTGCATTCCACAGCAAATATTGAAATGCTAGACACACACATCAACAAAATATCAGAAAGATTTGAATCCAGAACATCAGCAAATGAAAATCCAGAAGTATCAAGCCTCTTTGGTTGATTCCCTGTCTTCCACATTTTATCACTTTTTTTTATCCTAAAATTTCATAGGTTTTTTTCAAATTTTCCTTAATTTCATGTACAACTTAAAAACAAATTAGAAATTCTCAATAAAAGTTACAGTAGCTGAAAAACCCCTGGGTTACATCTCTACCTTCCCGACTATCATTCAAACAAAAATTATGAATAAAAGATTATTATTATTATTATTATTAATTATTTTATACAGTATCAGATTACAAATTGTGAAAAATTTTCTTTTAAATGTAAAACATTAAAAACAATCATATTTATTCAATTTACATCACAAAAAATACACTGCTTGAACTTATGTTCTTATAAGTTGGCCGTATATAAAATTTTTCGGTATTTTAATCACCTTATCCAATATAACATGATCTTTAAAAAAAACTTAAAGTAACAATTCAACTTCTTGAATCTCACTTTAATGATCTTTATCTTCAGGGCACAATTCGTAATTTGTAACAAAATTCTTTCATGTATCAATAAAAAATCACAAAAATCGTACAAAACAGGTGCCATCATTCATAATTTTGACATTTGCAGTCAAAAGTCATATTAACAAAAAAAAAATAAAAATAAAAGTATTGAATTGAATTGAAAGTCATTGAACTGCATTTGAACAGAAAAAAGTCAATGTACTTCCTTCAAAAAAAATAAAATTAAATAAAATAAAAACATATTATTTGTTTCAATAATTTACAAATTGCGTGCCACATTGTGTATATTCGGCGTATCCCTTAAAGGCATCTTAAAAAAAAATTAATGCATATGCACAGGTTTATCTGATTTAGCATTTAAAAGTATAATAATTCATTCATATTTGTTCACATGTGTTGCCCTTTAAGTTCTGAATTTGAAAATAATAAAATAAATGATAAAAATGAGATTTATTGTTTTCTCTTGTTTTGAAAGAATCTTCATATTTAAATTCAGATTCAATTTATTTTAATTTGAATAAAACAGTAACAAAAGGAAAAATTTTTGCATTTTTTTTTGCATGCACTTTACTGTATTATATAACTTCCAAGAAAAAAAATTTAAACTATTTAGTGAATTTCTTTTGAATTAACATGTCTATTTTTTCAACAAACACTTGTTGAACTGTTACTTACAAGTTTTTTTTTCTTTATATTTATATACTGGAAACATATGTAATGACAAGATATTTGTAATTTGACACAAAAATAACAATTATATGTACGAAAAAATGTAATGTAACAACAAAAGTATAAACTTTTTGAAGTAAATAAAAATTTTGAGTTTACATAAAAAAGTTAATTCTAGTTCTGAGAATAAATTTATTTGAAAATAAACAAAATGTTGTTTTTTGTAGTGATACATTTTTACATACAAATATTTGATACAATTTAACGCGCTTATCATTTTTTCACATGAAATATTTTTATTGAGGGAATTTTTTTGTTTGAGGGTTTTTTTTACTGAATCAGATGCTGGCTTTCTCGGAAATCCACTTTCTCACGGAGGAATCTTTTGAATACACACCTTTGAATTGCAATTTAAATTAATTATTTTTTGAATTTAATATGAATTGAAAATTTACCTGGATAATGTTTTTCTGCACAGGATTTTCCCCAGCTAACGACTCCAATTAGCTTGATTGGGGTGGTGTCTTGTGACACTAATGGGCCTCCACTATCACCTTGGCATGAATCTTTTCCTCCTGTTAAATTGTGTGAGCTTAATTAGCATGTGAGAAAATTAAGAAAAATCCTCTAAGTTACCTTCATCGAAATTCCCTGCACACAACATTCGATCTGTAATACCATAATATTCCTTATATGCATTGTCACATACTTCCCGATCAACAATTTGAACCGTAACTGCTCTCAATTTCCTGCTTGATTCAATCGGGTTTCGTGTATTACCCCAACCACTTACCACTGAATCTGCTCCCACAATTTCCGATTCTTGATCATCTGGTAATTTAATCGGTTGTGCATTGTCATTAAACTCAATCGGAACCTTCAATTTCAGTATCGAAAAGTCATAATCAGTTGTACTTGAAACATAGTCCGCATGTTGAATTATTTCCTCGACTCCATGTAAAACACCTCCATCATTTTTGTACGATGATCCAACACGAACTTGTAATAAACTGGCATTTTGTCTGTTTGTACAGTGAGCTGCTGTTAGAATGTAATTTGGAGCAATTATAGAACCACCACAGAAATGTCCATTCTTTTGAAGTGAAATCTGATATGGGTGTGATTTTATGTCAGTTTCTTTGCCACCAACAATCTTTGGACCATAATAACGTGGGTTAAGAGGAATGTTTCGTGAATGAACTGAAAATAAAATTGAAATTAAATTAATTTTTTTCTTTAAATTTCATATCTCACTCACATGCACTAATTTTCGGTAAAATATCATTTAATAAAAAATAAAACAAAATTATTATAAAATTCATTTCAAAAGGAACAATTCAATTTAAAAACTGACACATGCAAATCAAAAATTCTAATGAACTTACTTGTTTAAAAGTCTACTTAATTAAATGATTTTCAAATTGAGGTCAAATTTGACCTCCACAGGGTTCGTCTGATAAAATGTTTGTGTAATTATAAAATTCTTAATAAAAATGCAAGGCAGCATTCAAGGTTAACAATTTTACGATAAGGTACTGTGTTACATTGCTGAATTTCAATTCAAAGTAAACTAATTTAGTTGAATTTTAGGTCAGTAGTGCAAAACAGATTGTTGCAACTATTAATAAAAGAAAAAAAGTTGTTTCCTAGAAATTTTAGCCAAATTCTGTCATGTCAAGTTATTTTCAATCCATCAATTCAGTCAAAATTAAATCAAAGTGTGAAATTTTAATAAAAATCACTCCAATTTCATATTTAAATCAATTCAAGTGCAAAAAACACGGTGAAAATAAGATTTATATTCATCAAGTGTGTGTGTGTGTTAGGCCCCATTTTGTCTCGATGATAAATTTTAACGTGATGACATCATTTAAATTTGATGTTTTTGGGATAGAATAATAAATGGAGTGATTATGTGTGGGAAACGTGAATTTTAAATGGTGAGCATAAGTGCATTTATTCTTAGATCTGTTCACATGTCACACCATGGTACCAAACATCGTGCATAATGGCGCATTAAAATTCAAAAAAAATGAAATTAAGTCAAATGTGCAAAAATTAAAATGTTTTTCTGACGTTTCCTTTTCAACACTTTCATGTTGACTTATGTTTTGTATTTTTTTTATCCAGTTTTTTTTTAAATTGAAATGGAAAAAAAAAATCTAAACACGTTTTGAACAATTTTTTCGTACTTTTTTTATGTTGTCTGTATAAAATAAATGTAATAATAATTAAAAAACAATCGGAAGACATCAATTTCATAAGAAAAATAATCATCTAAAATTTATTTGGACAAGAAACATATACGCAATGAAAAAAAAAACCGCAACTTGATTTGTGTTTCTTGGTTCATCGCCAAAAAATCCAAATCTGATCGCATCATACTGACACATAAAACATAAAACGATGCAATTAAAGTGTGTCTGCACCCAAAAAAAACCTCTCTCAATCAAGAAAACTATAAATAAATTCGCAAAAAATAACATCTTTGAATTTTATCTCATTTTCCATTCGAAATTTTATGTTTCAAGTCACTGTTGCTTGTCTATGAAAATTGATTTTTTTATTATAATTTGATTTTTTTTTCCACTATGCAAAATTACCAAAATTGTCCTTGAGCAGAAAAACATCTGGTTGCGGTGTTTAACCCTGATTTTGACTTTCATCACGCAAATTAGTTTGTCAAACTAAAAATAGTGATTGATTTAATTTTAGTTTCTTCTACTTTTATTTTCAGTGTTGTTCAACCTTTCTCGTATTTTTACTTTTAATTGTGTTTGTGCCATTTCTACATGAAAAAAAAATTTCTTATATTTTCTAATTTCTAATTATATTTCACTGTATCTTAGAATTTTGTATAAATAAAATGTGTAGACAATGTGTAAAAATAGCAAAAATGTGCAAAATCTGTAAAATTGGTGAATGTCTATTTAATTTTATTTCAACAAATTATTAGAACGTGCGTTCGTGTGCTCTTTTAACAAAAAAAAAATAAACAAACACACTGTTGATATGCAAAATCATCGTTTTTCATTATATGGCAAATATTTGGAGAACATTTATTTGAATGTGAGAAATTTTTTTTTTGTTTTATATTAATAAAAGCCTCAAATGACTCAGTTTCACGAATAATTTCAAAGAACATGTTGGCGACGAGTATGCTCAGAAGGTGTGTGTTAAATTTATGAGGGAAAATCTATTTTTTGTGAATTCATTTCATTTAAAATTTCAAAAAAATTAAATTAAGAAACGTCACACTTTGAATTGAAACCTACTTTGATTAATTTAAAATGTCAAAAATAAACCAAGCTAATTTTAACCAGAAATTAAATTTTGTTATTTTAAACATCTAAGTGAATAATTTCAACTGTGACTTTCAATTTTTTTTACTTCTGTTCTTTTTATATTTATTTACATTTAATCTTTGAGAAGTTAAAAGTGTGTGTTCATGTTTGGCCTACAATTGAGATAGTTTACTAGAGAAGTTGTGTGTTTTTAGAAGTGTGAATGACAGATCATTAACTTTTGCACTACTACCGATAAAAGAGGTTAGAGTGATGATGATTTTTTTGTTGCGTGCAAAAATTGTGTCGAAAATCTTCTCGAGTGATGAGTAATGACAATTAAAAATAGCAAAAAAAAACAGAAGTCTGGTAAATTTAATAAAAAAAATAAATCAAAATTTTGTTCCAATATTTCTCAATTTTATTAGTAATTTGCTGTTTATACTAAAATTTGAATTTCATGATAATCTTTTTTCCTTGAACTTGACTTTGCATCATTTTATTATTGTTGTTTTTCCGAAAATAATCTTCATTTTATGATTTGTGTATTTGTTTCGTGTCGTTTTGGGAAAATCTTGAAATGAAAATTTTGTAATTTACAAATTTTGACGTTTAATTGAGATTTATTAACATGTTTTAGATAGATAGATATTTTCATGGAATTGAATGAGCTAAGGGAAATTTTTAAAATAAATTTTTCATTGATTTCGTGGAATGGCTTTTCATGATTTTGACGCAATCTTGGATTTGGACTGACAAATAAAATGAAGGATTCTCATGACTTCCGCATCATTCAGATAAAATAAAGATCTCAAAGCCTCTTGTATCATAATAAGTTCTGTTCAAATTTTCGAAATTTCCAAGAATAAAATTTAACTGTTATTCGAGCAGTTGCTTCCTTTTATTAGACATTCTATAAAATGCAACTTCAATTTACTATAAAAAAGGCATTGTTCTTAAATTGTTGCAGTTTCAAGACGCCACAACTTCTTGTTTTACACAATACAAATTTCTTACATTCTTGTTGCAAAAGAACAAAATAATCTTCTTATAAACTCCATATAACACAATGAATCAAGTTATTGTTTTTTTGTCATCAAAGTCTGCACTACTTTTTTTATACTTAATTGGATTGCTTCTGTATTTTACATGATCATGAATGTTTCTCTCTATTTATTGTAACATTAAACGAAATGGAAACAAAACTGCCTAGTTAAATAGTAACTCATTTATATTTAAAAAAATAAAATACAGTAAGTAGTTCATGACAGACCTGCTGCTTTACTTCTTGTTAATAACTACTGATCATCAAGTTTATTACCTTTTTTAATGTATTTATGGACTTTATTGTTATTATCATATATGTAGTTAATATTAACTAGTAAACTGCAATCATTGAAGTAAATTTTCTAAAGTACGAACATAATCAATTCATAACATGTCGTTTAATGTTGAGCAAAATACAAAAAGAAGTCGTGAGTCAAGTTAATATTGAAAAATTATTTATGAAATGTAATAAAAAAAAATCACACACAAAGCATATTCTTATGCAAGATTTTAAAAATGAATTTGAACTTGTTATAATTTATATTTTATTTATAAGAAGAAATGTAAACATTGCTTATAAGATTTATAACACCACCAGAAACGTAGTTCAATGAACTGAATTTCAGTCTTAATGTAGAAAAAAATATTATCTGCTGTCAAAATTCAAAATTTTTTGTATGCACGCACTTGTTTCACGCATTTCACTATAAATTTATTACATTTAAGGTAAATATTCCATATCATATGATTCCATATGATTTTGATGGTGCTCTCCTTTCAAATTGCAAATATTTTGGAATAAATGTGTTAAAAAAAATAAATCCATTTGTTCCAAATGACATCAACACGAAACACTTTGATCACTTTTCAAATGTTAAATTTAAAACGAGAATCCACAAATATTTTTATCATAATAATTTTTCGTATCACATGCCTTCTATTTTATTTTACTTTGACAAAAAATGACGACAAGTGACGATTCTGGGCATTCTTTCTTTATTTATTTATCTTACAAATATAAAAACAATCAAACGAATCACGAAGAAAGTCTATTAATAGTTTGACCAGTTCAATATCAGAAGAAATTTTTTTATTAATAAAATTAAATAAAAGAGACATCAGTTTTAAAATAAAATTAGATATGAAAAGAAAAAATTGTTCTTGAAATAAAAGAGGGGTGTGACGGAAGTAATTTTATTTTAAAATTCGCTATACATGACGACACACGCTCAAATGCAAATTATAACACACAAAAAATGAGATGAGACAGATTACTTGATATTTATCTTTTCTTGCTTGGATTGAATCCAAAAACTTTCCGCATGAATGTGACTCATCATTGAATCCATAAAATATACTAAAATAATAATAAATATTAAAACGTGTGTGTGTATAGCAACATTATACGATTTTTTTTATCGAAAACGCAACTGCTTGTTGTCAATCATAAAAAATATTTGCAAAATTTATATTTAACTAGTTGCATTTAAATTTTAACAAAAATAAATAATTCAATGAATTCGTGAATATCTCATGAAGCGTGTTCCTAACCTTATTGGATGCTCCATTTTTATATGTTATAACATTGTTATAGCGATTAATTTAAAACCATTGAACATGAAATTAAATAAATGAATCTATTTATAAATAATCATAATGTTGCAAATAATACGTGTTAATTGACCATAATAGTTCATAAATATTCATAAAACTACATATTATTAACTTATAAAAGTTATAATTAAAGGCAAATATATGAGTGCGATCATTGAACCATTTTAATTTAAGTTTAATGAGTGAGTGCATTATAATTTTTATACACACATATAATTTGTTGGATTAAATGAACTTTTTTTTATCACGATTTACGGGAAATATTGATACAATTTTAACATCATTTCATAATTTGTCAGTTTAAATTGAGTTTCAAATAAAAGTTATGTTTTAGTTTTGTTCATTGAACTTTATTGTGATTACTAACTTAGCCATAAAATCATAAAACTTTTGTAAGTTACAAATTGAATTGTAATTTTGTTTGATGCATAATTTAAACATTACATAATTTATTTAGAATGAATGTTATTGTTCGAGTTTGTTTTGTTCTTAATAAGCATGCAGGCGTTATTTTTATATGTTTAATAATTTATATGCAGGAAGAAATAACGACAAAAAAGCAATTACCTTTAATGATATGAGGTGTGTGAATTTAAGATGCATTTCATTTTTTATTTTCATTTAAATGCATTATGCGTTATCGGTTTAGGTAAAATTATAACAGTAAATTATGTGTGATTGTGGAATTACCATGTTAGAGTTTTCCGTTAAATTTTCAAAGTTGATAAAAATATAGGATAGAATAGAATAGAATAGGATAGGATAGGATAGGATAGGATAGGATAGGATAGGATAGGATAGGATAGGATAGGATAGGATAGGATAGCATAGGATAGGATAGGATAGGATAGGATAGGATAGGATAGGATAGGATAGGATAGGATAGGATAGGATAGGATAGGATAGGATAGGATAGCATAGGATAGGATAGGATAGGATAGGATAGGATAGGATAGGATAGGATAGGATAGGATAGGATAGGATAGGATAGGATAGGATAGGATAGGACAAAATTTGACAGTTATTGTGAATCATAACGATGCAAATAGTAGGATTCACAGAAAATTAAATAGAAACAAAAGATCTAATAAATCGGTTAAATTGGCGACACACGTTTAAATGACTTGTTCAATTCTAAAGAAAAGTAAAATAATTTTAATTTAAATATTTTTTTATATTCTATCATAAATCATACATATCTACTCTTTCCTCATTAGTCTTTTGTTCATAAAACCATTAAATGTAATTTATTCAGTGTTGACCAGTAAACAATTTAATGTGAATTCCATCACTTAAGTCAATATAAAGAATGTTATTTTTCAAGAGAATTTCAAAATAAAAACGAACACAGAATGCATCATAATATTTGAACAAATAAATCATATTTTAATGTTTGACTAACCGCAATTGCATAAATGAAGCATAAAAAAACGATAAATTTTAAAAATTTCTTTTGTTCCTATTTAAGTGTTCAACGTGGATTTATCATCTTGTGAATATTATTTTCATTTATTCGAATATTTTTGAATCTGCAATTAAATTAAATATGATGAGTCAAGATGAATTTTAAAATTAACATTAAAAAAAACTAACCGACTTATATTGAGCTTAGTTTTCTCCTTTTCATCAATTTCAAGCCATCTATTTTCATGCCATTTGTTTGAAATGAATTCTGATGCCTCACCTCGAAAATTTAAGATTTCTGTTTGAATTTGATTAAATATTCTGTTAGATTTTCTTAAATTTTCATTAGGAAATGGAATTTCTCGTGTTATTTCATAAATATTTCCCAATAATTTCAAAAATATCCAATTTGCGTAGTGATCTCGCCCAGTCACACGTGTATTTTGAACAAGAATAAGAAAGAGTGTCTCTGAGACAGTAATTGATGAAATTACAATCAAAAATATAATGAAAATGACTTGAAGTTTATCGACTTTGTACAGGTGATTAAATAACTGGACCAAAATAATCAAAATTGGTGTGGATGCATAAATATGGGTTAAAATCATTTTATTTTGTATTTTAGAATTTTAAATTAATAACTTAGAATTTTTTGTTTATTTACTTTTTTTTCAAGTAAGTCTCATTTCAAACTGGATGACATTTAATTCAATGTTATTATTATTAAAATTATTACAGTTTTCTCTAAATTAGGTTAGCGATACATCAATTGTTTTTATTTTAAATCGACATGATATAAACAATAAAATTTTTTTATAAAAGTCTGATTATGTAATAAAGCACGTTTTGTACTCAAATTTGTTTCGTTGTTCTGTTATTTGTTTAACTTATATTTATATATATATATTTTTTTGAAATGTAAACAGTTAACAAAAAGTTGATCAGTCAGAGAAATAAGCAGCAGCATAAGAGAGACGCTGAATATATTATTTATTATTTTTTTGTTTTATAAATTATTTTAATAATAATAAACAATTTAAGTATTACGAAAAAAACAACAGCAAGTGATTGATGCATAAAATAAACTTGATATGATTGACAACAGAAAGACACACGAAAAAAGAAAGAACCAATAAATGAATAATAATCGATGGTGACATACTTTTTGATAAGTTTTTTTCTCTCGGTTTTTTTTTGGATATAATCATGTTTATATGTTAATTATTATTATGTAATTTTTGGTTGATCCATAAAAATGTCTCGTTAAATTCAGAAGTCAGAATATAAAATTAAAGAAAAGAAGGCAAATAAAAAATAATGATAATGAAAAATAATTATTAATGAATTCGATGAGTGCATTTTCATTAAAAAATATCAGATTGCATGAATCCTCCTCTTAGAGTAAATCTATTTTCGTTTTTACTAGCTTTAAGGCTCAGTATGTCCAAAAAGGAGTCAATTATTTTAAAATGTATTTTTCTAAGCAGTTAACCGGTACTCACTCTATTCAAAAATCACATCACTCCAGAATTTTCCATAAGAGCGGAGCAAGAATTTGTGGATGAATGTGTCTCACTAGTTTAGAAATTGAGCTCTAGATTTTTAAAAAATGGTCAATAAACCTTAAAATTTTTTTCCAATATTTTTTTTTTTGTTTTTTCAAACAAATTTCCATTAAATTCTATCTCTAAGTCAATTTTTTTCAATATAAAATCCATGAACTGTAAAATGAGTACAAATTCGCGCTATTTTAATGAAAAGAAAAAGAAAAAAAAAGTGCTAAGAAATTAAGTAATATGATGAAATAAATAACATAAACAGGTTATATTTATTCAAAATTTATCTCCAAACACTACACGAGTAGGGGTGTGTGTTTTTTTCTGGTTATCATTATAACGATTACGAAATATTAAGAGTCATGTATGGTAATGTGAGAATCTTTTTTTTTTATTAATATAATTATAATTTATTTTTTGCTAAAAACATTATTTTTTTTTGTGTGTGCAAAAAAATTATGACATACGCGATTACGTTTGTTTATATAGAACTGGTCTGTGTCTTTTTGAGATGAGATGAGAGTAGGAAGAAACAATAATATATAATGATGATTCGTATCTCAAGGTCATTAAACTTTAATATTTAGTTAAAGAATTAGCACGCGCTGTCTTATCAACTTAAATGATGATTTTTATGATTTTTTTTAGGAGGAAAAGGTGAGAGTATGAAATTGTGTGCTAAAAAAAGTGATTTGAGGAGATAAGATTAGATAAAAATTAAGTTAAATGTTGCTCTTAAAATAAATTTATGGACATACAGGTGATAAAATTACATAATGACAATAAATTTTGTTAAATTAAATGATAAGAATTTAATTATGACTGCTGTGCGGATATGAGTGCACTGGGTTATCATCGTACTAATTGTCCTCTTAATTTTAGTGACTTTCTCAAAAAAATGATATGATTTTTTTTTTATTAAAGTGCAAATGACATGTTCACAGATGTTTTTTTAATTACTGAACATTTTTTTTTATAATTTTTGGCAAATTTTTAAATTGCTTTCTGTTACTGAGATTAGAAGTGATCTGAATAAAACAATGTCATTTTTTACTTGGTTAATTAGCTTTAATGGTTCATGATAATAAATTACAATTTAGCATGATCATTCGTATAAGTTGTGCAAAATATTAAATGGTGGGCGGATGATGTCAAGACCATTTCTCAATTGAATTTACTAAGATTTGATAATATGACTGTTATTTTTTTTTAAAATAAATGAGAATTAGGTCAGATTTTTGTCTTTAACTTTCTCCACAATTAATGTAATCAAAAAATTTCATGTAAGGTGTGATGTTAAATCCAATTAAGACACTTTTAAAATTCCTGTTTTTCTAATTTCGCTTCAATGTTTTTCCAGAGCTCTCATAGTGAGGAATTCTTTTTAAATGGCCTCAAATAAGGGTCAATTCCATTTTACAGAACTTTCACAAAAATTCAATCATATATTTTTTTTTCTTCAAGGCCACAGACCTGTCAACTTCAAGATTATTTAACGATTTTCAATGAATGACACCTTTCTCATGCCACATAATCACACAAAAGGTACCAGATTCTTTCGCTATACATGAAATTTGACACCAAGTAAACAATAAATCATACATTGACTTTTGGTTTTGTGGTTTTTCATTCTTTCCCTGTAAATAATAAATTTGAAAAGAAGCATATAAACGTATACTCAAACAGCAAATGTACGTATGCCGTACAAGCAAATGTATGTACGCTGAACAAGCAAACGAATGTATGCCAAATTAGCTAATGTCTATTGCTCATCCGGCAAATCAATGTTTGCCAAATTGGCTACTCTTGAAATAATGTATAGTATACATTTTCTTTTGAAATGTTATATTTTGAGAAATATTTGTCTTAGAAAAAATTCTAAATACGTTTTGGAAACGACAGAAAAATATCTTTTAGAATCTTGTATAAAATTTTAATATCTGTAAATAAAATTGAATTATTAAGCGAAAATGTTTATTTTTTCATAAAAATTAGCAGAAATTGGTGCAAACCGATATGAAAATATGAGAAATATATGTCATAGAAAAAATCTAAAATATGTTTTGGAAACAACAGAAAAACATCTTTTAGAATCTTATACAACATTTTAATATTTGTAAATAAAATTGAATTTTAGAACGAAAATTGTAAATTTGTCATACAAATAATAACAAATTGATGCAAATCAAACAATTTGGATGAACACTCATGTTTTTGCTGATTCATACAGGTACTTTGCATTACTCAAATATTTGGTACGCATTAAAATTTATTTATATTTTGATGAAAGTATGAAAAAATTACAATTTTCGTTCTAAAATTCAATTTTATTTACAAATATTAAAATGTTGTATAAGATTCTAAAAGATATTTTTTTGTCGTTTCCAAAACGTATTTAGAATTTTTTCTACGACAAATATTTCTCAAAATATAACATTTCAAAAGAAAATGTATACCGTGAAATGGTCTGAGAATGGCCACCTGTCGTGAGATTGGCCACCCTATTTTAGGCTAAACTACGAGACTTTTTTATTATTTAAAAACATGTATGATCAGTTTAAGATATGTCTACATCAAAATGATAATCATTTTTTAAAAAATATGGAGCATTCTAATTAAAAATGTGTGGCCAATCTCAGACCATTTCACGGTACTATACATTTTTTCAAGAGTAGCCAATTTGGCAAACATTGATTTGCCGGATGAGCAATAGACATTAGCTAATTTGGCATACATACGTTTGCTTGTTCAGCGTACATACATTTGCTTGTACGGCATACGTACATTTGCTGTTTGAGTATACGTTTATATGCTTCTTTTCAAATTTATTATTTACAGGGTTTTTCAATAATTTCATGTCCCTTACAGACTTACATCTCCAAGCAAATTAATCATATTATTAATTTTTCAGCAGGGAACCACTCAAAAAACGCAACATTGTAAAATATTGACCAAACATTTCCTGATCCATATTTTCTCGTTGTGCAAAAATAGTTGAATTTCAATTGACCATGAAAATAAAATGTAATGTAATGATAGAAAACAAATGTTATAACAATTAGATTAATGTTGAACATGCAATTTAAAAGATCATGTTTAACACTTTTGCAATCAATCAATCGCATTTTATATACAATTAATATTGTATGTAAATGTTTTGTGGTGGTGTTAAAACAAAACAAATAAGACATAAATAAGAGGAGAAACAATATACAGATAGCGCCCTTCAATAAGCACATTACACTTCTTTTTACATACAATAATATTATTATTATTACATTTTAATGTTGATGTAAAACCAATAAATCTGTTTATTTTAAAACAATCAATATGCTCTATTAAATATAAAGACAAGACAAGAACATCATAAATTGTGTATCAATCATGGTTTATTTATTATATAAATAATTATTGTTCGTATTGTATTTTAATGTTAATAAAACAAATTGATTGAATTGATATTAATAAAATAAGTCTTGGATTATCTTCAAGTTTTCTTATCAAAATGTAATAATTATGATGAAAATTAATTACAAATGACAGCTAAGCAATTAGTTAAATGTAAATCATCATGATAATTATCTAAATGAAGTTTTATTAGCGCTTGAACTTGTGTAAATGTAAAGCTTATGACTTGTTTTGGCTTTGGATCAATATTTAGCTGAATCAAATTAAAGTGAAAGCTTTGAATCTTTTTTATGTAAGAACGGTTGGAGGTTTTAAAGATAACGATCGTCCTCTAAAATCTTCGGACAATCTAAAAATTATTTGATAGTATAACCAAGAAAACCAGAATCAGGAGCTGAGCATGAGGTTTAACATCAAAATCGACACTTGTTAGTGCTTCGATGATTAAACGACTAAAATTCGATCGTGCTTGTCAAAATAAAATTATTTTAATCACTTTTAAAGTAAGAGCAAGTTCCAAAGCTATTTCCTCTCGATTTATTCATAACCACTCCCAATAGTTACCAGTATAACAAGAAAAGACAGTAGCCATAAAAAACGTTAAGAATTCCAATTTATCAGCACTTTTAACATAACTTACATTATCCTACCCATGTCCTATGTCAACACTTGACAAATCTATTTTAATATTATTTGTAAAAAATATGCTATGCAATAAAACTGGATTTGATTGTCTTTTTTTGCACGTACAAGTATTTGTCTGGCCGGTTTAAATTTGCATAACAAATAAAATTGCAAGTTATTTTAAAATAAACTTGTAAATTATCACAAAAAAGCTTTTGTTCATTGAATATATAAATTTAAATATATATTTGATGATAAACATCGATGGTGTCCTCTTTTATTCGTGATTGTTAATAAATTACTTACACGACAAACATAAAACTTGCCGTAGTATGACAATAGTCGACTTAATTAGAATTTAAAAAGGAGCCCAAAAAAACTTATAAAAAATAAATAATCCAAGAAATTTAACGAGCCTCCAAAAGGCCTAAATTCTGTCTTTTAAGATCTAAAATATGATGAGAGCCGGGCTTAAAGATTCTCCATTCAATGGTAGTTTCAATCACACTCCTACTAGTTGTGGTCTGATAACAAAAAAAGAATCAAAATATGTTAAAAAAATGCAAAAAATTTAAAAAAAATATTTTAATAAAGACATTAGTTAGAATTAAAAAGAATTAAATTAATAATTCATTTTAAATATTGACAATGTGAAGGTTTTTTTTTCATTTAAATACTTTGTTAATTGTATGTGCTTTGTGTGAGTTGTATTTTTTTCCGAAGGATAAATGATGAGATGAAAAGAAGATATTATTGTTAAAGTGTGCACTTTGTGATCAAAACAGCTGCTTAACTACTCAATTAAATTTTCAATTTTATTTAATGTTTAAAAATATAAAAGAACAGAAGTATGAATTTTTATGACATTAAGCTGATAAGGCAGGTCAATTGATTCAAATTTAATCCCGACTGTTATGTGTGGTGTGGCATCATTAATTGAATGCCATTACCGATACAAAAACCTTCAACTTGCAATAAGATGCAAAACATCATTTTAAATTTAAAATAAAATTGTAAACTTGCAAGAGAGAAGAAATCAATGTCCAGCAAAAAGAGTCCATGAACTTCCATCACATCAAGCATTCACACATCAATGTGAATATTATTTTATTTTGTTTTATTTTAATTTAAATTGATTGTAAATTCTTTAAGCGTTTTTTAATATGCATTTTATAAATAACATTATTATTATTAATTCACATTCACTCTTGACTCTAATGCATTTAATTAGAGAGACGATTCAATCATAGACAATTAAAAATACATATTTCATGTCGATAATCAAGATGAAGATGTTAAAAACAATAAATATATAGATATGTTAATATTTAAGCAAAATTAATAGACTAGACATAAAAAAAGATGAAAATTTATGGTATGTTTGAGATTTTATATTATTACAATTACAACAAAAAAAAAGTCCAGACAAAATAAATAGATTGAATTTCATGAATAAAGTGCATTGTAACTCTTTTGTGATTACCTTCAAATTAAAACAATATGCACATTTTATATTTTTAATTCAATTAGAAATGAAATTCAAACATTATAATTATCATAAATTCACATTGGAACGCTTTCTACAAATAACGACAATAAATTTTAATTTAGGGTTCATTTACATGAGAATCGTGTCATGTGATACTTATTTTTTGTATATTAATTCATTTAATATTTAAAAAAAAGTGTCAGAATAAAATTAGAATAAGATGTTAAATTTTATATCATTTCCTTATTCTAACACACATACACACAGTTAAAATAATTTTAAAAACATCTTTCATCTAGAAATAAAATAAAATGCCTATAAATTTCCGTGACTCCATTGAAAACAGGTATTCGTGCAGTTATTTGACAAGTGCCAATTGCTAAAAAAATGTTTTATTTTTTTTTGTATTTATTTATAAATTATTATAACATTAAAGTTTCTCACATATTTGAATATGATTTTTATTTCAATAATAAAATTAATAATTTCATATTAAGTTGTTTTAACACTAATTCCATGACACTTGTTTACCTGCTATTTAATTAATAAAATGCTACAGAATTGTTTTTTTTTAGTATTCAAGTAAGTGAGCAAGTAAGTAAACTCATAAACAAACATTGAATTTGCATATAAACATGTGCGTTACCTGTGTAAATTAAAAGTAATTTGAATAAAATACTCATAATCGTAAAATAACAATTTTCTGCAAAAAATTTAAAATAACTCCATAAAATACGAGATCATGATATTGCCGTAAATGGAATTCCTGTTCATAAATTATGATTTGATATCAAATTGTTATTTATATTAACATGGAAATTGAATGATAGCTCACTTTGACAATTAAATTTTTATTGCATGTCCTTGGAAAATGGTTTCCTTTATGAATTTGATATAATTGCTAGAAATGACATTTCTGTCATCAATTTTCACCAGAATCGGTTCTGCCGCTTTCTCTGACCCACATGAATTCTTACAGGAAGGATAGAGAGGCTTTTCCGGGAATGGTGGTCCAGTCAGGCGGGTTCTCTTGGGCAGACTCGCCTCTATCATCTCAGCCATTTTCACTCAAGAGATCCAATGTGCAAATGCTGCTCTGAACAAGCGGAGACTGCTGCACATCTGCTTTGTGTACGTCCCAAGCATGCCAGATTAATTCCATCATAAAAGTTAAGGTGTCTGCCCTGCTTAGCTTTCTGAGAAGATGTGGTCACTTTCCTGAACTAAACCAGGTCTAGTGGACTTCTTTCTTTAGTTGTTTCTCTAGATTTGGTTCATTCTTCATCAGATACGATGATAAAAGGTATGCACAATGGACCCGTCTGTAGGTATGAGTGCTGGTTCTCTTCTGAGTCCGCCCTAGAAATCTGATCTGGTCTGATTGTGTCACTAAAGAGAATTAATACTGAAAATGTCTGTGAGGGTGCGGTGTGAGCCAGGAACGCGTAACAATTCCTCGTGGTCCATGTGGCCTTTTGCTTTGGTTACAGGGCCTTGGTAGGGGTCAAAAATAGTCCCTTGATTTAAAAGTCCCATAAAATTTAAGAGGATCCAACTAACTGGATAGCTCAAAATCAGTTCTATTGAGCTATGAGTTATTTCAATTAAAATCTTGAATTACATTTTTCCATGAGACTCATTAATTTAACTCAAGTACTTACATTCAAAACTACTCTCCCCCTCTCTCTCTATTTCACATTAAAATCACTGAAAGCCCACCAGTTCTGTTATTTCATTTTAATTCATGAAATAAATAATTTTAACTCATTTTTTAACCATTTCATAGCTATAAATAATAATAATAAACGGCTATTTAATAGACTTATGATTTTTATGAGCTTACAGAACTTCACTTATTTTTGTTACACCTTTCCATTAAATTTTATTGCATTTAACCCACACACACACCTTGTTTACTTGGACACTTCTTACACAAAAGAATAAGTTAAAAGTCTTTACAAAACAAATGGTAGCATCTTCTTTCAAACACATTTAAATGATAGTCAGACAAAACGAAATCTATTCAAGCATGTAATAATAATAAGAATTTAATTCACTGTTGGTGTTTTTTTTCTTTTCATTTTGATTAATCCAAGAATTTTAATCAAATCATATCATTAAATTTACATTTAAAGGGCTCTTAATTGTATTCAAAGATTCAAGTCAGCATTTTAATTATTATTAATCATAATAATAATCTGAATAAAGATTTTTTTTCTTTTAAATTTTTGAAAGGCGTTTAATCTGTGTCACTTATGTCATATCTTTTATTTACGCATGATTGCGTAATGTGGGTGTAACAAAAGAACTTTATATGAAAATATTTTGATTTGAAGACAATTATTCAAAAAAAAAAATTAAATGAAGAAAAGAGTTACATTTAAATTAATTTAAATCGATTAATTTATTTAAAGGGATTGTTAAATTAAAACGAAAAAAAAGACCTTTACAATCCATATTTTAAAAACATATACCATGAAGAATCAATGCGTTGGAAGATCTATTTCTTTTGACACAATTTTTGAATGAAAAAGTAGTAAAACATTTTAAATTGATTTCAATTTAATCTTGTCAATGGGTGTCTAGTCATCAAAAAACAGTGTTATTTTATTATTTAAAATTTGAATTTAAATGAATTTTAAATGTATTTACAACAAAAAAAAACCGGTAGCATTCATATGAAGACTGGAGTAAAAGGAGATGAAAAAAAAACAGTCAATTTAAAGGGCTCACACACAATTTTTTGTCAATAAATCAATCAAAGTGTGATACTAATCAATATGTTACAACACTTTTTTTATTATTAATAGTTTGATGATACCGGTCACAAATTGAATTCAAAAAAAAATGAAATATGAATAATGAGATTATGGATAAATTTAATGACCTTAAAGGTCGTTTAGTTAAAAGGGAAAAAAATTATAATTAAATTTACAATAAATGGTGTTTATTCAATTTTCGAGATAAACTTGAATGGGTGACAAATATTTTTTTGTTTTATATTGACATTTAAAATAAATATTTGGAACCTTATACCTATATGAATTACATAATGAACAAAAAAACACATTGTTTCAAAGGGTTAAATTAAAGTTCTTGTCTCAAATTCCCACCTTAATTAGATTTACTTATGTGTGTTATTCATAAACACCAATTAACATTATTTCCATAATTAAAAATTAACGAAACTGACAAAAATTATTTTCCCATGATATTGAATAATCCAACAAAATCGATTGATCTCTTTCGACACCTGAGCATTTAGAGTATTTACATTATTTATTCATGATGTAAAAAAAACAACAACAACAACAACAACAACACATAATCCAGTGTCATATACGAATAATAATGACTGTTATTTTAATTGTACAGGTTATCAATAATAAATCAATAACACAACGGTTGACTTGTTGCGCGAGACATGAATAGGATTTTTTTTGTTCATTATTAGTGTATTAACTTTATTATTATTTTTATTTATTTTTTTTTCATGAGAGTTGTTTTCATATATATATTTTGCCACAATAGATTTTGAAAAAAGGTAGTTTAAAATTTAAATTCCAAGTTAAATTAAAAGAAAATTGGGCATTTGAAGACCGATTTGAGTCTGTAAAGTACTTCTATAGACACATATGTCATAGTGTAATGCCATAAAATAGCAGAAAATGTTTGAATTGTGAATCTGATTGAAAATAATCGTTCAAAATTGGTCATTGGGTGTCCACAAAACTCCAGCTGGGTTTATTCGTGGAGAGCTAAAAACGTTCAACGTTCTTTATCAGTATTTTCGATCTAAATTGGTCATAACACTATTTGAGTAGAAAATTACTGAATGGTAGAGAGTCAATTTTTGAAAAAGATAGCAGAAGAAAAAAAAGTTTAATGACAGCTAGGTATCACACGTCAAATTGAACTGTCAAAACTGGGTGTCATGAAAATGCGCTCACAAAATTACGTTCAAAGCAAAATTTCCTCATTACTTTTAAATTTTCAAAATGAATCGTATATCATATAAAGGTATTTAAAAAAGCATTTAGTAAAATGTATGTAATTCGTTAAAAATAAAATTAAAAAGATATCTGATGATATTGACATTATTATATTTTTTAACCTACATATACACAGCTTATGAGATATAGGAAACATCGTGACTATTTGAACAAAGTTGTAAGTCATGGTCAAAATTATATATTTATAAACTCAAATAACGACCAAACTAATAAAGTGTGTTTAATTAGAGGTGTGGAAATTATCTTGTTAAGGTGTCTAAAGCTTAATCATGATTTTGAATTCGAACTAATTACATTTACACTTACACTTTCAATTTCTATTTTTGTATAGCCTGGGAGATAAAATGTCAGCCGAACATATCTTCATTATAAAATAACATGAAAGTGAAAATATTTGTGGTAATACACAAAATCTTATTTTCATGTTAAAAATTAAAATATGTTGCTAGACCACTCAAAAATACCAATTGTGTGTATTAATAATTGCTCACAAATGTTTTATTAAATGTGTAATTTTATTTATTGGCATGTTGGACATGTGAAGCATTTAATATTAATTTAATTACATGATGTATGCATGTGAATGGCATTAATTTATTTATTTATTTTTTTTGTTTCATTGATCATGCATACGATTTTTGTTTAAATTTCAGCACCTATAAAATATTGGACAAATTTATGCAAAATTTATTTTAATTAATATTTAAAGAGACATGTAATTAATGAAACTTGTTTAAAGGTATCGGAAAAAATGGGATTTCTTGTCGAAATTAATTGTAACTGCACTTGATGGCATTTAATGAAATTCAGAGTGAAACTGAGGCTTGATCAAGAAATCAATATGGCTAGGTCTGTGCACATGAATTGTCAAATGAACGAAATATTCTCAATTTTCTGACTATGATCGATCCTGAAAATCTTGAATAGCAATCTACAGAGCATTGCTGACAATTGATAGAAGCGCCAAGAAACTCGAAAAACCACATTTTTTTGCCTTCAGATTTAGCATTTTGCAATAATTTAAATTAAATCTGAGACATATGACTAGAATAACACGAAATTAGTATGCTTGATTAATTATTTGTGATAACATGACAAACAATTATAATTTAAATTTTTATTTGTAATACTTGTAGCCTGTCATAAGTGTATTTTTTTAGTTTAGAAGCATGAAAAAAGAACATGAGGGTACAAAATATTATTTTCACACCTAGTTTTTTTTATTCTTTGCAGTGCCAAGCATGAATATGTTAAACGCAAAATTACTAATCTTGTAGTCACTCAAATGATAAATTTTTGTAAAATTAATAATAAAATTATTATTAGGAGTGATTATTTTGACGTCCAATTGATATGTTAAGTCAAAACATTTGATATTAACAACAAATGATTTTTGTGGGAAATAATTACATTAAAAATTTATTTTCATTTTTTTTCTTGTTTCATACACGTGAAAATTATTTTTAGCATCTGGTCATTGTTTAATTACACATTTTTTTTTATCGTAATATGTAGCGCCACAATAAAAGCAGTACATAAATTAATGTGTATTATCACCAGTAAAAGTTAGTTGTATGAAATGAAAAATAAAATCAGAAAAAAAAACTTTTATTTTTATCTTCATTGTGAATTAGCCTAATTTTTGTGACATTTCTAATTGCAAAAATAATAATAATTTTTTTTCAAGAACATATAAAAAGTGTCGTCTAACGTCTCACCTTAGACAAATAAACTAAAATAAAGTGAATGTTGCCAAAATAAACATATCAAGCAAATTTATGTCTTAATATAAAAATTTAATGTGTGAAATTTAATCATGAATTTAAGTGAAAAGACAGATGTGACTCATTTTTTGATCTAATTTCTCAATCCTAATATTAAGATAAATCGCTTTCACTTTTAATTTGAGAAGAAAGAAGAAAAAAAAACCAAAACATATGTTTATTGAAGAAATTGAAAGTGATTAAATTGCTTGCAACATCTGTACATAAATAAAATAAAAATAATGCTAAACAATAATGAAATTAATTACAGAAAAAAAAACTTGCATCATAAACTGAATTAAACTGAAATGAATTAAAATGAATTTATGTTGAAGTTTTATGAGATTAATTGATTTATTTATTTATATTTTTTACTTGTTTTAAATTTCACTTGATTAATTTCAATAAAAAAAATTGTTTTGTACTAGAAAATTTTAATTAATTCAATAGAATTCAACATAAATTGTAATTAAAGTATGTTAGTTTTTTGGATTTTGTGTGAAATTCGATCTGAGAATCTCTCAATGTTTCATGGTTTTCATGAAAAATATTCACAGACTCGAAACTTATTGACCTAAACACAAAAACAGATTAAGTGGAACCCACAGACTCCGAAAACCTATTCACAAACATCGGTCATTGAAAGACCATGAGAATACGATAAGAAAATTTCATAAATCAAGATAAGATGATGCCCATTCAATTGATGATTTGATCAAAACTTATTCATTTTCAATCAAATTATGATTTTAATTCAAACTAATAAAATATGTAATTATCGAATAAATACCTCTTTGATTGCAATTTAAAATATATTTAACATTTTTTCTCCGTTTCCCCTCATTTAAATGCAATTAATTGATCGCCTTAGGACAAAATAACATAATTATTGACCAAAATAACAATAATAAACATGATTAGTACACAAAAAAACACAATAATTACAATAATAAAATTGAATGTAAATTTCGAACGGTTTTTAGTCATCCATGCTCCAATGCACAAGTCTAATAAAATGCAATAAATTGATGCATCTGATCAGATAAGTCCATTCAATGTGTTTTATTAGTTTTTTTCGTTCACTAGATAAATACATTATTATTTACTGCCCGTTTACATTCCTTTATTATATTCACTCCTTTCTGTCTATAACTTTTTTTAAATTGTATTTAAAATCATATATTTTAACTAAGCGCTTAGATCTTTATCATTTTTATGTTTGTGTAAACGGTAATTTGCATTATTTTTATTATTATATTTGTTCATTATTTTGTGTTTTCTTGTTAACATATATTTCAATTTTTCCGTTGCAAATTGATAGAAATTAAATTTAAAAGGAAATCACATAAACATCATTAAAAAAAGCTGAAAAAGGTCAATTCGTGACAGTTGACCCCACAAATGTCGCTTCTGAAACAAATAAAGGCATATCACAACAATATCATTTCATTACCTTACTAATTTACCATAAAAAAATGATCTAATTGACAATAAACTGTCGTGCTAATGACTCATTAATTTAAAATTATTACCTTGATAGATTAATCAGGAATTATTTGTTTGTTTCTTTCTTTGTTTCATTTTAAATTTAATAAAAAAAGAGAGAAAAAAGCCTTAATAAACTACTTCACCTAGACAAGATACTTACAAAAAAAAAATTACAAATGAAAAAATTAATAATCAAAAGTGTACTTTGTTCAATGAGTATCTTTTTAACGATTTTATTTTGAATTCAATTCAAAGGTGCATAAAAGCACGTTTTGGTGTTAAAAGGAATAAAAATTATCACAAATGAAGTGTAATAATGTTCACGTTTTAATAGGAGGCCGATCAGTGTTGACCATTAATTGTGATACATTGAATTGAAAAAAAATAAAATAAAATAAAAATACACACTCACCAAGTTCAATAAAATGCTATTATTGATTTTAATCACATTTAAATTGTCATTTTGCTTGAGTTTTATCCGTTTTTAACACGAATATTATTGTTATTATTATTGTTATTGGTAGAGAGGGTCAAATTTGAATTAAATTGAAATTGAAATGAAATGTATTTTTCATTCAGGCTGAAATTTTTTATGCGTTTTTGGACTAAATTCGTCTGATAGAGTAAGCTAAACCACCACCAATGCACCATTGGACCTTAGCTTCAATCCTGATACACTGTAAGTTAAAAACACCCCGCAGACCAACTTGACTTGGTCCAGAGACGGAGATCATTGATTAACGCTTACAGGGTTTTTGATGAATGTCATTTTTAATGTATTTTCTGTTAGTTTGAATAAAAATTTCGAATATTATGGGCACTCTTTTAGTCTCGGTGGTTTGCGGGACTTTTTTTACTTATCGGAAGCCGTCTCATTCTTTGAAAGTCAAAAAAATATGAGTTGAAATGCGAAATGTGCACCAAAAGACTACCTCTGAGTTGGAAAAAATCTTTAAATGTTTCTCCGTGAAAAATCTCGAATAAAAATGCAATAACCTTAAAAAATGTATTGAAAAAATTACGGCAAAAAGTGTGAAAACAAAAAAATAACAGATAATAAATGAGAAATGAATGAAAAATGTAATGACACTTACGCTGACAATAATCTGATGATATTTGCACGCAAGTCATTACCTACCATGCTTTTGTTTATTTTCAATAATAATTTTTTTGCACTTCACACTTATTATTTTTATATTTATATTTATATTTTTTTACCAAGAAGAACAATGTTACATTCGTGGTTTAACTTTTTTTTATATAATTGTATTTGCCGCCTTAAAACTCAATACATTTTTTTTATTGTAGAATCTCTTTTTTATTTTATTTATTTCCGTAATTTACTGGAGACACACAAAAAATTATATTACAGAAAGTAGTAATGATGATTAATTACATGAATTACCTTGGATATTTGTTTTGTTTTAAAATGAAATGAAACGCCAAGAACTTTTTAAAAGGATACAAATAGTAATAAAATAAAATATTTTATGATAAATTTTGCATTTATTTGCTGAATGAATGACCTAACATCATCATATTTTAATTCATGTTTACACAGAAATTGTTGTCTTTTTAAATGGCAATTTATTATTTATTTTTTCATAGAAAGAATTGACGATCAACGACATGACAAAACCAATACAATACACAATGCCATGGTCTATAAATTAATTTAAGATGACAATGGCGAGTCAATGATCTTTTATTAAATTTTATAACATTGTTTTTTTTTTTTTTTAATTCACCCCGATGATTTTTTTCTACTACTACTATTATTATGATTAAATAGACTGAGTTTGTCATATTTTTTTTTTAATTTCGGTAGATGAAATAAAAATAGATATCACAGAAAATAAAGTTGTTCAAATGCATTTGATTGAAGAGTTTGTT
Source organism: Culicoides sonorensis (assembly GCA_900002565.1). NCBI lineage: Eukaryota > Metazoa > Arthropoda > Insecta > Diptera > Ceratopogonidae > Culicoides > Culicoides sonorensis. Next base: position 80,087 of record LN483452.1, on the reverse strand, counting down.
AACATCATTATTTTGTGTTTTGATAATTTGACAAGACATCGGAATTTTTGATTGTTTTAAATGATAAAACAAATTTCTGTGGGACCAATTAATTTTATTTTATTTATTTTTTTTTGTCAGTTATGGTTATTAAACATTTTTATTGAATTATTACAATTGAGTAGAGAGTAGAAAATTTTTAATCAATTAAATGAGTTTTGCTTTAGATAAGCAAAAAAAATCGCTATGAAACATTGACAATCACATAAGGGTCAGGTGTAGGGTTAAATTTTACACGGCAAATAAATTTAATCAACATATCAAAAATATTTCAAGTTTTTGGTTCAAGATTAGATTTTTACCTCTAATTATATTCTAACTATTGTATTATATTTATTTGTTATATACAAACAATTTGAAATATTTTTTTAGCAGATGATAAAAATAATTAGATAATCGGACAAGCAATCAATTATTTAATTAAATTCCTATTAAATTGCATTCCAATTACATACACTAATAGTCAATTTGAACAAAATAAATTCTAATTGAGTTAATTGAAATAACTTTTCTATGAGCATCTGTTAGTTTTGTCTATTAGGATTTTTTTAAATGATCAGATGTATTTTTAAAAGGCTTTTTCAAAGCGGATTTGATCAGATCAGATTTGTAGGGCAGCTATTATGGCCCATTGTACATAGCTGTTATCATCATCCAAAGGACTAAGCTTTTATCCTGTCATTCCAAGCAGTCGCCACCTTTATCTAGCCTTGAACTCAAATGAAGTAGCCGGGCAAAGGGACATTTGAGATTGTAAAGCTTAATGGCCGGAGCGAGAATCAAGCTGCCAACCCTACGATTGATAGGCCAATACGCTAACCATTGCAGCGTAACACATGAAATTTCTAACAAAAAAAAAATCACTGATATTGAAAAATACCTCAAATAAATTCACTCACCCATCATTATACCATTTCACTACTTGCTAGGCTTGAAATTTAAAGTTAAATTAAACTCCATCTGCATCATTGACATTTTACATCTAATCCATTCAATAAATAATCTTTAATTATATCTCGACTTGTACACACCAATCATTTAAACATTTAAAAAACATTTTGATTGACATGAAACGACAATTTTATTGCGGAACACAAACTTTTCCTTCATCAAGTCATCAATGTCTAATTGAACAAATAAATGTCAATCGAGTCAAACTACATCTTTAATTCATTTCTAATTTTTTTTCTAAAGTTCAATATCAAAACACTTGACATACATTGATTTATTTGCCATTTCCACTAAAACAAGGATCAGATTGCATTTTAAAGGTGTATGAACTTTGTATTTTATTTTTATTGTGAAGATTATACACATTATTTACTTTTTATAACACTGACAGAATTAAAATAAATTTATTGTCTTTTTTATTATTATTGAATGTCATTTGCATAAAAGGAATTTTATTACATGTGTCGTGAATGCAAAAGTTAAGATTTGCTCTTGTTTCATGTTACAATATGCTAATAAAGTTGAGAAAGATCATTGATTTAACATTGAAATTGGCCTTCAACTCAATTTCTCTAACAGACATTTTCTATTTACATTTCATTGCAATGTTAAAGAAAAAAAATGTATAAGAATTATTCTCAACTTGAAGATAAGATAAACATTAAAGAAAAAAATACTGATCAGATCGAATCTCATTGTTAGGATCAATAAATAAATAGAAAAGTGTAAGAAAAAAGAACATGATGTTATATTATTTTACTTGTCTGTTTCTCATAAATATTAATAAATAAATATCGCAGACAATTTACAATAATATTGTTTTATTATTTCTATGTTTTATTATATAAAAATAAAAAAAATGTGTAATGTTATAGAGAAATGAGAATAACAAGAACAACTCGTGCCATTATAACTTTATAATAATGTATCATTAACACCAACTTTAAAAAATATTATTACTGTTTATATCTGTCACTTATCTTTCTTGTCTAAACATTTTATTGTTTACAGAGCACATTCATTGAGAGCACTTATTTTTTTTTAATTTTATTCAAATCTTTTTTTATTTTTGTAAATTTCATTACAGAAATATGATTATCAATTATCTTTGAACGTTACTTTTTTTTATTACTATTACTTTTAATAATAATAAAATACACACAAACACACCAAAATGCGTGGGAATGGCTTTTAAAAGTTGTCATAAGTGCGACGTGTATCGAATGCATTTGTAATTGTCTTGTCTTTCTGTTCTTTCACATGTTTTGTGTGAATTGCGAGAAAAGAATGAGATTAAAGTGTTTTTAAATTAGTCTTTTAGATATTATCAGTGCATTTTAATTTATATACACATTTAAATATAGACGAGACATTAATTGTGTAATAATTGTTGTTGTTCCTTATTCACATGCATCATTTGGTTATCTATGTTAAATGTGGGATAAATGGAGCAATTTATGCATTCCTCCAAGATGTAGAAGAATTTTTTAAGGAGTGGGATTTTAATCTAATATTTAAGTGATTTAACACGAAACTGGTATTAAATTCAGATAAAGCTATTAAAACAGTATCAGATCAGATATCTAGGACAGACTCAGAAGAGAACCAGCACTCAGAACTACAGACGGGTTCATTGTGTAGACCTATTATCATCATATCTGATGAAGAGGGAAATAAATCTAGATAAACAACTAAAAAAAGAAATCCATTAGAACTGGTGACCACACTTTCTCAGAAAGCTAAGTAAGACACACACCTTCATGAGATCAATGCTGGACAAGTACTCACTCAGCGTGATTCCATGTAATCTGGCATGCTTGGGACATACACAAAGCAGATGTGCAGCAGCCTCCTCTTTTATTCAATTTAGATTAAAAATGAAATCAGATCAATGAGAAATTCCATGACTTCACCTTGTTTTACGATGGTTTAAGACCCTAATCATACTCGACATTTTTCAAAGGAAACTTTGGCCTCAATTGAAAATATTACACAATTTTCAGTGATAAACATTTTAAAACTTTTTCAAATTTTCAAATTTCACTAAAATCTAAACATTTCATTCACAAAACAAATTAATGACGATAAATGCAAAACTTTTCTAGATCGCATTAACATTAGATATAGAAATAATTAAAAACTTTGTTTATATTACTCTCTAATGTGTTTATTTCATTATGCAATTTTACGATTAATGATGCACATTATTTGCACTTATATCATCGATCGATTTACTTGAATGTATCCAGGCAAAAAATTATGCATTTAACGATGAATGCCCACCAAATACAAAAAAAAACGATAAACTTAATTACCGAGTGCAAATGATGCATTTATGATTATTGACTTGATTGGTGATGGAATAAAAATTGATGATTTATTGTACACACTCACATATTCTTATTATTATTATATGATAATCACTTTACCCAATTGACTTAATGATTTATTTTATTTTTTGTTTATTCCATAAATTTTCATCACGTTTATTATTTATTCTCATTCGCACATATGATATGATGTGTCATTAATGCATTTAAAGATTATTTTTCGGCTAATGCATTTATTGTGTGTTTTTTCTTTTTTTTATTATTTTAGATACTCACAGCGTGTATAGCAGTAATACGTTAAATGATGTGAGAGAGACGCCGCCGACGCCGTCATCATTATCAACATCATCAGTATCTCCACAAAATTCCACAAACAATAGAAAATTAGATATTAACGATGATTTATTAGAAGAGGATCCAACTGGATCGAATACTGAATTTATTAAACTGAAAAAAGTTCTTGTTCATGATGTTGATGTGATGTATGAACCAGAAACGAGTGAACCAGGAACAGGTAAAATAAACAATAACAATTTAGGTGATTAATTGAAGTGGACCCTAATCACATTTTTCGTTTTTTTTTTGTATATTATTTTAAATTAAATTGATTAGACATGTTATTTAAACAAAAATTATATAAAATGATCCGATTAATATTTGAAAATTATTTATTAACGTTATTTATCAAAAAAAAAAGAATTTTTATTATTAATATAAATTTTTTTAATTTTTTTTTTTTAAATGAAATCAACAGAAAACTCGAATAAACAGCAACACGTGACTGGTCATTTTAAGCATAAAACCACTAGAATATGGGATCCACATCCTCAATACGAACTAGAGGCATTTGGAAAGAAGTTACGTCTAAATCTTTATCGTGACGATGCTCATATACATCCAGACTTATTGGTAAGAGAAATTTCCGGTTTTCACTTTTTTTTTGTTTAAAATTTTCACATTTCTTAAAAAAATAAATAGGATCATGGGAAAATTTTAAAAATATTTATTGTATTTATTTTTATTTTAAAAAATTTCATTATATTTTGGTCTACAAACACCCACATATACATTTTATGTGTTATTAATGAACTAGAGTGTGGTATTTAAAGTATATTTTCACGGCTGTTTCTTAGTAAAAATGCGCTTTGGGGAACAATTTGATAATTCACTGTGTTCTTATGAACTTTATTAGAAGGTCTCTTTTTATAAAAATTCGAGAATAATTTTATGTCGACCTTGATCTCTAAGTCGGAATAATCCTTGAACTTCAAGATCCTCCCATATTTCTATTTCAATGCGTAGAAACCCCTCTAAGTACGATCCTGAGAAAGAGGCTCGAAGTTTTTTGTGCATCTCAAGGTATTTCAATAATTTTAACGATTTATAAATCCATTTCATGTAAATACGCTCATAATTGTCATTTAAGATTACGTTTCACAAAATAAATATAGAATAAAAAAATATTATAAATAAGAAAATTAAACGGCCGTGAAAAGTGAAAGAATGCAAAGCAAATGAAAAAACATGTCTCGTGAAAGATATCAGAATGATGAATTGCCTTTATTATGTCTTAATTCGTTCTCATTTAACATGTTGTAGCAAAATATATTTTTAGAGCAATCTCATAATATAAAATTAAAAAAAAAATCATGTTAATCATCATCGGGCATCTCCATTCAAGGTTACGCACATAAAAACGTAACAGAAAATTTATGAAATTGAAATGTCTTCTATTAGACTAAAAATGCATTTCTTTATAATTTTCAACAAAATTCTTACAAAAAACCATATTTCACTGTAAATATCGTAATCTCTTCTTTCATTGACTCAATGATGCTTTCAATGATAGGTATCTTTCATTGAAATGATTAATAATCATATTAACTAAATAACAACATGCAACATTGTCCAAGCAATGCATGATTTTCACGAAATGCATATTGGCAGGAATCCAGCAGATTAAATTATCAACCATAAGTTGAAAATATTAATAATAATCCCTCTTGAGTAAGTCTTCATGTTTGATAGCAATTAATACTCATAACAAACATACTCTTGAAAATAATTGTAATTTGCAAAGAGTGTGTGTACCATTAAGATTTTACAAGTAATTACAACATGCAATCTTTTTAAGTATTATTGATATTAAAAAAATAAAATAAAAGCATATCAAAAAGATATCAATGCATACGCACTTGAGACAAATTGCATTTACACTTCAACAACAATTACAATGATTATTATTTTCACAGAAATACATTCGTGTTATGATAAGAATGAAATATTTTATATCAATTTATTTGAATTCAACGCAATTTTTTTCTCTTTTTCAACATTCAGATTACACACGTGTGGCACAATAAAACACTTCGACGTAAAGAAGATCATCAAGATCACGATCAGCTAAGAAGTTGTTTTTACAAGGGTCAAGTGGCAGGCGATGACAAGTCTGTTGTCTCTGTTTCGTTGTGTGAAGGCATGGTAAGTTTATTTTTTGTTGAAATATTAACATACTTTTTTTTTGTTTCAAAATACAACATTTTAGCACATTTTCAACGTGCATCTGATTTAAAACAAGCACAAATTTTCTTTTTTCCATGTGGTTTAATTATGTTATGTATGGATGTGTGTGTGTATGTCAATCTGAAAATGAATTTATTTAAAAATAAAAAATTATTTAAAACAGATGCTTTTATCAATTGAGAATAACGTTTAATGTATATCGGTAAAAAAAATTATTTAATGTTTTTGGAAATCAGTTCAATTTTTCTTTGAAAATCGTTTCCGCATTTGTCTAAAATCGGATTTAACCTATATTTGAATATAATAAAACTATTAGTGGTAGTTTGTTTTGAAAACATTTGGATATGGAAATACTGAGAAGGCTTCAGATTTTGCATATTAAATTCGTTAACATCATTGGCATCTTATTGGCCGTTCAATGAAAAATGATAAGAGAAAACATATCCCTGGATTGTATCATTCAAAATGGCAATCAAGTACCTTCTGAAATGTTAATTTCCAACGATAGCCATCTTCGAAAAGTAATTTCCTGAAACATAATTTCATTTTCAGCATGAGCTGAGTTCAATTATTTATAATGACAATAAAAAAAAGCCGGTTGATCTACAATTAAAATTAAAAAAAAAATTAATTTATTAAACATTTGTCATTTCATGGTACTCATGTACCAATATATAAATCAACATTTTTATACACAGTTCTCACTCTTGAATAACAAGCGAAAACGATGAAGTGTTAATTGATAATTTTACATATTATTATGTTAAACACAGTACAAGAGTTCACAAACCTTCCTTTTTTCGCACACATTTATTTCGATTATATTTTAAAAAGTTGTTCATTTATTTACGTTCAAAAAAAATGAAAGAACATGTAACATATACACACAGTGATGTGAAGTTATAGTGCAATAAATCTTTTTCTATACATTTTTATTTTTAATTTATGGTTTTTAATAATAATCATCATCACTAAAGTCGTTTAGATGGAATAAAGCATGTGTGTGCAACTTCTTCTTATTTGAACACACACTCATGTTTAACATCAAGATAATATTTTAATGTCCAGACCATTGGACGCTTCTATTTCTTCATTATTATTTTCCATTAGTTTTTATGTGCAAAATTTATATAAAATTTTTCTGTTTATAATTTTTTTTTTTCATTTTTATCTATATTAACTTGTTGTCTAGTACACCACGACATACAGCGCGGTATTGATTAAAAACATTTTAAAGATTTACACACTCTCTTTTTTCTTAAATTTATTAACTATTTTATGTGTTGTAACATACAAGTAAGATTTTTATTATTATTTAAATAATATTGATGTTATATGGTAAAGATAGAACAAGAAATAAACAGACACAATTTTTTCTCTAAATAAATTACTTTACGTGTATTGATATGCTGTTAACAGAAAATCTTTGATCTTTTCTTCTTCAAACTGTGAGCTTATATAAAATGTTATATAATAACAAAAGTATTGCAAATTTCTTTTCAAAATAATATTTTAATTAAGTTTTTTTCTTCTAAATGACCTGATCATGCTTTTTTCACCTGCAAAAGTAAAATAGTAATTGTAATTAAAATAACGATTTAAAGACTCTGTTCAATGAAAGAAAGAAAACACTTTTTTAATGTATTATGTTGCTAAGCAAAATCGAATTACCTGTCCATTTGTTATGTTTTAACATTAATTGTAAAACACAATTTGCACATTCCTTTTCTAAAAAATTCTTTATCTCTGTTTCATTTCAAACAAAAAACATTTTTTTGCTAGTTAATAAAACTGATAATGAACCTGATATTGGAAAAGAATGTTGTTTAAATTTTTTTTTTTAACTATTTCTAAATTTTAAGTTTATTTCATATCGTTCGTTGGTTTTATTAAAAGAGGTCAGAGGTAACGACCAGTTTATGTTTATATTAAAATTTTTTATCATAAACTGATTAGCATACCATGAGATTACTGGCAATGATTTGAATATTGATTCGTGTTGTTAACCTTAAAATAACGTAATTTTTTATTTATGGAATAACGTTCGTTTGGCTCATGACTGTTAGATAAAGCGGTCTTGAAAGAGAAGTTCAGCACTTGATCGAATTTAAAAAGATTTATTAACGAATTATGTTAGAGCTAAAATTGAAGTCAGAGTTGGTCAAAACTTGAGATTGAGATTGAGACAAGTTGCAAAACAAGAAGCTACACCGTATAGCACTACAGACCTTCCATACACACGTACAAGTTGATGCAAAGTCCTGAAAGGCCAAAAGAAATAAAATCAAATATGTTTTGATTCAGACTTTAAAATAATTAAAAGTTTACCTGCAGCTCGATATACTTCGATATTAATCTTTCTTCTTAAAATCACACCCAAAACTCTTCCGGTAAATACGATTACGATTTTCATTTAAATGCCTTCTTATCTTGCCACTATGTTAATTGTAGAATTTGAACACGTTTTAGCCACAAATCTTTAATATCAAATTTAATTATGTAATTTTTCTGAATTCTAACATCAATCCAAAATTTTTAATGGTAACACGAGTCATTAGTTACATAATAAACATTATGTTAATGAGGTGTGAATGTAAATATTACATTAATATACATAACTTTTGAAGTGATTTTTTTTCCGATTATACACAAACTTTTCAATTTTTCACCAAAAAAAAAAAATTATGTATGTTACTATGTAAAAGTAAACCAGATGTTTTTTTTCATATAAATTTTAATACAATGTTTATTTTTTTTATTTATAATTTTGACTGTTCAATGTACTGATTACCAGGAAGAAATTATTATTATTATTTATAACATTGATTTCCTTCACCTTTCTCCAAATCAATAAAATATTCATAATTTTATTTTACCCACATCCGTTTAATATAAAAAAATGATAAAATTAATATTAGAAATGGATTTTATTTTAATTTGTATCAAGAAAATGGAAATTATGTTGCAGAACATGTAAATTTAAATGCAGGACCACCGTAGATTTAGTTTATTTATGTAAAACATACTTTTATAAATATTTTTTGATACAATGTTCTAATTTCATATCATACAAATACCTGTTTGTACTGCAAATTATTCTAATACATAGTTTTTTTGCAACAGAATATGAGAAACAACATTATTAATTTATAATAAACTTTACAAATTTAATAGATGTTAAGACAGTTTTTTTGAAGTTTAACGTTTTGTTTGAAATTTGTTTTGTAACAGCAAGCTTACAGACAATATTAATTTTTTGTAATATAAACAAATGCGAAAATTAGTACAAAAATAAACTATGAAAATTTGAAGAAGATGGTTTAGATAACTTTTTCACATAAAATTATGTATAAGAAAACTTCTGATATGATTTTCATGAACTATGGATTTTTTTTTTGAAATTTTGTCGAAATTTACGCTACAAAAAAATAAGTTAATCTGAGGTGAAAATCATAAATGTGTGTCATAAAAAAATATTTTCTATAACATCCAACAGATCTTCACACGTGTTATATCTGTTTAATTTCTCATATCAAATTCAATAATTAACATCTTTCAACACACTATGAAAGTAATTGTTTAAGAGCATATAAAAAATTCCCCATTGTGAAAATAGAATTTTGCCCAAATTATTTTTAAGAATAATTTAAATAAATTATGAAATAAATAAAATACGCTTTTGAAAACACTTTGTCAGTTCATATGTCTGTCACATAAACTTAAAACGATGCAAAACTTGAGAGACAGAGAAAAGATTTACAGACACTGAACGTGAATTGATCGAAAATACTGACCTTAATTTCAAATAATGTGCAGTTAACGTCTTAAATCTTATTTTAATCTGATCTTTTGATCCGGAATAGCAAATTGAGTTTAAAATTGGCGCTATGTAACATTTAGATATCGCAATGCCTTCGAACTGTATCGAGATGTGTCTGTTGAAATGCACTTTTGTAAAATTTTTACAATTGAATTGCAATTTCATTCAATATTTACATTTTATACAAAAGATGCAAAGAATATAAGAAAAAAATAAAAGCATGCCAAAATAAAAAATTTAATATAATGTAATACGTACTTAAGTCTCGACTTTAGTGTTGAAATATTTTAACACACTTCATCAATTATAACATAAGAGAGATTTATTTTCTCATTTTATTTTATTGTGTTTATTTTAAGAAGTCTATTTTCTGTTGCTTCCGTAATGTATTTTTAGAAGTTCAAAGTCAGTTGATCTACATGTAAAAAAAAATGTTGAAAACAGATTCTGTAATGTCTTGTAAATATCGCTGAGATAATGTAAAAGTGATGATTGTGACACAAGATAAAACGACATGAAACAACTCATCATTAGAAGAAATTGAAAGAATTTTCTGAACAGCAGTAATTTATCATATTCAAAATCTTTTGTTTAAAATAATTGAACACTCTTTCAAGTAATAAACATTTAACAATCATGCCGTGATTGTAAAAGCATTTTAATTTAACACGTCAAAACAATTTCTTCACCAATTACTCGGTCAAGATATGAAATGACTCAGATTTATTTGTTTCTTTCCGTTTTTATGCAATAATGAATGTCAATTTTAATTTAAAAGTACTTTATATTAACAAAATCATGTTCGTTGAGAGAAAAAAAAGTGAATTGTTAAAGTTGAACAACGAATTCAAGGCAATTATAATGTTTTTTTGATTGAATGTATTCATAAAATTGATATCTTAATTACTTTTCAGAAAAAAAATGTCTAAATGTGTGTATTAAAATTGGTAGTTACAGACATGAATTGAGAATTTAAAAAAAAAATGCAAAAAAAATTTCATATAAACATTTTTTTAAATAAAAAAATTTGGTCATAATACGATCAATCAAATTAAGTTGGCCCCGATCATCAAGCACTCAATGTAAAGAAAAAGCTAAGGCATTGAAAGGAAATTCATGAAATGCGCTTATCAAAATCACTTACAGCTACTGTTTCCTTTTATGGATTCTTTTTTGGTCTAAAATTATTGTCATTTTCGAAATCTTCCCTCCGGGTCTTGTCACTCAATTAAATAAATTTTTGTAAAACAGTTTGATCATTATCGCCATAAATAATGATAATTGTAAGTTTGTTTAACTAGTTTTAAGTGCTAATTCATTTAATTATATTGCCATATCATATAATCAAATCTATAAAGGGAACGTATCATCAAAAGGTATAAAATCTCAAGTTTTATGATAATCACACATAATTACATTAAATCAGATGATCAACACACAAACAAAAAAAAAACAAAACAACACAATAAAATTAAATGAGTTTAAGGCTTCGAGGAAAAATCCTTGAATCTTTCAAAATGTATTTCGTTTTCCTTATTGTTTAATATCATTTTACCATGTCTTTCATTAGATCACTCTCAACATATAAAAAAAAGAGGAATTACAACTCTTTTTTTTATGATGCATGTCAGTGAATAACTAAATTAATATGTCGATTTATGGTGAGCGTTGAAAATCATACAAATTGATGATGAAAACAACATTTCAAATCACTATTAAAAAAAAAATTAACGAACACAGTTTTTGATATTTAATTGCTCATAATACTACATTTTTTTTAGTGTTTCATGTGTTGACCATTAATTTAGAACAGTTTAATTTTAATCGCTAATCTGTTGAAGGTCACGAACAATTTTATTGAAATTTTTTGAAGAATTATGCATTAAATTTATCATATCAGTCTGCGTTTGAAAGAGAATTACATCCTTAAATTAGTGGTAATATGATAAGAAAATCGTGTTTCGAGTATTAAGTTCACAAAATTCATTAAAATCGATAACTTGATAAAGTTGAAAAATATTTCAAAATATCTCTGTTTAAAAAATGAAAAACAAAATACGATACATGTTTACACGTAATACGCATAGATAAGGTGAGACAAGTAGTCGTCTCACATACAACTATATAATTATGATAATATGTAAAACGTGTTGTCGATAATAATAAATGAATGATTGATTAACTGGTTGCGATAATTAATGTATGCAGTCGCACTTTAATAAAACTTTTAGTTTTATATGTTTTTGATTTTTGCATCGCACAGCATGCTTCGGGCGTTAATGATAATAAATAATTACGTAATTTTCTTTTAATATACATTATATTTTATTTTTCAGTGAAAAATCGATGTGAATTTTGTTCTTTGAACTATAAATATTTGAGATTTTTATGATAATTTAGAGATAGAACGGGATCATTGGGTCAAATTCATGAATAGTTAATGATTTTATTCTACTTTTTACTAAACTTACTTACTAAGAACCAGAACTTCAAATTACAATTGTTTCTAAGCCTTTGGCACGATTTCTTGGAAATCCCTTAAGAACCAATTTGTCATTCCAATCATAAAAAATTCTGATTTGCATTCATTACACTCTTTATTCATCCATATCAAAAAAAAAAAATGGCAAATGTAAAGAAGTCTGAATGAGCAAAATCCGATAGCTAATTAGTTAATATTGAAGAAGATTTTCTTATACCCAAATGGTCAGCCACTCGTACTAATGAGCTTCTGGGAATGATCATAAGTTAAGTAAGAGTTCTGGTGACATTCCTTACAGGACATTTACGCCTAAGTTTACAGAATCTAACTAAAAAAGATTTATGTAGAATATGTCAAGGAGAAGAAGAAAGTGCTAGTGGACTTGAGAACAGGAGAAGAGAGTTTTTTGGGTGTTTGCATGGGCAAATAAATCCAACGGCTTTCTTTGGAATGAAACTGCATTTGATATATGATTTCTTGAAGGAAATAAGTATCGTTAAAGAAGAATATAATTTAGGGTAAGTCGAAAGATAGCCCACAAAAAGTCCAATGTAGTATTTGCTGAGATTGGTATACCCTTCTCTAATCATCATCATCATCATTGAAGAAGATATCACAAAGTATATCATCGAAAGATCTCTAAAGCTCCTGGTCGAAAAAATTATAAAACTAACTCAAAAATCACATTATGAACATTAATCGTTTGATTTTTTATTTTTTTCTAATCCTCATTTTTAACGTTGAGCTCAATTGTTTTAAAAACCTTAAAATCTTACTTAGACCACATTTTTAGAACCTTGGAAACAATAACACTGGCTTTAAGTGAAAACAAAGTATTTACCATCCATTAATTCGTCACAAACCATCAATAAACAAATTACATCGTGCCAATAATAATTTTATTTACTAGTTATACCTTTTTTTTAAATTGAAAAAGAAATCAAAATAAATAGTAAAGAATCGATTTGAATCGCTAGAAGCAGGGTGTGGACACACACACGATCAAAATATAAATAAAATGTGTCTAAAATGATCTTCATTATTACTTTTCTATCATTGATTCTATACAATCAATTAAATTTTCTGGAACTAAAATAATAACTGACACAGAAGCTAGTTTAGCATAAAATATGGTAATGTAATAACAATTTGTTACAAACCATTAATCAAATCATCTTTATATTGATTTTAAATTGATATGTTACGCTAGTTTATTTGAATATCGAGAGATGATTATCAATTATTTAATTTTTATTTATTATAAAAGTCACATATATGATATTTTCAGAACTGAAATGCATTTGACCCTCAATTTCAATATTTTTCATTTACGGTTAAGAGTCATCAATTTTAAGTGTCACTAAATATTAATGAAAAAAATTTGTTCATTAATTATCAACTTTCATCAATGTGACTTCTCAAGTCCAAATACCTCGATTCTTCAAAAAAAACTTTGCAGATTTCATGTGTTATTGACTAACAATTCAAACACGTGTCAAAAATAAATTTCATCAAATCAATCTTCATTCTAATAAAATAATAAATTACAAGTTAATTAAGTTATGAGAGTTTTTTTTTTGAATCGTAACTTTTTCTCATAAGTGACACCATTCAACTTAAAAAAAAATGAATGAATGATTAAGTTTTTCAAACACATGATTATTGTTTACCTTAAGATCACATAAAATGACATGAATTAACTTAAAACAACAACATTGTAATTAAATTTTTTGCTGGAAGGAAACTGCGTGGATGAATGCACTTTAATAATTTTTTTTTTTTTAAATTCATGTGCCAACAATTTTTTGATGTTCAAAATGTGTGTGTACTTTACAAAATCTATTAAATCATGTTGGATTGTAGGTGTAATAAAATAATATTGTGAATGAATGAATTAATATTAAAAAAAAAAATTATCATATTTATGAATGATTTTGCACGTTTTTTAAGGAGTGTGTGTGTGTGTATACTTATATTTGCGTTTTCTAGACGTTTAAACATCTAGACAATTATTATAATTTTTATTTCATTATTACAACAGTTAACTTGTAAAAATTTCATTCTACATAGAGATCGGAGAACCACAAGTTTGATGAATGACTTGTTGTTATGTTTCAGGTCATGAATAAATTAATTTTATTCTCTCTACACTTAGAATAGAATGTTTTTTTTTTGAATGAACCTTTGTTGTTTGTATTGTATCGACTATAATCAATTTAAAATGTAAGAGAAACCTATCATAAGAAATTTTTTTCATAGTTATCAATAATACTGTAATTTTTCATCAAAATATATTTTAAAAAAAACTTGTAAGACCTTGACATAGAGCTGCTTTTTTCAATCAGTGCTAAATGGTGATAAATCATTAGTTTTATGATTAACTGACAGATTCAAGTGAATACATATGTGGATTAGGTATGTTCAAAAAATTTCATCAAGTTATGAGAAGTGGTCTATCGCTTACTAAATAAAACTCAAATTGTTCTAAATCATTGGAATGATTTTTTTCAAAGCCTTATAGTACATTTCGTAAGAAAAAATGTACCATTACAGACGGTTTGTCCGCCGACACTGCGTGTTTAGAGATTGGGCTCATGGATTGAGCTCCAGAACCTGAAAACCGTTAAAAACGGTTAAAAACTTTAAAAAATTGCTAATAAAATTTGATTGGATCGAGAAGCTTAACAAATTGAACTTTAACTCATTAGCATGGAGATTAGGTTCAAGAATCGGGCTCAGGAATCGGGCTCCAGAGCCTGAAAACGATCAAAAGCCCTAAATCCCAAATTTTCCCAAAATGTTCCATTTATTCAAAATTGCAGATTTTTTTGAAAATTTTTTAAACGAGTCCCACCGAAATGCACTTTTGTAAGCCGCCCAGTGGTTAAAATTTCTCATTTTTTTCTTTACACTGAAATTTTCGAATTCAGTTCACATTCATGGACCAATTAAAAAAAATTTTTTGAACATACCTACTCACTGTAACTCATCAACGTGATAAATTTGATGTTATTATTTTTAAGAAAGTGATTGATTTGAATTGGATTGAAGGAACAGAAGTCAGTAGCTTCTTGTAAATTACTAGAAATTTATTCATAATGAAGTAATTTGTTCAATGTCACAACCTTTAACATAATTTTGCCCTCTCTATTGATTATATAAAAACTTTGAAATACAATTGTCTAATAATTTAGCATTAAAATCTGATAAATAATCAATTAAAAAGCAGAATTTTGTTTATTTATTCTAAGTCATGAACTAGAATGCAATTCAATTTGGATTTCATCAAAGAATTTTTGTTCAATCACTTGCACAGAAAATTTGCTCTCATTGAATTTTGTAATAATAATACATTTTTTTATTTGTTTTCATTATTTTCAGAAAGGGACCATAAAAACCGCACACGAAACATTTTTGATAAAACCAGTTGAAGTGTACTCCGAAAATAATACGAATATTTTGCATGCAATTTCAAGATTACCATCTCCAAGTGCCATAAATGAAGAATCTTCATGTGATCTTGAATCAACAATAGGTGAGAAAAAAAAATTATTAACTTTGTTATATTACGTAATTTAATAGGAAATAAATCTAAACACGTCTCTTATCATCATCGAAATGAATCAAAAAAAAAATTATTCATTTTTACACCACATTATCTCTGAATATTATACAATTTGTTTGAAGACGTACGTCAATTTTGAAAGGATTCATAAGAGGTCAACATTCATTTTGTGTCTAATCTCACATATGTGTGTTCACTTTTTATTGATAAGACTTAACAATAATTTTTTTGTCACTCAATTAATATTGACCATTAAAAAAAGAGGTCAAACGTTGATGAATTTAATTATAACGACTAAGTCATTCACATTTTGACAAAATTTATAATTAGAAAAACGTGGCTCCTACACATGTTACAATGATTATGTTGCAAAAATCGTTAATAAAAAGCAACTAATCAACACAAGTCATTCATCTTCATAGCTAATGGATTATAACAAAAAAAAATTAATATAATTATTTGTAAAAGTCCCAATCAGTCAAATGTGTCATATTTATTTTATTATTTGCAAAAAATTAACTACTGATTCAAATTATATTTCATTACGACTTATGCAATAACATAAAATAGCTTAAATGATATGACAATAGTGTGGGAAGTTTCTTATAATCATATTTTCATAAATTGACAAAACTTGATTCTAATTTGTTGTTACACTCAAAAATAGCTGTCAGTTTTATGCAATAAATTGTTTTTTATTATTATTACTGACAAAGTTTCATTCAATTTTTACATTTTTTTATGTTTGACCATAATAAATTCGCCTTGTTACTGTTTTTTTCCTATAAAATGTTACAATTTATGTTCAAATCAACTGGTTTTACTTAATCATGAATTACGTCTACAAGCGTTTTTTTTTTCAACATAATTTTGCATTGTCATTTCTATCCATTTTTGCACCTCTTAATTAAAGTGAGATTATTAGTTACATATGATATGTAAAAAAAATAAAATGTATGGGTTTAACATAAAAATATTGTTTGTGAAGAAAAAAATCTTGCTAGACAGCTTGACGCGGTTAAATTTGTTTCCTCCTTTAATTTGCACATTTTATACATTTAACATTTGAATATGTCTTATTCAAATAATATAATATTCAGTCGAAAAAATAAATATTTTAATACCGTATATGTGTCAAATGATTGAGATGTGTGAATTTTTTTTATTTATTATTTGCGTAGTTATTTGTTAATGTTTCGTAAGGTGAGTAATTATGGGAGTGAATGGTCAATGATAGTAATTTAATGGTAAATATGAATTGAAATTGCTGTAAATTGCCATTTTGAAGCTCTCATTGATATTATCAAGAGACAATTATTCAAACACAGACAAATGAAAATCAAAAATTAACTCCAAATTATATCAAAAAAAGCTGCTCTTCAAAAAACAACTCTTCAAATTCTGGAAACTCGCGGGATATCCAATCAAATCATAATCAACGTTCAATTTCCTACAAATCCGCACTCATCAACGCATAATCATATGACCATTAACAAGAGTCAGAGAACAACATATGTAATAATAAAACATTTATTTCCAACATTGCATCGTTACAAGTGAATATAATTAGAAAAAAATTATTGCAAAATAATCAAATGCATTTAAATTAAAATGTAATTTAGAAACAAAAATACACACAATTCATATCTATTTTAATCGAATGATGATTAAAATTATGAAATTTTATTAAAATATTGTTTTTACGATATCTTACAACATATCAATTGAATTTTAAATGCATTGATATGTAAATATTTCACTTTTAAATGTTTATACTGAAATTTTTAAGGTAGATTTGATGCCCTTTTATGTTTAAAGGCTTAGTTTCATTTTAAAAGTAAATTAAAAATAAAAAAAAAGTTGAATGTGAAGATATTCATTTTTATTTAATTTTATTATGTATTCAAATGGGCGGTCAATTAAACACACCTACATTTCTTCAGTTATCTATTTAGTAACTTTTCTACACTTATTTGATATTCATGCAATTTTGAAAAAAAAAAATCAGTTTCCGTTATGATTGTGAAATAAGTTAATGAGATTTTGCTAATAACGTCTCTCATTGGGATCAAATACAAAAGAATTGTAGAAACGAGTTGGAGCTCTCGCAGCAGCTTCCATTCCTCGTAAAAATAGATTAACAGGGCGTGGACTGAATTGTCTACGATGGTGTTGAGGAATCGGATATGGGTAATGAGGGTGCTGATAAACTGGTTCGAGAGGAGGGTGTTGGTAGTATTGCTGAGGTTGCTGCTGTTGATATGAATGTTGAGGCGGTTGCTGTTGATTTACTTGTTGCGGTTGTTGTTGTTGTTGCTGATTTGATTGAGGTGGTTGCACCATTGGCGGTCTATGAGGTGTTTGTTCTTCACTTAATGTTCCTCCTTCATCAGGGCTTGCAGAATCATTCGAATTTCCTTCCTGAGCCAAGCAATCACTTGAATTTAAATAAATTAATAAAGTTATAAAAAAAATCAACTTCATTTTTTAATAAAAACAAATTCTCAATTTAACCACTGACTTCTCCGTCAAATTCAATATTAAAAAACTCGTTTAAATTGATTTCTATATTTATTCAACTCAGAATATTCATGACTTGGAGGCTATAAACTTTATATTCACGATCTTTTTTTTTCACTTAATTGCGTGAAACTTGGCAATGGTGAGGCAATAACAATAAAAAATAGATAAGACAAAACACTATTAACAAATGTGTCACTCTTAAAGATACAATTAAAAAGATATCCTGGAGTGTCACGTTATTTTGTTCTGAAAATGCTATTTTAGTGCAAAATTTCAATTTATATTGATCGTAAATCAATATTCTGTAACAACATATTTTTTTTCTCTTTTCTCGAATGGGATATTTATTGCAATGGTCTTCAACATCCTGTGCGATATTTAAAGAGGAAAAAAACTAGAATTATTTAGAATCATTTTTCAAGCTGTGGTGGATATTAATTCATATCAGACACCATTACAACATTATTTTTGACACTCAAGTAAAAGTTTCATGGGAATTTACTTGAACACCAATCGAAGAATTTCTTAACCGATTTTTTATCATTGAGCCCAAAAAAGTCATAGGCCAGATTTAAAAAAAAATTCTAAAACAATATTTTTTTTGCTCCTTGTAATATTTCCATCAACTTTCGTTTTATAGAGTAAAATGTTATCCTCATCCTATAAATATAAATAAAATGCATTATTTTATTTAAATCAGAATTTCAAGTCAAGACCAAAGAAGAAATTAATCAAAATAGATCAAACTGGGAGGAGATTTTTCATGCCATTTATTTGCATCGTGTTTAAATACAAGTTTTTCATATTATATATTGGTGAATAAAAATGCATTAAATTACATATCAGACAGATCTTCTTAATGTTTCAATTTATTTGCATAAAATAAATAAAACACACAAGATTCTCAGTTTAAGATAATATATTTGACTGATGATGATAAA
Source organism: Culicoides sonorensis (assembly GCA_900002565.1). NCBI lineage: Eukaryota > Metazoa > Arthropoda > Insecta > Diptera > Ceratopogonidae > Culicoides > Culicoides sonorensis. The sequence continues at coordinate 60,913 of LN483452.1, read as the reverse complement.
TTAATCTACAGGGAGGCGCTTCCTTTAAGAAAATGTATCTGATTGTAAATATTAATGAAATTTTAAAGGGAAATGTGAAAGAAATTACATGTCACAGTTTGGCGAGAAAATATTCTAAAAATCCAAATCTGATTAAAAAAAATCACCTTTTATGTCTAATTTTGACATCTCTAGTTATCACAAACATCTCGTAAATCAAAATTAATCTTAAAATGGTAGAAAAATTCACGTTACATTTACTTGACTACACCGCTTCAACATTCCAATTACCTAAAACGTAAATAACAGACATTAAGGCATCGTAAAATCACGTTCAAATGTTCACTTTTTTCAATATTTTGTGTGTAAATTAAATATACACACAAGCTAGAATAGTTTTTGATAATTTGTGTAATTATGTGAAGGTTTTTTCGTTAGTTTACTGATGATTGACTGGATTTGAAGTAACTACATTGTATCAATTGAGTAAATTTTAGATAAATAAAAGTAAGCAGAAACCACAATAGGACTCTTTGAGACTGGGGTGGTGTCCTTGTAAAACCTAACTTAAGTAAGCAGATAAGCAATTTAAAGGACGGTTTGAAATTTTACTCACTCTATTTGAAAAACCGATCTTGTAACCCTTTATCTTATCATGCCTGCTGAAGAATCGAATTCCAGTTCAAGCTTTGCTGTAAATTTCATATCGAGTTTCTTATTTGAAGCGCCCTCAGATCCATTTTGGTTCAGGTTGACTCATACCATCACGACCCTTGGTTCGACCTTGAAAAACCTTGCTCGAAAAACGCCTTGCTCTTTAGAAAACTTAAAAAAAAATCGATTTTCAAGCCATTCTTTTCAATATGAAATCAAATCTAAAATTAGATTCATACTCAATCCCTCAAAGATTCAAGTATTTACTTTGACATGAACACGTTATAAGTTAGACAAAAACACCTCACTTACTTAACTCTATTGTACTTTATTGATTGACTTTGCCGAACTTCTTCCATTCACCATATCATTTAAGTCATTGATTTTTCATACAAAAAAACATATGACATAAAAAAAAAATTACACAAAATATCAGTCAATATTTACTCGATATTTTATTACTTTACTACTAATATGGTATATTTTTCCGTTAATTACTACTTTTGACATGACATCTTATAACTTTTCAATACAATTCATTTGTAGAAATGTTTGTATGTGTAATATTGGAATTATAAGGAGCGTGTGAGTTTTTTTTTTAATAAAAATTGAATGAATTTGGAGCTACACAGATGTTAAAATATTAAATGTCATTGACACTAATTTAATTTCTTGTTTGATTAAATTTTGAATTTGAGATTAAGATTATTCTTAACAAAAAAATTATTGTATTGCATACTGAAAAAAAATGATGAATGGAAAATTCACTTCAAATTAATCCTCGTCGTAATTCGATAGTGGGATGAATCACAATTCCATTGAAATTTCAGAATATTTTTTTCTTATTCATTTAAATTTCAGGATCGATCAATTTCATATAATAAAGTAATTATTCAAACATATTATTGTTGAATTTGTATTGAAATTTAAAAAAAAAATCTCTTACACAATCATATAATTGATTAACCAAACCCTGTAATTTGTTTGTGTATGATCTTAGTCAGAGATTGGAAAAATATTATTTGTTGATTTTTATCTTTTGACACCTTATAAAAAAAATACTTTAAATGTAAAAATATTTTGTTTTACTTTTATTAACAAACCAAAAAAAAAAATCGTTAAATACTTAAGTCATGTTCAAATATGCCATGCGCTACAAAAGTATTTTGTCACTTTAATTTGTACTTAATTTTTTTCTGTTCATTAACTTGCATTGAATATTCATATATCCGAGTCTTTAGTTTAAAAAAAAAAATATAAATAAAACGGTAATTGAGTAAAGGCACGCCATACAAAATACATTAATCACGGCACTTATTACCAGATCAGATTGGAGACAAGCAAATCTGATTAACGGATTAAATGAACTAAATTATAAATGCATTCTGGTTGATTATTATTGGAACTGACAAAACAATGAGATTATGTGTAAAAATGCCAATTATGGATTGAGCTTGAAATTATCTTGATGAAAATATTTTCATTTTGCTTTTTGTGTTTCGAGCCAATGCCATGCTGGGCCAAATGTCATTAATGTTGTGGCTCATTTTTATTAAATTTTTGACTTGAGTTGATGACAAATTTAATTTTTTCTTTTTTTGCAGAATCTGCCAATCACAATAATCTCTTAACAAATAATCACAATAAAACTCATCGTGGCCATATTTCAACCACCGATTACCCAATAATATTAGATGATGTTATCGAAGCCGATGAAATTGAAGCCCATTCACGTCACAAACGAAATACAAAATCAGGAAATGAAATTAAAGAATATACCATTGAAGTATTAGTAGCTGTAGATAAAAAAATGCTTTTAAAACACAGAGAAAATCTCAAAGAATATGTTTTGACGTTAATGTCAACTGTAAGTTACCTTAATTTAATTCAAATTTTTAATTATGTAAGATAATTTTGAATTTTTATCAATATGTTACAGGTTTCAAGCATTTATTCCGATCAAAGTATTGGCAATATTATACACGTAGCAGTAGTTCATATTATACACTTGAAGGAAGATTTAGCAGCTCGTCATGGATATTCTGATGGCAAAGGTAATTTTTCGTTAACATTCAGGTTGAAATTGATTTGTTTCTACTTTCAAAATATGAATCATACAAATGTTCCACTTAAATTATTCATTATTCACTTAACTTGCTTCTTTTCATACTGGAACAAGATAAGATCACTTGTTATTCTTTTGTTTGTACGTTAATTTAACAAATTTTCAAACAGTTCATACGTCTGATGACGTGATAATATTATTATTATTGAATTTGAAGAAACAAAAAAATGCATAAATTCCAAAAAATAAAAAAAATGTTAAATGGAATCTTGAATAGTATACATGAGTGCATTTTCAGGCACCGAATTTGGGTCCAATTCAAATTACGGTGGCTTTAAAAAACCGTTTATTTAAAAAAAACTTTAGAAATTCAAAAATTTTCTTTTTTTGAAATTTCGTTGTCATCTGGAAAAATCGATGATGAAATTAAAAAAATTTCAACGGTTTCGGAAAAATTGTCTTTTGAGAAAATTTGACTTGGTTTTAATTAAAAAAATTCTCACAGACGGACAGACAACACATTCGCCCACAATTCACTCATTTTTTTCAAATCCATAAGAAATGCACTAAAAAAATTAAAAATTCGTGCAATAAAGCAGCGGTAAATGACAAGAACAATAGCCTCTGTTACAAACTTGCATCATGACAAAGATTTTTATCAACAATTTTGTTTTTTCTTTTACTTTAATTCTTGATCATTTGATTCATTGCATTTGAATAAAATTTAAATGAAAACGCCTTTTTTTATTATTATTATGAGAAATAATTCAATTCAAACATGTTTTATTTCGTTAGATCACAACTCAATAAATCAATTCATTTCAGTAAACCGACTTTAGTTGGATGGAATTTTATTCAAAAAAAAAAAAAAATAAATAAAATAAAGGTAAAGGGTCAAGTTTATAAATAAATTTAATAATAATAATAATAATATTGATTTTGTCCCTTTTCTATATTGAAATGTGAATAATTTTTAAAGTCAAATCAAATGTCGCATCGATAATTAATTGAAAAACTCCCACGAGTTCAAAAGAGTTATGCAATAATACTACGATGATGATAATCATGATGATGTTGATTATTATAATTAATATAATTGAAATAATATTGATGGTATTTTATTGCTTTGATAATCGTAAATATAATAATAATATTATTATTTATAGTGGAAGCGATATTTTTACGATCAGCTTCTTGATTACATTGAGAGGAAGAGAAATTGTGATACTTTGTTTTCATATGTCATTGATATTTGTGCTTGACCTTATCAGGGATTGAAGTCCAGAGAGCAGTGAGCTGTATTAAAATTCAGGGTTTTGAAAATTGTTCCCATGATTAAGATTCTACTTACTTTTGAGCTTGAATGGGATCTTGACATAAAAAACCTTAGTTTTACAAAATTTCAAATGATCACTTAAGCTGCTGCTGCTCATTCAGCTGTTTTTAATAAATTTTTACACTTCAGGCGGTATTCTATTAACGATTAATTATCACTTTTGTTATGAAGCTTCATATTAATTAATATTTAATTTAAGCATCATAATCATATAGAAGCTTGTTTTAAATTTACGGTTGAAATGAACTTTGTGCTTAATTTGATGTAAAAATTAAGAAAATGCGCTTTACAGCGCACTTTGTCAATTCAATAATCTTTTTAAATCTCAACAAGCACAATTTATATCTAAAGAACCTTTAAGCTGAAATTTCTTGCCATGTTACTTGAAAGTATCTGCAATAGTCATGATTTCTCACACACATCATCATACAACGAGGTTTCCCATTCATGTGACCTATTTTTGAAATATATAAAATTTAAATCATTACTTTCATATTTTTTTCACTGAAATGCTTTTATCCTTAAAAGAATCATAAATCAACTTCAAAAAAAAATAAATAAAGGATCCCGATATTAAAATACAATAAATTTTCACTTTACAGGCGTCTCTGCGTCTGCGATGCTTTTAGAGTTCTGTCGATTAAAGGAACAATACAAGTTTGCCCATGACACAGCAATACTTCTGACCCGGTACGTAAAATTCTCAATTCACTTATACCTTATTTTAAAATAATTTTTTCTTTAATTTCGAATTTCAGTGAACAAATATGTCGCTCTGCAAATCAAACCAAATGTGATACACTAGGATTAGCTGAGTTGGGTACAATGTGTAAACCAAAATCGTGTGCCATAGTACAAGATAATGGATTATCAGCAGCATTCACAATTGCTCATGAACTAGGACATGTGTAAGTAATTTTTTATATTAAATAATCATAATGAAGGTCAATTTTACGTTTTTTTTCTCAATTTTAATTAGTTAAACTTCCTCCACACAAAAAAAAAACATTAAAATCATAAAATTTTTGTGTCATAAAACCTTTTATGGTCTCAAAATTTAATCAGTACATTAAAATAAAATACAACAAAAAATATGTCTATTGTGATCATCGATCTAATAATGATCGTATTCTAAATAAAAAAATTCAGTCATAAAAAATTAATATTTTATTTTTTTTTCTTGAAATGTTACTCAAGAATCAAATAAAAATAAAACAAATATGATATAATTTGCATTTTATGACTATTATGAAATAAAAAAGAGTTAATAGAAAAAACCACAACGAAATATGTTGATAGCTCGATGATAAATGATTCAGTATTTGTCTTAATATCTATTTTTATTGGTTTTGTTGAACTTTTTTCAGTTGAATACAAAAAAAAAGTATTTGATTCATGAAAAAAATTGAAACTGACGTCATTCATTCAAATTTTTTCGAATTGTAGACTTTTTTATTTATATGGTCATCAATAATTTGTTCTGCAATCGTTTTTTTTTTGTTGTCAACTTGTACATTGGCACTCAATTTGGATATGGAACATATGTTGGCGCCATTTATTGCATACACAAAGCGTAATAAAATTATTATTAATATGGTAAAAAGTAATTAGAGACCCAGATTTTCGAAACATGACATTTTCAACCTATTTCTTAACCGAAATTCAATTAAAGTGAATAATAATAATGTTGGAGAAACTTAATTGAGAAAGTTTGCTTAGAAAATTCATACAAAGAATAATTGAAAGCATGGTAACCATGGGAATTTGAGTAATCAATTTTAGATTTTAATTTAACGGAAATTGACATAAATTTGAATGGGCTCACGTTTTAAAAGAAAAATTAATGAGAGGCATGTTAAAGGGTCTTTCAGACATTCCTCATTTTTTTTATCGAGGTGACCATGGACTCATGGAGATCAATACGATTTGCCTTAGATGAGTTAAATCGCCCTCAAAAGATCTTGAAAAACTTTGTCAATTTAACATGGCCAGTTAAAAATTGAACAAATTTCATCACGATTTTGCAATAAAATTAAATTTAAATTTAACTTGGCACTTCCATTCAGGAACAAACAAAAATTTTATTATTTATTGAAATTTCACATGAATATTAAATTTAATGACAGATGTCTTATAATAAAATAATGAATGAACCTTACTCAACATCAAATCATGATTTAACTTTCCTTTTATATAAATATAAATAAGTAATATAATTACGAATCAATTATCATTGAATTTATGATCTATTGTTGGTATAATTTGATCAAGACATGAATTGAGTGTGTTCAAGGTCAATTATTAACTTTTTTTTTGCTGTACATTATGAGAAATATCAACACATTTATTGTTATTTCTTAATATATGAAAAGAAATTTTATTTTACAATAATGAGGGTGTAACCATTTCCGACATCTTTTCTTCAATGTACACACAAATCAATCACTGTGTGTAATAAGATAATGAGAAATTTCATACAAGGTGCGGTTGAATACAATGATTGATTTAATGAGAAGAAATTAAGAAGTAAACGGTTTGACCTAATTTCTGTTCAATTTAATTCGAATTTTCTCAAGTGACCTATTTCCCATTTTGGGATCAGTTAATTGCTGAAGAAAATCAACAGATTAATAATAAAATTTCACATGACAATCAACATGAGCAATAAAATTCGCTTGTTTTATTGCCTCTTCCGCTACAAAACACACACATAAGGAAGGCCTGTCAATGTTTTATTACCATTATACGCGTTTTCCTACTTTTTTTTATTGCTTAATGTGCAAAAAAATTGTGTATCTGTTGTTATTTATTATTTAATCACATTCACAGTAGAAAAGCTATAAAAATTGGACATAACATTTCATCACATTCATTTGATTGATTTCATGAAAAAATTTAAATTAAAAATCAAAATGGTGATTAATTTTAATTTTTTCCTCGTAAAAGAATTGTAGACCCTTAAAAATTTTTACAAGGTTTACGAGAATGGACGAAATTCTTGAGTCACTCACTATGAAATTTATCAGACATACCAAGGAATTTTATGAACCGAAATATTAAAATTCTACAATTACCAAAAAATCTTGAAGAGCCATTTCAGTATATTTTTCCCTTTAATTCCTTGTATCCAACATTAGAAGATCAGGCATTCTGGCAATTTAATAAAAAAATTCAAAAAATGTATTGAAAAAAAAAGCTATTAAAGTTATTCAAAGAAAGAGGCATAAAAATATTAAATAGGTCAATAAATAAGATCAAAGCAATTGATTTGCAATATTCTGAGATATTCGATAAAAATAAAACCATTTTAGTATAATTTCTCATTCAATTTACATAATGGATTATGTAACAATAAATGACTTTTCTGAACTTTACTAAGGCTGATCATTGTTTTTAAATGTATTTCAATGAAAAATGCCCTTTTAGGAGCGTTTTGTCTGGGAATCTGTTTTTATGGTGTATTATTTTTTTTTTATTTCGTACGAGTCGAAAGTCGTAACAAGAGTAATTCGAAGATTATAAGTGAAATTTATAACTTACTGTGAACAAATGGCCTTTGAAAATAAAAATGCCAATGCACTTTGTTTTTCTATTCAATTTCAACAATTTTCATTTGAAATTTAGCTTGAATATACATAATATTAAAAGAAAATGTCAAATAAAGTAAATTGTTTAAATTCTTTCTATTAAAATATTGTGAAATTACTATTTTTTTTTCTCCATCAAATCAATTGTTTTATAATATTTTTTTAACATTTTATTTTTCTAGTCTCAACATGCCTCATGATGATGATAAAAAATGTGATGAATATCGTAAACAACAGCCATACAAGCAAAATATCATGTCACGAATGTTAGATCAAAATACAAATCCATGGTCATGGTCAGAGTGTTCTAAGCATTTTGTCACCGAGTATTTGGAGTAAGTAAATGCATTTCCTTTGTTTACTTTTTACCTTTTAATGTAACGGTAATGCACAGCATTAAATTTAATCGACTTATTTTTCTTTTTATTCTTCGTCTTATTTTATATGAATCGTAAAATTATATTGATAAAGTGTTAAAAAATGTCATGAATGACACTTAAAAAATTGTATCTTTAAAATCTCAAATTGAACCTTTATATTCTTTTAATAATGAATCTCATGTAAGCTGCTTCTTCTTTGAAATGAATGTAATTTTTTTTTTAATATCCACAATATACATTCACAACAATTACCATTAACATCAAAAGAATAATAATAATATTAATAAAAAGTATCATATAGTCAAAGTGTCATTACAATAATCATAAATATATGGTTATTTTTTGTAATAAAAAATAAATAAAAATGAATATGAAACAGTAAATTTTAAATGACTTCATTGGTGGTTCTGCTTCCATGGATTTACAATACTAGGATATAACAGTGTAAGAGGAAAACGCCAACATAACCGATATAAAACGCTCTGATTTGAAACATAACCGATTCGGTTCAAGCCAATCGAGCTCGTTCTGAAAATGTCAGATAACTTTTAGAATCAGCACTTAAGCGGTTTAAACTTCATTAACAGACTTCCACCATTCACCACCCAAAATCGCATTTGCCGTCCATCATCATATCAAAATTTTCACATAAATGCCACAATAATGAATTGAATAAATGTCGCATCTTTTAACATTAAAAAAAAAAACGATATACATGTCGAATGTGTGTTTTAAAGAAATAAACTTGATTAAGTCATTAAAGTTCAGTGTCAATTTTAATAAAAATGTGATAATTTATATCAATATTCTTCCAACTCATGTGAATTCATCTTTGCCTAGACAATTATTATTACTAGAAATATGCAAAATAGTAGTTCCCTTCTTCTATTCATTTTATTTGAAAAAAAAATTGATTATTAAAATTAAAAGTACATACACAGACACACACACATCCATCTATTCAGATTAATGTTACATGTGAACTAGCAGCGGGACAGAATTTAATTCAATTTAATAATAGTGATGAAAAATGACGGGTTATTAATTGGAATTTTATTTGTGATTAAATTCTTTAATAATTTTTATTTTGAATTGTAAATACAAATAAAATTATGACATTTTAACGTTAAGGTATTTCTTAGCCCAATCGTAGCTCCAGTAGAAAAATTTACTCACCCCTTGAACTATCCTTTAAAAAAATCCATGACTCCAAGATAAATTCTTACATGAAGCGCAACATAGTCATTATCGACACGCAATAAATTTCCGCAGATTACATTTTAAATGCAGAATCAATTACATGACATGTGTGTGTGTGTGTTGCATTTCTGATGAGCAATTTAAATAAAGATTAAAAGAATTGACAATCAATCATGCTTGTAATCAGCATCAGAGTGACATTTATGTTTATGTAGGATGTGATACGTAAATTGATTTTAATTTTATAATAACCAAAGACATCACAGGTAGTAAATTAATGGACTTCATTTTAATATTCTCGTGATTTATGTAGTAAATTATTAATTTTCTCGTGACTTTGAAGAGGATTGTTAATGAGGCATTTAAAGGGAAATCGAAAGTTTCTTTTTAATGATTGGTATCTTTCGATCAATGTTTCATTTATAAAGAAGAGAAACAATTTAAATGGGAATAAAATTCAAGATTATGAAAAGATTATGAAAATAAAACATATGCAACAATGTTGCAAAATTGACTTAAGTATTGCAACAAAGTTGCCTTATCTTATTTCTCTATAAATAGTGTGGAAAAAAATGATTCAGTACACAAATTATATCTGTTCGAGTATTTATGTAAGAATTATACAAAAGTAATGTTTTCATTGTACTTAGTAAAAATCAAGAACACTTTAGTTGACGCCGAATAAACAACTGAGACATTTCATAAGTGCAACATTATCTATTTTAATTTAATTTTTTAATATAAATGCATAGTCACGTATAATGGAGGCGGATGGTACTTAACTGATTAAATAACATTTTTTTGTGTCGTTTTCAATCCATTTATAGAAATTAAGCGCCACTTTCAATAAAAAACCAATCACGTAAATTAATTTTGTGTGTAATTTGAAACAATAATGACAAATTGATTATCAATCGGATAATCAGACAGCTTAATTGATTATTGTGAATTTTTTTGATTTAAATGTCTTTTGAATGTTAATTAATGTTAATTTGTAATTTGTTTTAAGGATTTTAATTGTAATGCATATTAAACCTTTCTCTTGTTTCGTTTCATTTCATTGATTAATTGTGTCATCAGACATAACCATGCCAAATGCCTTGAAAATAAACCAAAAGAAGATATGATGGACACACCTGACAAAAATTTGCTTGCCGGAGAGAAGTTTACAAATAATCAACAATGTGAACTTGCTGTTGGTCCAAATTCAAAAATTTGTAGTTATATGCCTGTGTGTACGAGATTGTGGTGCACTCAAATTGATGTCCCGGAACAAGAAGGTGGATGTGCGACGCAACACATGCCATGGGCCGATGGTACGGAATGTGGTGAAGGGAAGTGGTGTCAAAAAGGTGTTTGTATGGAAAAGGATAGACGAGCATTGAGAGCAGTTGATGGTGGATGGAGTGATTGGGAACCATATGATAAGTGTTCATTACCATGTGGCGGTGGAATTCAAGTAAGTAAGAGGGAGTGTAACAATCCAGAACCAAGTAATGGTGGCAGATATTGTCGAGGTCATAGATTGCGATACAAATCTTGTAATACAATGGATTGTCCTCTAGATCACATTGGTATCAGAGAAGAACAATGTGCGAAATTTGATGGTAAAAATGAAGGTGTACCAGGAATTCATCCAAATCCAAAATGGATTCCAAAATATGAGGTTATTAAATATAAGCGTGATAGCAGAGAAGAATGTAAATTATATTGCCAAGTTGTAAACACAATTCATTATTTTGAATTGGCGCCAAGAGTTAAAGATGGTACGCCCTGTACTCGCGATGGTTTCGACAAATGTTTTAATGGTGTTTGTGAACCTGCTGGATGTGATAACGTCTTAGGCTCATCAGCCACCCTTGATAGATGTGGTATTTGTGGCGGAAATAATTCAACTTGTATCGATATACGTAAATCTGTGAGACATGATGAAATGTACAAAATGAAGTATGAAAATCACTTTTATACAATTGTTACCATTCCGAAAGGAGCCACAAACATTGTCATCACTCAACTAGGTTGTGTTTCTGATTTCAACTATATCTGTAAGATTTTTTATCCTATTACTTAAAAATCATATCAAACTAAATTTTTCATTTTAATTTTCAGCATTAATTAATAACACTGGTAAACACTTTCTCAACCCAGTCGAAGCCATAATATACCATAGAACGAAATTCCAGTACGGTGGTGTCTCATTTGAGTATACTGGTGCAAGTTCAGCTGTGGAAGAAGTAAAATCTTTATCAATGAGAAGACTTAAGTATGACTTAACGATTGGAATAACTCAAATACGTCCAATGCCGTATAAATGTGAGAGTCGTTCAGTTAATATGATTACATATTCATATTCAATCGATGAATCAACTCTAGAAAATCACACAAATGAATCTGCCCAAATCAGTTCTCAATATAGTCGAAATCAGCGTGCACAACAAGTTCAACATCAACGACAACAAATAGTCCCATATTATACGTGGAAAATGTCAGAATGGAGTCAATGCAATGCACTGTGTCAGGGTAAGCGGAAACGAACAGCAATTTGTTATGAACAAAATACCGGGCAAATGGTTGAAAGTATTCTTGCTGCAAAGTATTGTAGTCGGTCTGTTAAACCAATTGACGAAGAGCAGTTATGCAATATTGATTGTGAATTGGAATGGGACACAAATAAGTCTGAATGTTCTGAGAGATGTGGCGAAGGTTGGCGACAAGTCCAAGTGACATGTGTACAAAAATATCCCCATACAGGAATTTATAAAAAAGTTGATCAATCTTATTGTCGTCATGATACAAAACCAGCACTGCTTGAGAAATGTATCGGAGAATGCAATGATGTAACATGGGATTATGGTGATTGGTCAGCTGTAAGTTGTTTGAGTTATTTTTTTACAATTAATTTTAAATAAATTTTAATTTTACAGTGTACAGCTTCATGTGAAGGCGGCTATCAGACCAGAAATGTATCTTGTTTGAATTATGAAAGAGGCAAAGTCATTGATGATCATTATTGTTCACATCTAAGACAACAGCACGTCGTTCGTCGGTGCAATGAAATACCATGTCCTGAATGGGTTCCAGGAGAAGATGGAGCAGTAAGTTAACCGTTAAAATAGTTTTAAATTTTTCAAAATTTGACCGTTAAAATTAATTTTCAAAATTTTCATAGTGTTCCGTTACATGTGGTGAAGGCAAACGTGTTAGTCGAATCGAGTGTCGACACAATAATGTGACAGTAAATCCAGCACTTTGTGGTTCTCATCCTCAACCCATTGGAACGATGACACCTTGCTATATGCCGCCTTGTGATAATCAGGTTTGTTTCAGTTTTTTGATTGAATTAGCTAACGGTTATTTGATTTTAATGCTAAATTGCGATAAATTCTTCCTTATTATTGTGTTCTCGTACTAATATTAAATTTGAATTGAGCACTTGTGAGTTTCTTGGTTTAATAACATTAGACTTTAAGGACCTACAAGTGTTAAATAATATTGAATTAATTCAATCATTTTCCATATTAGATCGACATTTATGAGGATCATCAGGTGACAACTCCACGTCACTTTACATACACAGTTTTGCAACCACGTACTCCACACAAAACTTTCCATCCAACAATGTCAAATGAAATTGATGATGTTCAATATGTATGGCGAACCGGGCCATGGGGAGATTGTAGTGTCGCTTGTGAAGGTGGTCAGAGAATACGATCTGTGAAGTGTACGGCTCAGTCACGAACTCAAATCAATAATCAATTTGTATCTGATAGTTTGTGCGATGAAAGTATGCGACCGCTCAATGTTACGCTGTGCAATAACTTTAGATGTCCAATGTGGAATATGGGATTGTGGTCTGAGGTAACCTTGAAAATTATTTGATGGGTCATTTTAAGTTGAATCTATGCATTTTTATTTTAGTGTAATGATAAATGTAAGAAAGAGCGAATGGTAATTTGTCAAGATCATCGTGGGAAAGTAAGTGAAGATTGTCCGATGCATTTGAGACCACACAGCGAGGAAAATTGTTGTCATATTAAATGGCGTAGTACATGGAAGCCTGTAAGTCACATATTTTATGTTATTTTCTAGATATTCTCTTGCATATTCCTTGCTCTATTGTTAAAAATCGCTATCATTTTTTCCTTTAGTGTTCAAATTCATGTGGCAATGGTGTTCGTACACGTGAGATTGTTTGCATGAAATTATTCAAGAAAAGTGATACAAATCCATATCCCAGACGTACTGCGAAAATTATCGATTCAAGTTATTGTAGTCACATGGCTAAGCCAACACCCAAAATTATGGAACGTGAGTGTCGAAGTAAGCGTAATTGTAAGTTCCGTTGGATGACTTCACCATGGGCCAAGTGTTCAGTTGGTTGTGGAAGTGGCTATACAACACGTTCCGTATTCTGTTCAAATGGAATTGTAAATTCGACTGAGTGTAATCCTGATGAGAAACCCTTGAAATGGAGGAAATGCGAGAGTAGGAATCATTGTCGATGGAAAACAACAAAATGGAGAAATGTAAGTCATATCACAATGAAAAATGTCACATAAAATTCTTTTTTCTTCTTCACATACGACTATCGCTTTGCAATTGAATAACAAAAAATTTTAAAAATATTTTTTTTTTAATTGACATGTGAGAAAAATATTGTTTCAAATTACAATTGAAATGAAATAACTGAAATTATAATAAATTTTTCAGTGTTCATGTAACGGATATACAAAAAGAAGGGTTATGTGCTTGGATTCTCTCACAAATACACCATCAAATAATTGTCCAGAGGATCAGCGACCTCTTTACAGAGATCGATGTGATCCACCACCAAATTGTTCGTGCAAATCACTTCAAAGGAAGAAGGGCATCAGACAAGATGGAGAGCAACTTCTTAATATTCGTGGTCGACTTGTGAGCATTTACTGTTACAATATGACTTCAGCGCATCCCATTGAATTTCTGACACTAAGAGCAGGTGAGTTGATATTAGAAAATTGGAAATTAACGATTAGTTATTAATATTTTCTCTCTCTCTTCAAAGGAATGAAAGAAAATTACTCAATTTACTACAGTAAGCGTGTTCGTGATGGCACTTCATGCGGCGACAGATACAAGGAATTCGATGATCATGGTTTGATTGGTATTTTTGGAACAACACGATTTGAAAAAATTCGCTTAGATATTCACACGTTAAAAGTTATTGATGACGAATTTACGTTTGCTCTCAATAATGGAAAACATCAAAATTTTGGAAGTGCTGGTGATTGTTATGGAACTACAAAAGAGTGTCCACAAGGTGACTTTTCCATCAATTTGACAGGCACTAAATTTAGGATACGACCTAAGACGGTATGGGAAAAGAGTGGTCATAACTCTGCCATTCACTATGTTATAAAGGTATAATTTTAAATTTAACATTTAAATTTTTTTTTCCAAGGTAATGCAATGCAATTTTTTTACTAATTTAGGCTAACGAAACAAATTACGAAAGAATCCGAGCCAGATGTGGTGGAAACTGTGGCAGTTGTGCACCATCTCGCAAAACAGGATTATATTTAGAAATTATAACATAACATTAAACATCATGACGCTTAATTATTTAAATATTTAAAAAAAAATGTATTAAATATAACATAGCTGATAAAAAAAAGTAGCATCACTATCCCATGTAAAAATAAATGATAACTAAAAATGTGTCGATCTCCACTCTCCAAAATTATTTGTACCAACGATCATTAAAAGTCGGTTGAATATTTAAACAAAAAATATACAAGTCCTAACATTAAACATTAAAAAAAAATAAATTTTGGAAAAGTCAAGTCAAAAAGAATTAAGATATTAATTGTAATAATAAAAATATTATTTTTTTGTATTATTTTAATTTTTAATAAAAAAAAAATTAAATTAAATTAAATAAAAAAAACTTAAAAAATTTCCCTGCTCTGTTTTTTAGAGCAGGATGTACATTATTAAATTTAATTTCTTATTCAATAATATAGTAACAATAATTAGATTATAACATAACTAATCTCAAAATAATGTTCTTATAAGGAAAAAACAACCCGAATGAAAAAAGTATTTTTAAAAGTAATGCTAAAATATTATTTATTTCAATTCAATTGTATTTTAAGTTAATTGTAGTTGTAAATTTTTTTTTTAATTTTACTTCTAATCGAGATTTCACTTCAATGAGAGCCCTCTCTCACGGTCCTCCCTCTCTCACGGTCCTCCCTCTCTCACTCTCTCGAGATAAAAGAGAGAATTTTGTTAAAATTCATGCTACTTTGAGAGAGAAAATGAGAGAGAGAGAGGGACAGAAAGAGAAAAATCTCGCTTAGATTAATAGAAAAAAAAACATACTCAAAAAAAATATCCGTTGATTGTTTGATTGTATTTAAAAATATCTTGAATGGCAATAATTAATGATAAGAATTGAGTACGTTAGTGTCATGAATTATAAAATAAAATAAACTGCCAAAAAATTTAATTCAAAATAAAAAAACATTAAATCGGAAATTTTAGACATAAATTTTAAACCCGGTCCTAGATAGTTAGATATCACGTTTAAACATTTAATTCGAAATTGCTGGCAATTCTTTAATTGTAACATAAAACTAAATGTAGTGCCTCGATTAGATCAGATTAAACTGCCAAAGTACTCTCTTAGTACTTTCTGAAATGCTCTCTAAGAATCTCTTCCGGTATTTTCTTTTAAGGGTTTCCATTAGATATTAATAAAAAAAGTTACACACTAGCCACTGTTTTTCCAACTGAATATTGAAAAATGCCTTAAATTGTACAAAGTTTACAGAAAATAATTTTTTAAATGAAAAAAAAGAATCGGCGAAAGCCTAAACTTAATAACAAATGGAAATATTTTAGTGATACTAAACAATTTTTTATCTAAATGAAAGAAAAATTTAAAAAAAATATATAAAAAAACTGAGCTTTATAAATATTTTTAACTAAGTAAAATTAGAATTATACATGTGAGTTGTCTAAAAAAAACAGATTTTTAATGTAAAAAAAATATGATGATAATAATAAATTAATAAGAAAATGTATAATTATTTTAAATCAAAACAATTAAATTTTTATTATTTTTGTTAACGAGAAATTATTTTCTAATTTACATTTTGAATTATCGTAATAATTGGGATTTTCCTTGAAGAACGACGACTATTTCTTTCCATTGACCTTGGGTTCGGTATCGGCCTGTTCTGTGCTTTGTCCCTTTTTGTCAGTTACTATGAATAACGTGTGTTGTGCTCCACCAGAAACTCCAATCACCTTCTTATCTTTGACTTGAGCACTTTGCAGTAAGACTGGCTCCCAAACATCTTCATCATTGCCTGTGCCTAGTTGTGAGTTGGTTCCAATACCCCAAGCATAAACTTGTCCATCATCAGTGAGGGCAAATGAGGTGCAATCACCACATGAAATATGTACAACTTTTTTATCAGCTAATTTGGGGATAACTGTAAGTTCTTCGACATCTTCTGGAACTTGACCCAATCCTAAACGTCCATACTCCTTACGGCCAATGGCATATACTTTGTGATCGTTTTTCAGTACAAGGGTGTGATGTGAACCGCCTGCTATCATTTTAACATCATCAAAGCTGTTAACTTTCGGCGAGAAGGAGGGTTCCGATGTTTTTTTCAATCCAAGTTGATTGTAGTTATTTAAGCCAAATGCGTAAATTTTGTTTGTTCCCTTTTCACGTAAAAATGTGCAATAAGTTGAAGCCCATACAGCATCAGCATGTACGCGTCCAAACTTAATTTGGACTAATTCGGGACTAAGTAAATGCGTTTTACCACGTCGTGATTCGCCACTTGCTGCTCTAATACCCAATCGACCCAATTGTCCTTGTTCAGCACAACCAACAGTAAAAATCTTACCACTTTGCGTTAAAATCACTAAATGATCAGCTCCAGACGCAATATCAACACATGTCATATCAGGCACAATATGAACGGGCTCTTTTTTGTTGCCTTCTAACGTTAAACCCATATTACCATGAGAATCTCGAAATGAACCCCAGGCATAGACGCGACCATCTTCTAACAAACAGGCAGAATGTGAATCTCCAGATGAGATTTTTACAATCTTGCCGGGTAATGTTACTTTGACAGCGTTGAATTCGGATCCTTCTTCGGATGTATCACGACCTAATGCACCCTCATCATTACATCCAAATGTATAAATCTCTCCGGTTTTTGTGAGACAAATACTGTGCATTCCTCCGGCTGCAACATCGACAACATTCTTCACTTCAGCTAACAGAGCTGGACGAGTTTTTTCCATCACATCTTCTCCTAATCCTAGTTGGCCAACATCGCCTTGACCACAAACAAGCAAATTTCCTGCTTGAACTAATCTTGAAGGTATTGGCAGCTCCAAAGCTGAAAATAATGTAAATTAATGAAATTTCAAGAAAAATTAATGAAATTTATCGATCAAACATTCGAATGGAAGATTAACCGCCAATATTTAATGTACACATACCCGGCGTTCTTTTGCTAACTGTACGTGCGATTTTTGCTGGACGTCTTCCTTCTTCCTTGGTCTCCTTTGGACCTGATTCTTCAGATAAACGTGCACTTCCAGCTCTTGATGTCTTTCTTTTAACCATTTTTATCTCCAAATTTATTTGCGATACTCGTGTTTGTTTGTATCAGTGTGTGTATGTGTGTTTGTAGGAAAATGCGTTACAATTCCGGGTGTTGATATTTCACAATTATTTGTAATGAAATACCAAATGTATTTTTTTAATTTAATTAATTTTTAATAAATAAAGAGTTTAGCATTTAATTGCTAATAATTGAAAATGTATTTTTCGGTCTGTTCTCGTTGAAAAACGAAAATTTACTTTTGTTAAAAACGAGCTAAAAAACTGGTGGCAAAATGATGAAGTATCGAGTCCTGTACACAAATTAAAGTTAACGTCATTTCAGTGTAGTGTTGACTGGGGTGTCATTCGTGTTGGACATAAACAAATTTGTGTTTTTTATTCAAGGAATTTAAAAAAAATCTATGTAAAATAATTATAATTGAAATAATAACCACTGAAATAACGAAAAAATATTTTTAATTTTCAAAAAAAAAATAATATGATTAGAAGTAAATTCCAATCAAAATAGTTTCAAGTGTCTCATGAGAAGCCATATAATTTTGTAAAAAAATGGAGCAAGTTTTGTCACCACGAAAACGAACAAAGACCAGCAATGAGCCACTTACATGTCCAGTGTGTGGCATAACTTTGAGATCGCAGGAAATTGAGCATCATTTTATAATGGAAATGGAAAAATTACAAAAATTGAGTTTGGGTCGCAGTAGAAAGAGTTTGAGTCAATCACCACCTGCTGCTTCAAGTTCAAATGTTGTGGGTAATGGAGAAGCAAGCTCATCAAATGCAGGCACTTCAACATCCAATGACGATTGTTGGGGTACTTATCAGAAAATCAAGAGTAATAGACAAAATCGATTAAAGGTAATTAAATTTTATGATGAATCAAGGTTTTGATTTTAATATTCGTGTCTTTCCAGATAAAGCCCAAGAAACGAAAAACAGATGACATTTCTTGTCCTGTGTGTAATGAACGTGTTAGTGATGACATTAACAGTCATGTTGAAAAGTGTTTAAAAAAAACTGAAAATGGACATGCACAACAAATGTCAAGTGATGATGAGAGTACAATCGATGTAGATGGTGAAACATATGACCAATATGAGTGGGCCGGACAGACAAGGATTCGTGCTGCAGGTCTCTTACCTGGTGGTTATAGTGCTGTTGGAATTGGAACTCGTATAACCCCAGCTAGTGATGATGAGAATGAACTTAATGTTGATGGTGACGATGGCGATATTTATGGTCCACCTCAATTTTCTGAACGAGATGTCATTGTACCAATTAGTAAAGATGAGTGTAATTCCTATTTGAGAGATTTAGTTATTGGAAATGAGCCACCAAATCTACGTAATGATACAGTCAAAGAAGGAAGTCACTCGAAAGCATCAATGGAACCAAGATCAACAACCCTAGAAGCACCAGAACCATTAACTTCCTCACAATTAGCAGCAACATCTTCATCAGCTGACACAAATCACATTATAGAATCTCTCAAATTAAAAATCAGAGAATACGAAAGATATGTGCAGAATAAGCCGAAATGTCTTATTTGTATGGATGATTTTAAACTACCTGTTGTTTCGATATGCTGTTGGCATGTTTATTGCCAAGAATGTTGGTTAAATTCACTTGGCTCAAAGAAATTGTGTCCACAATGCAATTCAATTACAGGTCCTGCCGATTTACGAAGAATTTATTTGTAAAAAACTTTGATGACAATTACCTTTTGTATACGAAGAATTATTTTAAAACTAAATTTAAACACATACAATGTAATAATTATAAAGCGAATAATGACAATACTCTAGAAATATAAGGTTTGAAAATTTAAGACAACGAATTTTTCTGTGTCTGTATACACTCAATTCACTTAATTCGTTAAGTTTTTCTCAGATTTTTAATCAGATAAATTTGAAACAAGATAACAGGATATCATATTAGTAAGGAGATGTCAAAAACAACCACCTGTTATTTTTGATTTCCTGTTCCTTTTCATCATATTTATGGTATTTGCTTCAATTCTAGGGAAAATGAACAGGAAAACATAAATATTAGGAGGTTACTTCCTCAGAAATTCACTTTAACGAAATTCTTAATTAAGTAACGAAACTGCGCAAAAATTTAACGAAACTCACCAAAAAATAACGGAACTGTGCAAAAATTTAACGAAACTCACCACAAAATTAACGAAACTTGTCAAGAAATTCACCACAATATTAACGAAACTTGTCAAGAAATTCACTACAAAATTAACGAAACTTGTCAAGAAATTCACCACAAAATTAACGAAACTTGTCAAGAAATTCACCACAAAATTAACGAAACTTGTCAAGAAATTCACCACAAGAGGCAACGAAACTTACCAAAAATTAACCAAATTCACCACAAAAGTTCAACGAAACTGGGCAAAAATTTAACGAAAAACATCAAATCATCAAAAAAAACTTGACGAAACTCACAATATAGAGCAAAACTGCGCACAAAGTTTAACTCTACACACGCAGCAATAACACTTTTTTATTAAAACAATTCATTTTCAGGACAATTTTTGTTTTATTTTATTAACGATTAAAATGACTATGAAAATAAATGTTTAACCAGGTAAAAACATGAAAATTGTAACAAATTTTATTTTAATTTGATCTCATCCGATGAATTGGTTTACGACCCGTGATAGATTTATACTTTTTAGCCACTGGACTCCTAAGTTCTGGAATTGGAGGTGACTCGTTATTGGTAGTGGATGATTGTGATGATGTGTTTCGTTTACGTTTGAGATGTGGAATTGCTGATGAGGATTTTGTTAGAAAAGTACGTTTTTGTCTTATGAATCCCAAATGACTTAAAGACCGTGTCACCAACGATTTTTTTGGACTTTGCTTTGCCTTGTTATTGTCTGACTCTGAATATGTTCCGGAAGCATATTTCATGACAGAAGAAAATATTTTCCATATACGACTTTGAGGTTCCTCTTTATTGAAATTAGTCGTTGATTCATCAAATACATCGTCTTCATCACTTTTGACATCAACATTTTCAAATTCTTCGGGTGTTTCAATTTTGGTTGAAATATTTTTAGGTGTGTACCAGATTTCTTTACCAAAAGAATTTTCTTGAAGTGGCTTGTTTGATTGCATTGGAGTAACAATAGCTGATTTTTTTGTGATAGTTAAGAAAGGTTTGAACGGTGTAATTCCAGTGTCATCTTTAAAGCATGATTTAAATACATCAGAGGACATTGAACTTTGGTAAGTACTATCATTTGTAATGAGTGATGATTCAATTTCAGGAGTTGGAGGTAACGGACTGATGCCCGGCTCATATTTTGTCTCACCAATTACATTTTCACTCCTAACTTCAAGCTTAGCATGAAACTCAGTTTTTTGAGCGTGTTTTTCAAGTAAAATGTCTAAAATGATTGATTCGTCACTTTTATGACGTTCTTTTGGCACAGTAACATTTTGCTCCTCATGTTTGTGGGCACGTGGATTTGGAGCACTCATGGTCCGTTTGAGAACTGGAGTTGTTCTTAAATCTAAAACCCCTGTATCTTGTGGAGTTTTTGATTCATCAATGCTACCATCACTGCTACTCATAGACGTGAAAATCATCTTACGTGGCATATGAATTCCATTATTGGCTAATTTTGGTCTCTGATTTCGATGTGCCTGGATTGCTCTTTGAATACTCTTCGACATCACTTGTCTTAGCGGTGTTTGAACTTTATATTGTCTTGGATATCTCGGATAACGTTGCATCGCAAAATCATTACGTTTTATTACAAAAGCCGGGGATGGTGAGCAATTATTTGATGTCATCGATGAACTTTGATCTGTTTCATTTCCACTACAACTGGGCTCAATACTCGATGCTTGATACGATGACCCACATAATGAATCAATCGTTAACATTTGTGTCATGGGAGTTGAGGTTGTTCGAACCAATTTCGTTGCAGATTGAGGTGCCAATTTCAAATGTGAAGTATTTGTATGACCAATTGCTGAAACTGATGCCGAGCTATCACTTGTACTAAATCCTGCACTTTTTCGACGCCATTTCAAATTAATTTTAGACAGTGGTGTCAAAAGTGCTTCGTCAACTTCTTCGATAATGATTTTTTGTGGAACAGTTTTTTCAATAATTGGCACATTTTCTTTATTTTCCGTTTCATCTTCCTCTTTTATTACAACTTTTGTGGAATCTCCTCCGTCTCCTCCTCCAATACACTTTTCAATCTCCTCAAAATCATCCTTGGAATTGTAAATCTAAAATTAAATTAGAAAATATTCAAGGTTAAAAAGACATAATCGAATATTTTCTTACTTTATTGCATTTTCTACAATTCAATGGCAAATGAGCTTCAACAATGTGTTCCATTAGTAATTTTGAAATTGATTTTTGAAGAGGAAGAGCCTTCCCATGACATATAAAACAACTTTTATGGATTGATTTTTTGTCCAAGACCGCGTGCTCCTTTTCCTCGTGTAATTTACGACAATTTGGACAACAAAAGATACGAGAACAAAACGAACACTTGATCTAATTGAAGCATAACACAAATAAAATGTGAAAATTTTTTTACAAATAAAAGCAATTGTACTTACATTATTCGGAATTAACATAATAATTTTAAAAGTACTTTTTTTATTTGTAAAATTTTTGCAATGTATTCACTCCAAATTGAATTTACATAAAGCAAAAAGAAATCCCGTTAAGTTTTTGCTGATAAATTTTTTAACCTTCTGACACTCAACGGTCAATTTAATTGGCGCAATATTTGAATTGGAAAAATTAAAAAAAATTCATTCGAAAATTTAAATTTTTTAGGTGCCATATGTTTATTAAAAGACTATTCAAGATAATTTGACCTTTGGGCTGAATTAGATTTTGAAGTGAAATTAAATTGCATTGAAATGCAATCACAACTGAAATTATTCAAAAATAACTGAATGCCACCAAACGGTATAGATACGAATCAAAATTTATTTATCTATAAACAAAAACATTTCTCAAAAAGTTTTGACTTAAATTCAAGAAAACTATTGAATGATATGGCAAAAATGCTGCCAACAATCGTTACAAAGCAAACTCCCAAGCCCTCAAATCCGCATGGGGTGTTCCAATCGTCATTTGAATCGTTTCTCACAGCAAAAGATGTGAGTCTTGACATTAAACCTAAAATTTCTCCGGCACCTGAAAATAACAATCTTGAGTCCATCGATGAAGAGCCAGTTCCGATCAAGAAAAAGCGTGGACGTAAACCTCAACTCGATGAACCTGAAAACCTTGAAGATTTACAAAATGGAAGTCATGCCGTAGAAGTAGCCCACAACAAATGGGCCCAAAATTGTGAGAATTGTCCATCACTAGTTCACCTCATGTACAATTATCTCATTGAGATATCGGAAGGACGTCATCATCCAATTCAATATGGAACCCCAGCAAATGAAATAATTGAACATTTATCTGAAGCCCTTGGTTACAATGAACGTCAAATTCAACGCATGATACGAATGGGCGAGAAACCATATCGTTGTCGTTACTGTACCGAAGCTTACAGTACAAAAGTTGAATTGCAAGGACACATGACAACATTACATGCTGATATCAAGACAATTCCGTGTTTAGAATGTGAGAAAATGTTCCACTCAAAAGATAACTTACGTGCTCACATGTTAACAGCACACAAGCCAAAACCACACAAAGATTATCCATGTCCAGTTGAGGGTTGTGACAAGGAATATGTTAGTTTTAAGATGTTGAAACGTCATTGTGATAAAATTCATCCTGGTTGTAACTTGTCACCATATGAAACACAACAAAGTCCTGTGCAGGATCAAGTCTCACCAGAAATATCAGTTCATGACATTGAACCATTCAACATATCGCCTCAAATAATGCATGACACTCCATCAACTCGTGGACGAGGAAGAGGACGAGGTCGTGGAGCAAGTTCGGGTGTTTCAAGAGGTCGCGGTGGAAAACGAGGACGTCCAGCAAAACAAAAGGTAATGGAATCAGATGAAGATTCCGAAGATCTTCCCATCGATAGGGAGGATGACGAATTTTTGCTTAACACTGAATCAGAAATTTCAAGTGATGAAGATGAAATGGATTTTGTGGAAGAAAGATTTTAATCATCCGAATTTACTTTAAGCCTACTTTGAACTTGTTCCTTATAATTTTTTTCTAAAAATAGGAAAAATCAGTATTTAGAAGTCCATGCCATAAGAAACATTTAATTAAAGGACTTCAAAATACTGGTTTTTCGTATTATTTTTCATTATATTTTTTTCCGTTAGAAATTGTAAAGCAACTGACAAATAACTTTAATAAGACCACGAAGAGTCTTCAAAGCAAGAAATTATCTAATTGAAAAATGTGAAATAATTACTTGAAAATTTTAAGAAAAACAGTCTCGAATTAGTTAAACTGTTAATTAAAATTAAAATCATAAATATTTCTAAGAACTTCTATACAAAATATTATTTTTATTACATAAAACTAAATACAAAAATAATTACAAATATTTAACTATTTTTATTGAACAATTACATCTTAATTTGCGCTTTTATTTTTTAGGATTCTTTTTCAATCGTTAATTAGTAGCCCATTTTTCGTGAAGTTTCTTGAGTCGGTCATGAGACCTAATTGATATATTAAGACTAGGAATAATTGGCAAGAGGCCTTCTTCATTTAAAAAACTAAGTCCACACAATCCAAAATACGAATGAAATGGATCTGCTTGAATTCCAGGCCATTTAGAAAATCCACCAATCGTTGTATTTTGACATGACATAATATAATCTCGATTCAACTTGTAGTCCGTTAATTCAAGAGCATTCAAAATTTTCAATGCAGATGCAATCCAAAAGCTATAACATGTGTCGGTGGGCTTATTAGGTCGTCCATTGAATCCTTCCTCTTGTCTAAACATGAGCCATCGTTTCATCCTCTCAATTTGCACATTTGACAACTCATACAACCTTTCACTCAATTGCAAAGCAGCTAATGCACAAAATGTCGTGCCACCATGTGATTCCATCTCATTGTGTTGACTTATCCCAAAATCATAACGAATACTATTTTTAATGTATTGAACCATCCGATCAATATCGACACCAGTCCAATCATTTAACATGTAACAAATGCAAGCAGCACAATAAACGAATCTCATATCTTGTTCATTGCCTTCAAGGGTAGCACTGAAACTACCATCGTCTTGTTGCAATGCAGCTACACCTTCAATAATCGATTTTCTATTTAATCGACTCAAATCGTCTCCGAGAGCCAATAAGACGGCTATCCCGGTATATGTCATCGCTAAATGTCCAAACTTGTAATCATCTAGACCGGAAGTAACATCACAAGTTTTGGCATTCAATATTGAGGATCCTTGAATACCGGCTCTCTTTGATGGAGCATCATCATTCGTTAATGGTGCAAATTGCAAATGATAAATCCAATCAATTATATTTTTTTGATCATCTTTTGACAATAAATCCAATTCATCTAACATATCTAACCCGCTTACAGAGAAAAATGCAATTGTAACTCGCGTTGAATCATTTGAGGCTAATCGAGGAGGAAGCAGGTGAAGGAATCTCATGAAATATTTTGCATGTTTTTTTATCTCAACTCTGTGTTCTGGAACTTGAGTCATCTTTTTTATGGTTTTTTTTTTATTTGCTTTTTATTGGAATACACTTGAATTTTATTATACTGTTCACATTCAATTTCGACACATGACTGGAGACACGGCAGTGATTTTAAAGGATTATCATCTTATTTACTAAGATTAATCACAATTTATTTAAAAATTTTGTGATAACAAAAAAAAAAGAAGACACCTTTGCAATTTAGTGAAATGTTTACGTATGATGCGTATATACGCTATAGAGAAATACAGGTGCTGCTGTCAAAATTACGTCAAAATAATAAATAAATAAACAAAACAAAAACAAACACACAAAATTTAAATTTAAATTAAAAAATGTTATGAATTATAATTCAACATGTAAAAACAATGGAAAAATTTCCTTCTTCACTTAAACACCATGAGCGACAAGAATACTGTAAAACAAGAGCAATATATCGTAACGCAAAAGAATTGAAGGCAGTAAAAGTAAGATTGTCCTTCTTCGTTCATCATTAAATAATTTTACAATCCATTTCCTTTAAGGTCTATTCAGTCATCAATGAATCCCGACACCTTTACATTTTTGGAGTACCACGAATCAATTTAAAAAATGACCTGAAACGATTACTAGAAAAATGCGGGACAATAACTCACATTGAAAATATCAGTGATGAAATTACCAAAGCTGGAGTCAAATTAGAGCTTTTCACTGATTGTTTTCATGTCAGATTCGAAAAAGAAGAGTCGGCGAGGAAAGCTAAGCGTTTTCATGACGCCCGGAATTTCATGGGTGGAATTTTACATATTTCGTATGCAGTTGAAAGGGAGACTGTCGATGAAACTCGAGCGAAATTGAATAAGCGAAGGATGGAAGTCAAATTTAGGATTAAAAAAAATGAAAAGGAAAGACATCAAGAAGTTCAAATTGAAAATCATGGGACAAAAAGAAAATTACCATTTGAAGATGAAACACACATTTCAAAACGGCCGTTATGATAAGTGAAACAACGTTTTTTTTCTATAATTTCCTTTTTTATTTGTAAAGCCATATTTCAACTTTTCATTCAATAATCTCTCACTTAATAACGAGCTACATAACAGTTTTTATATCATTTCCGTAACAATTTATAACATTTTTTTTTTGGTTTCGAAACATTTTAACATTTTATAAAGCACATGTTTTGTTGCTTTTCAAAAAAAAATAAATATATCCATAAAACTGAATCCTTTTCAAGTCCTAATTTAAATCCTTTTACTTACTCATTCCAATAAAAGCATGCAATGTCTTCGCGTATCTTAATTTTTATATGTGAAGGTGATAACTTTTCTTAAATGCAAATCAGTACATTTCAAATAAATTTTTTCAAGTTTCCAGTGAATTTTGTGTCATTTCAATATTCAAAGAAAATTGAAAAGATTATTTTTTTAATGGACTGCCATAAATTTTTTGTCCTTTCGAATAACTTTCTATGAACTATGTTGTTGGATAAATAAATTTATAACAATTTTTTCCAAATCTTACATACTACAAATTTATATTAAACATCGGAAGAGCTTTCTTAAAAAAAATCGTCTTCTCCTTTTAACATTTTACGCTTCTGACGATGATCATAAAAATGTTTTCTCATTATGATAAGCGTGATTTTCCATGTGTTTTTTTTTCTTAAATTTTAAAGTTTTAAGCACAGCAAATGCTTGTCCGATATGAGTGTGAAGTTCATACATGTGCTTATTTC
Source organism: Culicoides sonorensis (assembly GCA_900002565.1). Lineage (NCBI taxonomy): Eukaryota > Metazoa > Arthropoda > Insecta > Diptera > Ceratopogonidae > Culicoides > Culicoides sonorensis. Next base: position 33,699 of record LN483452.1, on the reverse strand, counting down.
TTTCAATTTTCCCTCCCTCGCGTGAAAATTAAGAATTTTTTTGCGCATTTCGGCCGATTTGTAAAAATATACGAGGATAGTCAAAGTCGACAATCACCAAAAATATTGCAAATCTCGTAAAAAGTCACCGATCACCAAAACAGCAGCCAATGACGAAAAAAGTCGCTAATCGCAAAAAAAAACCGAAGGTTACCCAATTTTTCAAATTGAAAAATTTTCAGTAAATGGTCGACTTTTCCACAATAGAAAGTGCTCGTGAATATCTTTGACGATCACGTTTTACATGTTTTTTTTTCATATAAAAGAGGCAACGGGGTATCTTTCAAAATTTGATCAACAAATATAACATGTGCTAACTTCACACTCATTAATTCGATTAAGACTGGCAATTTTTTCATCTTAAATTTTCCAAAAAAAACTTTTCTCATAATTTTCATTTCACTTAAAATTAGTTTAACGTCTGATGAGAAATGTGTGCTTAAAAGCGCTGCTTTGCAAGATTTATGCCAGTTAAAAATGTTATTAAAAGTTCATTTTTTTTTCTTAATAATAATAATTATAAATTATTTTAACTTTAAATATATATAAATATTGTCTCTCTAATAGATTTATTAAACTTTTTTTTGTTTAAATGCGATAAATGTGATTTTTATATTCATATTTTTTTTCTAATACTTTTTGTTGAACTAAGACTATCATCAACTCTTTGATTTAACTTGACTAGAAAGACTAAGAATAAATTTCCTCAAAAGTCCTTAACATTGGGTTTCATTAACCCAACGGTGGATTTTCCAGAAAAAAATTTTCAAGGACTTTTGAACAGATTTTTAATGCTAATTTTAATTTACTCCTATAATTGAGATCCTTTTTCTACCATTTGTCTTGTGCTTCTGACTGATATTTTCACGATTTTCCTTAAATTATTGCTATAACACTTGATATATTTTCAGTTTTCACTACATTTTCATCTATAATTTTTCCATTTTTGTTTTGTTCATTAACAGTTAAGTAGAAGAATATAAATTTCTAAATGATTTAAGTTTTTCTTTTGTAATTATATTGATTTGCACACAGATATTTTTTTTCTTTAAATAGTAAGGGCGGGTGATTTCTTAAAAAATAAGTTTTGGTCATGTCATTTTAAAGCGCAACACAATAATTTTTGTTTTTTCCTAATTTGATATTTGTGGTCATTCATTGATTTTATATTAAAATTTAATCTAATTTTTTTGATAATGTGCGTTATCCGAAATTATGATGATGAAAATAATTGATATTATAATGGCAATTAAAACAAATTGTTTTTTTCCACAAAATTTATGTTTTGAGCATTGATTTTGACCAAATTGAATTGTAATTCAATTATTGTACGTTATGTGAATTGAATTATAGATGGACAGGTACAAAGATAGATTTAATTTTGTATTGCATATAATTTGAATTGAGGATAATTGGAATGGTTTTAAGTGGCATTGTATCGTCTCATGGAACGTTTAGGGGATGGAGGTGGTTTTCCAGTGGGCATACTACAACTACTATTACTACTTGTGCTTGCTGTTCGTGTGAGGGATGTAAGGGAAGTTCTGGAAGCTGTTCGATCCAAGTTGGCTGATTGTTTTCGACTTACAACATTTATAACTGTACCAGCACTTGAAGGTCGAGTTGAGTGCGAAGAGTGCGTTAAGTCAGCTCGGGAGTTTCGTAACGATGGTGGTGCTGAATTCGCTACTTTGGTTGATGTTGATTGAGGTGTTGTATAAGAGAATAAACCTCTGGGTCCTTGATAACCACGATTTTGAGGATTACTGATACTTGAACTACGCGATAGAGAAATTGAAGGTCCTTCAATACTATCACGCAACTCCATAATTTCATCTTCTTCTTGTTGTGCAAGTGCAGCAGCACGTGTGGCAGAATCTAAGTGCTTACTGTGACGTGGCGAACTAGGACACGATCTAACTCGTGATGATGATGATGTTGATGAAATAGAATTCAGACTCAAGTTACTTGATTGTGATTGTTTTCTCCGGAGATTTGATTTTTGTTCGGCACGACACACTCCGGTGGGACAATTTTCACCTTTTCTACAAGTACCTTCACAAATTGCCTTCCGAGCAAGCATCATTTCATAATTATTTAACGCGATATCACAATTTTCCCGATCCAAATCAATGAGAGCTAAACTTGGATATCTCTCCTTTAATCTTCGTCTTTCCTCATCCAATTTAAACATTTCAAAATCTTGCAGTTGACTTTGAAATCCTTTATTTGGATTTGCAACCTGTCTTCCAGATCGAACAACTTTTAACGCTTCCTGCCAATTGAGATTCGTAACAGACATGATATAGGCAACACAAACTGTGACCGATCGACTCATTCCGGCCAGACAATGAATTAGCACATTTTTTTCCTGCAGTCGTGCACTATGAATGAAATCGTTACACAATGGAAAGTACTGTGTTAAATTCTAGAAAAAAATTTCCTTTTAATTAATATTGAATTTCAATGTCATGTCAAATGACTTACCTGATCCGGTGTATCCGAAGCCATAATCATCAAATAATGCAGATTTGGATACAACCTTTTCGGACTGTCGTGAATGGCAACGACATGAGTTATCTCATTCTTTTCCAACTGAGCAATGTCTTTCGAGTCACGATACGAACCAACATACAGACCAGGCAGAACTTTGTTCATTCCATTTCCCATGATTTAACGATCTTTTTGTGTATTGTTTTCACTTTATATTAGTCAATTGTAAAAGGATTAACAAATATTATTTACAACAACGACCACAACTGAGTTGTTGTGAAGAAAATCAAAGAGATTTTCAACATCTTCTAACAAAGAGGAATCACAGATTGATTTTAATTATTCTTATTATGATCATTGCTTGCTTTTGGGCTTGTTTCAACATATTCCATAAAATTTTTATTAAAAATTACATTCACGCTGAATGGAAAAGTTGTTTTGTAGACAAAAAATCATTTTTCTTTTTTTTATTATCAGTTGTTGTTATTATTATTATTCGAATGATTTTTTTTTAATTTTCTATGTAAAATAACGCGTTGTATCACAATGTTTGTCTTCAATTTAGAGAACAACAACAATAAAAATAGACAATAGTTGTATAAATCTAACAGAAAGACAACATATTGAATAAAAAGACTTTTTTTACAAAATAACTTTTGTGTTATCACGAAAAATTGATGTAAAAGTATCAAGGACGAAAATGACAGAATTTGTGTCAAATCAAGCACGGTTGTCAGGAAAATTTGAAAAATTTGTGGAACTTTAATATTTGAACTCCGGATCACATTGACATCCATTTCGTAGACGTCATAAAACAGTTGTCAAAAAATCAAAACAGTGTTCGATTTTCATGACGATCACAAGCAATTCTCTATCTCTCCATTAAATAAGTTAATTTTATTCACACATAAGTTCGTGTGACTAGAAGCTAATTTTCTTGCTTCTAATCATCAAATTATTTTATGTCTCAACGCGTTATTTTAAGTCGTTTAGTTTTTTCCGGCAAAAGTATTAGAAATCTTTTCATTTCATCGTCATCATCACACTCATCGTCCGTGTCATCGTTTGTACTCAACAAACTACTTTCAAATAATTCACACATTTTATCGAATACAAATCGATTTTGTTGTTGGTACACCGCATTCAGTACAATGGCATCTGCAAAACCAAAAGTAGTATTTGTATTGGGAGCTCCAGGAAGTGGCAAGGGCACACAATGCAGTAAAATTGTTGAACATTATGGTTATGTGCATTTATCGGCCGGAGATTTGTTGCGTGAAGAACGTGCACGGCCCGACTCTGAATTCGGAACACTTATCGAAGACTTTATCAAAAATGGAAAAATTGTTCCAGTTGAAATTACCTGTAGTTTACTTGAAAATGCTATGATAAAAAATAAGAAGGTACGTGGCTTAATCATTAATTAGTCATTCACTAAATTGGATAAATTTTCAAGGACGCCATATATACACAATGTAACTGTGTTACGTGGCTATGTTTATTTACTTTAATCATGTAGAAAATTTATACAATTAACAAAGGTCACAGACTAAAATAGAATCATCAAAATAAATAATTTTTATTTTCATTGTTTTTTTTTAGGAAACTGGCAAAAATAGCTTTTTAATTGATGGCTTTCCAAGGAACGAGGATAATTTAAATGGGTGGACGAAACAAATGTCTGATAAAGTTAATTTACAATTCGTGTTGTATTTTGATGGTCCCAATGAAGTTTTCATTGATCGTTGTCTAAAACGTGGCCAAGCTGGCAGTGGACGAATAGATGATAACTTGGAGAGCTTAAAAAAACGTCTAGTCACATTCGAAAATGAAACAAAACCAATTATAGACCATTACCGTAAACAAGGATTAGTTAATACAATTGATGCATGTCAAGCGCCCGACACGGTATTCGAAAAGGTGCAAGAGTGCTTTGAAAAGGTAGCTAATTCAAATGGAACTGCATTGTAATCAAATTAAATTAAGTTAAATAATTGACCTTAAACATGAAACCTCTCTCCTGGGAATTCATTCACTGTCAATTAACAAATTATACTGCTTAGTTTTCATTTTCTTTGTGTAATATCGAAACTTCAAATGTACCTTTTTATTGTAACAAAATACTGCTTACAGTATTTTTTTTCCTTCTCAGAATATCAATTTATAATTTTTTTGTAAGATAATGGATAAAAATGGGTAATAAATGAAGAGATTTTTTATATGATTTATAGGTATATTACAATTTTTGGTGCTTGATTCCAAGTAATTCACTTTTATTTTTTTATCTAATTAAAATTTTAATTTTGACTGCAACTAATTATTGTTACTAGAGATTAAGTATGATAATAGTAATTACATGTAATTAAATTGAAATAATAATAATAATAAAGGCACGTATATCATCGTAAATTTATCGATAACTCAATTTATTGATAACAGTGTTTAAAAATTGAAATGTAATTTTATTTTATCAAAATTAAAAAAAAAGTGATTGCATTAAAATTAAAGATAAAACCTAAATGAAAAATCTTATCTTGCGTGCATTGGTGGAAGTGTAGCAAACGTTAAGTAACCAGTGTGACCAGGCATTGTCGTTGGTGGCATTTCAGAAACATACTTTTTTGTTTCCTTCGATTTAATATTGCTGATGTATTTTGCATTTGTGTCTTCTGGTAACTGTAAAAAATGCAGTTTTAAATTAAGCAAAGTCAATGAAATTTAAATTTAAAGCTCACTCTTGTTTTGATGCACTCAAAATCCAGGACAGGAATATGTTTTGTCTTGATAACGTGTTCAATTTGTAAAATTTCCATTGTTTGTATTTCCACAAAACCTTCAGATTCTAGTAGCTCACATACGCGTTGTGTCTGTTCGATGCATGGTGAAAACGAACAAAATCGGCCACCTTAAATAAGGAAATGAGAAAAAAAAACGAATAATTTAATTAGTGGTAGGAGTGCGAAAATAACACACTTAGGGTAATTAGGAAACTGAAATTTTAGAAATGTGCTGATTCGTTATATTTTGTCTATTAGCATTGTATCACTTTACAAAATAAGGCACATTTGTAAAGAATGAATAATAAAAATAAAGCGTTTGTGTTGAGTTAAAATACTTGTGTTTATTAAAAGCAAAGGGTGCAATTTTTTACTTTTGGTGATTTCCTAACGGCTCGACAGTTATCTATATTAAAAAATATTAAATCAACTATTATACAAAACTGCGCACATTTCGAACAAGAACTTCAAAAACTGCGCACATTTCGAACAAGAACTTCAAAAACTGCGCACTTTTTGTATATGAATCTTGAAAACTGCGCAATTTTTGTACATGAATTATGAAAACTGCGCACTTTTTGTATATTTTGAAAACTGCGCACTTTTTGTATATGAATTTTGAAAACTGCGCAACTTTTCAAACTCGAACTTCGAAAACTGTGCACTTTTCGAACATTGAAAGTTTTTAAATATCAACCTCCTCATGTTTATGTTCTCCTGGTACTTTTGAATTAAAAAAGTAATATAACTATGGTCAAAAATCTGAAGCTCAGTACCAGGAAAACATAAACATGAGGAGGTTGATATTTAAAAACTTTCAATGTTCGAAAAGTGCGCAGTTTTCGAAGTTCAAGTTCGAAAAGTGCGCAGGTTTCGTAGTTTGTGCTCAACCTCCTCATTTTTATGTTTTCCTGTTACTGAGCTTCAGATTTTTGACCATAATCATATTACTTTTTTAATTCAAAAGTACCAGGAAAACATAAACATGAGTAGGTTTAAAAACTTTCAATGTTCGAATAGTGCGCAGTTTCCATAGTTAATTTTAGAAAAGGATGCAAATTTCAAATTTAAATGTTTTGATTAAAACACTCTTTTCCAGTACAAATTTTTTTTTTTATTTATCCATAATACACTTAAAAGTAGAAATTACAATTTTATGCATGTTCCCAAGAAATGCCAAAAAAATTTTTTTTTTAAATATATTAATAAATCGACAGTTGGTTTTTGTGAAGTGAATTCAATTCAAACTACATTTTATGCATACACATTGACGGAAATAACTACATAAATTAATAAGAAGTAGGGAAAAAAACTCCCATGAAAAGAAAAAAAAATCTAATTTCAATAAAATAAAATTGACAAGTCAAGTGATTTTAAAATTTATATTCTAAATTCCACATACATTACGCAGATATACAATTTGTTGGATTGTGCCTTTTTCATGTTGGTTTAGCTTCTTATAATCTTCATATGAATTACTTTGATGGAGAGTGACCCTCAAATTATGGTTTCATTAAAATAAAAATTGATTCGTATTTGAAAAGTTGAAGTAAAATCATCACGAAACAAGAAAAGAATTTGATGCTAATTTTTTGAAATTAAATATCATGGTCACCCTACAAAAATATTACAAGAATTTTCGCACTAAGTTTTTAATAAACATTAAAGTAAAATACAATTCCTGGATAAAAAGTTGTTATTCTATTTTCTAGACTTCTTGTCTCTTTGATATTCATTTTAAACATGTATAATCTTAAAGTATGTCCCTTAACACAGTAGCACATAAAAAAACACACATTTATATAAATTTTATTTAATTGGAAATTCAATTGATATTCCTTTTCATTTTTTTTTTTGCTGCAAACTTTTATAATCCTCATATAAATATAAATGAAGTAAGAATAACATATGTACTCGAATATGTTTTACATGAAAAATTATAATTAACAATTGTTCTTATTACCGCAATTTTTTTTTTATCTTTCCATCCATGGATTTTTAACTGTCTTTACAATTCTCTAGATAAGGAGATATTATGTTAAATGAGGTGCAAAAATGTGTCTTATTAAATATGCATTATATTGGATGTCGTTTCATTATTATTTTTATTTAAAAGTATTTTGTAGCCGCTTTTAAAGTACAGATAAGGTAATTTTTATTATTATTATTCCATTATACTGCATTATGAGGCAATCGAATATTCTAATTTATTTAGCTAAGAAAATAGTTTAATTAGTGTGATGGGAAATGTGTGATACTGATATGAAATTTGAAACAATGTTGCAGAGAAAACATTTTTTTCTACTTTTCATAAAATTGTGAGTTGAAGTCATTTCCTGATCAGTACATTTGAATTTTAACGGTTTTTTGACACGTGGGCCATTACCCTCTAAAGTCATAGGTAATCTAAAATGATGTCTACTCATTAAAATGTGATTGCAATGATGACTGTTGAAAAAATTATTTCATCATCAACCCAATTTCAATTAAATGAAAAGTTAAATCGAAATTTATTTATTTATTTATTAAAAAGTGAGTGGATCATCATCATAATCAATTTACAAACTATTCCGCGTTTGTAATTCCTTATAAAGTGTTTATGAATAGGAAATTGTCTACTCACAACTACTCTCAACATTTTAAAAACACAACTGGAGACAAGACAAAAAAAAGGGAAAAAAAATTGATCTATTCTTGACTAACTAAAACTTTATTTTATTTTATATTTTAATTCAATTATATTCAAACATATGAGGTGCAGTTGTTACATGCACTTCTGTAGCATGTGTGTGTGTGTATTTGCAAATTAAAAGTGATTTTTCGAAAGCATACAATTTAGAAAATTGTGCAATCATATATTTAATTTAATTTCATTGAACATTTGTGTGTTACTTCACACATCTCAATGGCTCATTATTATTAATTTACTGCTTTTCATTTATTTTATAACACAATGATGATACAGTAAAATTTTACTTTTTCGGGAAATGTACAACAAAACACCTCGTATTGAAATGCAATACAGGGATTTGGAATTAGAAACGATGAAAATTATATTGCGATAATGTACATAAAGTGTTATAAAAAAAAGAAGCAGAACAATCCCATGTGGAATAATAAAGTGGACAACTGCGAGTAGTATTTTAACTACTGATTGTGAGGTGTGAAACTAACTAACTTATACATAAAAAAAATAAAATGCTTTGATCTTTTTGCGCTTGCATTTTAAACTTTTCAAAATAAAATAAAAATAAATAAATAAATAAGTGAAGTAGGTACATATTAGTTATTATTATAATAGGTGACATGCGACAAGATTGGAGAGTGTAATAATCGTTAGTAAATGGTCAAAAGAAATCGAATCATTAGTGTGATTGCGTGTAAAACATGATGTAGTTGCAAAAAAAAAAATCAACAAAACTGTAAACAACTGTCTCTCTAACTTACTGCATTAATTTTATTGCATTCTTTGAGTCATTCTCAACATGTGAAATAGAAAAAAACGCAAAACCAAGACAATTGACACCTCAAATCAGGTTTATTGAATATAAATATCTCTTGATTTGTAATAAAAACTTACTTGAACATTGACTTGCTTGTGTTTTACACAAAAAAAATCAGTAAATAACGGTCAATGTTCAACAATTTTTTTTTTAAATTATTTTTCGAATATTCAAAATTTTTTAACGTTATCTCATTTCAATGGTGTGGAATTTAGAATTCTTTTGATAAGACGTCAAGCAAATTATCATACAATAACCGATAAAAGGAATTCTTTGCATATTTTTCTTCTTATATGAAAATCACACATAACATCATGCACGTATCCCTATAAAGTGAATTAAGGTGATAATGATGATGAGATGACGGTGCCTTACAAAGCCCCTCATTACAATCATTTTAATGATGATAAACCCATCACTGTCACATCAACATTTCATTTACATTACATTTTATGTAAATTAATTAAATTCCATTTTGTATCAAAGAATCAAAGAATAGTTACTTACTCACCAGATTCTTTGAGTGCCTTTTTAGCATGAGGTAATGCCATATGTGGAAGTGGTAAGTCGAGAAATACCGCGTCAGCTTTTCCATTTAGCTCATCTGTAAATCCGAGTTCACACACATCACGATGATAAGTCGTTACAAAGTCAGCTAATCCATGATTTTGGAATTCGTCACGTGCTTGTTGGGATCGCACTTCATGAAAATCGAATGTGTGCAAATGACCATAAGGTTTAATTGCCCTCAAAATTGCGTGTGATAATGAGCCACTACCAGTACCAGATTCAATTACAACACTTCCTGGTTTAATGTCAAGTTGGAATAAAATCATTGAGATATCTGGTGTGTAAATTATTTGAGTACGATGTGGAAGTGTAATTGACCAGAGTTCCGGAGTGGGTTGTAAGAGATAACCCCAACCACGACTTAATTTTACCTGGAAAAATAAATTTTTCTTGAATCGATTTTTTTTGAAGAAGTGATTAAGGTTACCTTCGTTCCATATTTCATTCCAATAATGTCTTTTACTTTTAATGCTCCATATGTCGTTTGAAACACATATTCTATCATTTCTCCTAGTTTATTTTTAATTTCAGCTTTTGCTTCAATAGCATGCATACTGAAAACAGTCAAATATAAAATCACGGTGTCCCCTTCATCGATCACGTCTTTGTGCTCACGAAAACTCATTGTTTGATTATTTTCACTTTTACTTGACTTCAATACTATTAATATTGATAATTATTCAATATTTAACGTTAATTAATGTTAATTTTAATGGAAAATTCTAAAAATATTGGAATTCGCGTGTTACGAAATGAAAACAAAACACCGGGTTTGTTTACCAATAAACAGGCTTGCCACTTCATTATTCAAATTTTTCAACAAAATGTCCGTTACATTTTATTTTCAATGAAATTCAACCAAATTTAAACTTTTTGATTTTATTGGGTTTGTGAATCACTTTGTTATGATTATAAAATTAGAATAAAACACATGGACCTTTATTTTTATTTATTTTAATAGAAATTAATTTTAATGAATGTAATATATTTTAAATATATTTAACTCTAGTACATCAGGTTTAATTAATAATAATAAAGTAAATATCATGTGTGTAAAAATTTTGTTACATGATACAAGTTTCTTTGTTGAATAATAAAAATAAGTCTATGCGATTACACAACCATGTACGTTTTCTCCGTCTGAATCATCTTCATTGTAATCCTCATTGTCTGATTCTAATTCATCATTTAATAAATGATCAACTATGAAATGATCAAGATCGTTATCATCTTCATCGTTATCCGAGTCCATCGAATCACTTGAATCTTCCTCATCGTTTTCTGTCGCTGCATATTCTAAACGTCTTCGCTTGTTTGGTTTGTTTGAGTCGGTCATTTGCTATTTGGGAAATAATTTGATATGATTATTCAGATAGAAAAGCACGATTTTAAATTCTTACTCTCTTGTGTGTCGTACAACAAAAATTGTTTAATAATTTACGTTCGAAAAATGTTTCCTTCTCATGAAATTCACTTCGAGTCATGCTGCCAAATTCCGGAATGCCAACATAACTTATTGTTTCCAGACTTGAAATTTCTTTGAAAAGTTTAAATTCACTCTGATAAGTATCATAGCGATTGTAATTACTTTGAACTCGAAGTTCCTTCAAATATTTGAAATTTTTAAGTTCGTTAACGAACCATGGAGACAAAGAATGGTTGAATGAAAAGACTGTCAGTCGTGGCCATCCTCTTGATAAAGTACTTATCATTTGAAGTGTTATACGAGGATCGCTGAAATGAAATTGAACAACGTTGGGACATCTGTGCATTAGAAAGTTTAATCCATAATTTGAGAGCTAGAAAACGAAATTGTTATTAATTAAAAATAAATCTGAGTCATATCGAATATTGAAATACTTACAGCAAAATTGCCATCCAAGATAAGGCATTTCAGTTTTGGTAATTTGGCCAATTTTGCAACATTTATGTCTGATAAAGTTGGAGTATGACTGGTGTTGTTTAAAACCAAACATTTCAAATGTTTAAGGTTTTCAATAGAAGACTCTTGAAATATAGGACCTTCCAAAAAAGATGTTGGAATTTTTCCACAGAATCGTAATGTTTCCAATTTGGGAATTTGAGAAAAGATTTGCTTTGTATGTGTTTCATTAAAACTTCCATTAAAATTGAGTTCCTTCAAATTTGGGAAGGCGGATAAAACATCTTGCAAACATTTTCCACAGTTTAAGGATGTGCTAACTGCTAAACTTAACGATTGTACTTTGGGGAGTTTTGGAACTTCTACATCATAATGATCACAGAAACAGTCGTCAAATAATCCATCGACCCAAAAGATACGGATTCCAATGGTTTCTAAATTTGGGAACTTTTGCAAGGACTTTAGTTTCACTGTATTTGCGTGTCCAAATGTGATTCCAGTCACATCTGCTGGTGTTACAACTTGATCTTCAAGCATGTTCTTGTTAGTACTCAAACTAACCAAATCTTCTAATGTACTGATTTCCTCGATAATTTTATAAACCTCATCTGATAGTTGGTATAAACTGTCTGGTGCGACTTTTGTATGACTGCATCCAAATCTGACATTATCAATTTTGTAAGTACGTAACTGTACTTTTTGATGTTTTTCCTTTAATTGTGCCACAAAGTTTGGTGGGAGCACTTTATGTTTCAAATCAGCTTGATCAACAATGACTTCTTTAAGAGTTTGTGGGAAAAAAGTGAAATTGCTCAAACTATTGAATTTATCCACAAACAATTTTGTCAAATTGGGAAAATTCTTTAAAACTTCTGTTCTCAGTTTTTTTTCTAATTTTTCATTTTCCTTGTCTACAAGCAAAGGATGAAAAAATTGTTCATGTAAATGAAGTTCAGTAATATTCTTTCCAATTCTCATGAAAAAATTCTTTGCAAATGGCAAAGTTTTGATGTTGACCATCCCAAGTTTCACGGATCTAAATGTGCGCTTTGTTCGGTTCCTCTCAACAAAAGCCTTTCCAATTCCCACACCAGAACTCAAATAAATATGTTGCATATTAATTGCAAAACATTTATCATATGTAGCTCGCAATGTCACTTGAAAAAATTTGCGACATGTTTCACTGCACCGTCGAATTGACCAGGGATCCAAGTGATCGAAAATTTCCATTAGCATCTAACAAAAAAAATATGAAGCCCAAATAAAGATGGCTGACCAGTATGAATTTTTATTTAGATTCAAAAAATTACCTCAACAGGCAACTTTTCAATCAGTGATTGTTGACTCAAACGTCTTCTTGAACGGGTTTCCATTTTTAAGGAAATTATGTTGATAATTACGAATAATTAACAGGAAACTATCACAAAAAGGTTCACAAACAACAATTCACGACTACAATTCAGCAATGCGAAGACAATTGTGTTTTGTTTTATCCCTTTACGAAAAAGCACCCTTCTGACTGTGGTTAACTGACTTGACACTGTTCAACAAAAAAAATCGAACTCAAATTTTCTTACCTTTAAATTAAATTAATTCAAAATAATAAAAATAATTTCAAATTTATGAAAATAAATCATTAATTTTTATTTGCATATGAATTTCTTAAATTTAATTTTATAAAATATTTAGAAAATCGATTTTTAATCGCTTTTATGGAAGCAAATTTGAAATTTCACATTTTAATTCTAAGAAATGTTAAATCTTATGTAAAAGTACGTTTTGTTTTCTAATTTAATTCATCATTTACTTTAATAATTTTAAATAAATAATTACAAAATATTTAAATTTAACTAAATTTTGGAATGTAAAGCAGTTCTAATTAAATCTAATTTGTTTTCAATATTTCTAAGAATAATAATAAAAATATTTAATATTTCATCTTTATTATAAGTACGGATGGATTTTGATTAATACTGGTGTTCAAATTTAATGTGATGTTCGGAAGCTGTCCTTGGATTCTGTTTAAAGAGAAATATGACGGACCATTTCTTGCAATTCGTTTCCTTTTATACATTATCATATACATGACCTTTACTCTTTTAAGAAGTTACAAATCCAATGATACAAACAAATCGACCATCACAATCAAATCAATCATATTTGACAATTAAAAATCCCGCACCGATTCCTGTTGATCAAAATCCCGCACTGATTGAAATGTCAATAGTGGCAACGACAGACATATCAACGTCGAGCGACAATGAATATGTCTTGGAAATGGTTGGGACAGTAAATAATGCGGCAGGAAACAACAACAACAAAAAGGAAAAAATTTCCAAAAAGCTGCAATTGAGTTGTATGGTCATTTCGATTTTGGACAAATCATGGATTTAAACAGAGGGATTATGCTGCTAGAACAAATATCTGCTGTTGTGTGTGAGGAAAATGTTACATTCCAAATTTACAGTATACTGGACGCGGAAGTTATCGAGGAACATGCCTGTGACCCATAGTGCCAACGTCTTTCCAAATAATGAGGCGTTGGAATTTATGAAACAGATCGTCCCGCAATTTGATCCCCAGGCAATGTTTTATTGGCTCGGTATGGTCATCCAGTTCAATATGGTCAAAAAAATATTAAATAGAGAATTTGTTCAGCTGAACAAACAAAATAATGTAAGTTATTATTACTTATGTCTGTCTTATGTCTTTTTAGAAACCATTAATTTTTTTTTTTACTTCTTTTTTCAGTTGGAAATAATTGTAATTGACTAAAGTGCAAGATCACATATTTGAAAAACGTCCTTGATGGAGAAGAAATTGATTTTCTTTGTCTTTTTAATTTTATGTATTTATTAGTGTTAAGATTTTGCGTTCTAACGCCCCAAAAACGATTTCAATTGAATTGAAAATTAAAATTAATTAGAATAAATGGAGAAAAATCAATATTTTGAGAAAAATTGAATCGACTGAGATGAAAGTGATGTATTTTTTAATATTTTTTGTCACGAAGTATCAAATATGATACGGTTTTCGTTGGTCGTGGAAAACAGTAATTTTCCATGGAGGAAATATATTTTTTGGCTGATATGGCTTAGTTATAATAAAAACAGACAAAATACAAAAAATGATTTTTTTCTATTCCTTCACAAAAAGTCTCTCCAAGGGTTAACAGCAAACTATCACAAAAATGTTCACAAACAACAATTCACGACTACAATTCAGCAATGCGAAGACAATTGTGTTTTGTTTTATCCCTTTACGAAAAAACCACCCTCCTGATTGTGGTTAACTGACTTGACACTGTTCAACAAATAAATTTAACTCAAATTTTCTTACCTTTAAATTAAATTAATTCAAAATAGTAAAATTAATTTCAAATTTATGAAAATAAATCATTAATTTTTATTTGAATATGAATTTCTTAAATTTAATTTTATAAAATATTTAGAAAATCGATTTTTAATCGCTTTTATGGAAGCAAATTTCACAATTTTATTCTAAGAAATTTTAAATCTTATGTAAAAGTACGTTTTGTTTTCTAATTAAATTCATCATTTACTTTAATAATTTTAAATAAATAATTACAAAATATTTAAATTTAACTAAATTTTGGAATGTAAAGCAGTTCTAATTAAATCTAATTTGTATTCAATATTGCTATGATTCATATAAAAAATATTTATTAAGGCCATTGATTTTTTTTTCTTAAAATTACATAATTTAAATTCATCTTTATTATAAGTACGGATGGATTTTGATTAATACTGATGTTCAAATTTAATGTGATCTTCGAAAGCTGTCCTTGGATTCTGTTTAAAGAGAAATATGTTTAAATTTGTTTAGTTTTTCCATGGTAATGTCAACTTACCACTACTTTCTTCATCTGATCTCCGATCTGGTGGTTGTAGAGTCAACAATCTATGATCTGGATGCCAATGTGGCATTTGTAATGGCACAGCAACAGGAACTGAAATACCATCTTGTGTTAAACAAGGTACACAATCAACAATCGGTACAAACTGTTCTGGCATCCAATCAAATGAAAACGATGGTAAACTACTGGAATGTGAGCCATGTGCACTGGTAGGTGTAGGTGGTGTTGTTGTTATGTAAGGACTTAATTCTTGTTGCGAGATATCAGGCACCTTTTGTGTTGTATCTGACCATGGTGGACTAGGATTCCATTGATCAATGAAATCTGTTGGTTCAGGTGGAGCTTTTGTAATAGCTCTTGGACGTGCAATAGACGAGGCTGTTATTAACACCGTTTGTCCGTGTCCATTTGTTTCACTTATCATAGAATGTGGTGTTTGTAATTCAACTAATGTATTTTGTTCGGGTGATGCTTCTTCCGGCTCTGGTATGTACAAGGGTTCAAGACGATTGTAATTTGTAGCACGTTTTTTGGCTGGCGGACTTCCAAGTCGATTATTTGACGGTGTTATTATTGAATTACCATTTGCACTATTATTGTTATTATTAATTTTTGGTTCGACAATTAAATTAGATGTTATTGAAATGTTATTCACTAAACCCTGTTGTTGTTGTTGGGCATGACTATAATCGACTGGTTGTGACTCCAATCGATACGGATACGGGCGATAATGTTCTCCACCACCCAAACCATGATGATTTACAATTTGGGGTGAGTTTCCATTGTGATGTGGCAGAATACCTGGAGAATTTTGGGCCGTTATACTCAATGGAGAATGGTAACCATATGAGACATGATGCGGAGTTGCAGGATAGCTATGAGGTGATGTATGATAATATGGAGTTGTTGGTGGAACACGTGCAGGTCCCTCAAACGGTAGACCAAATTGTATTTTTGATTGTACTGAATAATAATGATATAACCAGGAATTTGTAACCATCACTTGAGCTTCAGTTTCACTGCAAATTAAAAAAAAAACGTAAGTACTTTAGCATTAAATTAATTTAAGTAACTTAAAAGGAGTGTCAATTTTAATTGAATAACGTTTCAAATAATCAAATAAAATTGATTATCCATACCCATTGTCCAAGATTGCAAAGACCATCAAAAATCATACATTAGCCAAACACTATAATTTTTTTTTGAATTTTAAGATAGATTTATTGTACAATTCCATTGAAAGTCTCACAGTGAAGTTAATCATCATAATAATATAAAGTAAAATGAATCAAACAGTTAATATTCCATCATAAATCACGTTTTTATAATTATGTTCAAACTCTTAAAATCCATCCACTCAATAAAATACACAATAATAATAATTGAACAGACTCTTCACATAAACTTGAATTTTTTTTTTGCTCAAATGCAAGAAGAGATGCCACAAAAATACACAAGCATAATCATAATTTCTAAACTAGATTTAATAGCTTGTAATATAAAATTTATATATTTACTGTAAAATATAAATTAAAGGCTCATCTTTGTCTTATTACTTAGTTAGTTTTGCTCGTACATTATAATCATCATCTCCAACTGACTTTTTATGGTTTGTTTATTTATTTAAAGGAATTAGATAGAGTATGAGAGAGAGAAATGTTATAAAATAAAACATTTTCCCAATGTAATAAAACTGAACTCTTTTTCAATAATTAAGACATTAAATAGATAAGAAAATTTACAGCTATAAATATACACGTAAAAATATACAAAATGTTTTTTGTGATGTTTTTCCTTGTGTTGAATGAGAAAATGTATGCCAAGCATGTTGTTGAATGTTAAAGAAGATATATATTTTAATAATATTTTATTTGTATAAAACGCGAATTACAATTTGAATTGCTTGTAATTGTGATTGATGATTACTTTTTAATATTATTAAATATTGGTTGATTGCTATTTGTAACGCAAAGGGCAAATTTATTGACATATAAACAGAAAATGAGTGAATTGGATTTGGAACTTTTACTTGCAAATTTATTTTGAAATTTTTGAATAGATTTTTTTGAAAAAAAGAATCGGTTCAGTTCAGAAAAACCGAGTAACCCTTCTAAAAAAAATGATAAGGCATGATACTCGTGCTAGAAGCAACATTTGCATATTTGGTATCTGAGCAGTTGGCTAGAAAGCCCGAAATAACGTTCCAGTAAAATGATTTTGCCTCAATGAACTGGCATCGGTATCCCACCATCCACGGAAAAGTCTAGCTAAAAGCGGTTGTGGAACGAGTCAGTCGATATTTTGAGACCAAGATGCTTTAGCTGTGTCTCATGACTCATTTGATGTAAAATATTGCCAGAATCAATCACCTCGTATCAATTTTCTGAGAAACGAATAAAATTTAAAGAAAAAATTACAATTCCTCATATCACTTTTCACAGAAAATTGATCACATTATCCAAACAATTAACTGCACTAATCCCCATCGAATATCAACATTTCAATTAACTTCAAAGCAAAACTAAAAAAAAAAACTAATAGTAACAATCTATTGATTGCAATCAAAATAACAATAATTTTATAATTAACGTCATCAATGATCACATTTTATAGATTTATATCCCATTACACATCGACATCGATAGCTTTAAAAGGCTAGTAGTACATGATTTGAAAATGTAATAAAACCAAAAAGTAAATTAATATCCCACACTTTTCAAATTACAAAATACAAAAATACACGGAGTACGAATACACAGCTAAAAACTTTTAATAATAATACGCACAAATCCACAATTAAAAGTTAATCGATGACTATTCAATATAGTGCAAGTACAATTATAATGAAATAGACAGCATCATTGAGCATTTATTGCTTTTTATTTTTTATTATTAAAATATATATAAAATTATTACTATGAAAATGAATAAATGAAGATTAAAAAATATTGAAATAAAAATATTGTGTTCAGTTTTAATAAATACTACTATTAAACTTGAAATTATATGAACATAATCTTTTAATCATCATTCATTTATCTTCTTCTTTTTATTTTAATATGCGAGTCTTGAGTTGTAAAATAATAATAATAATAATATTAAAGAAGATCAGGAGTGGTCAAATAAGGAAATCAACTGTTTTTACAGAAATGTCAAGGTATTTGGATTTGATGCTGTTCAAGGTTTTTAATGGAAGCGAAAATTTTTGGATGTTTAATTAAGAGTATGAAGTGTTTCGTGAAAAGTTTGAACAAACGTTTAACCACCCCTTGATTTCTTTCATTTTTCTCGCGATTTTGTAAGATTTTAATAAAAAACTAAAAAAAAACATTACAACAAACTCATTTAAAGCAAAATCTTCAAACACTCTCTTCATATTCCATAGACATTAACTTTACAATACACATTCACACTGTACGCATAGAATAAAACTAGCGATAAATCTTTCATGATCTATTTATGTTGTTTTGACGCGTAACGCTTCTTTTCATCTTGTCATATAGAGTAAACCAATTTAAAATCTATTGAACGACTCTTTATTTTATTCATCATCATGTTAAAATGTATATCATACAATAATTCTTATATGTGTGGGATAATTTTCCACTTGATTAGATTTTAGTTTACCATTTATTTATTTCATTTTTTTATACGATTTAGTCAAATTTCTCATGCTGTCTTTCTTTAATTTTATATGTTTAGTTTTAATTGAAGTGATAAATTATTACCAAAGCATGACAATGTTTCACACCTCTTATAATGTCGCTTTAATTTCTTTTATGGGTCATTTTTTCTAACTTTAAATATATATATATATATTTTTTTTTTGCTAACGTAATAAATATTCTTCAGACTTCAAGTTGTTAAGAAAGGCAAAATATTAAAAGAGAGAGAAGAAGATGGGTGATCATCCATGAAAGTAAAAAGGTGTAAAATACTTGGAGTTCAATAAGTCAATTAAAAGGTAAACATATTTTTGCTTCAAAGACGTACTTTTTTTTGTAACATAAGAACATAAATTGTAAATGTAAAGGAAAATATTTAAGATTTTTGATAAAGTATTAATGGAACACCCTTTTTTTCTACTTGAGTCATACCTATTTATGGCATTTGTATCAAGTTTTAGATTGAATTATGTTTTTTTTTGTTCTTAAATATTTATTATTTGTAATATTTTTTATGAAGTTTATAAGAAAATCGTTTAAATGTAATATTTATAACCTTATCATTTGGTTTAACACTTCTTTATTTTATTTTTACATCATAAATTAAATGTTCATATTGCACTGGGCTGCTTATCAATGATGCAAACAATGTTTTTGGACATATTAGAGTGGACATTGAGAGGCTAAGTCCATAGAACAGAATTTTTTTTGACGTTCAAAATTTGAAGTTTACATATGTGTTTCTATAAAAAATAAACGTCAAATGAGATGTCAATTGAAAATGCATCGTATGCACTTAGCTAATTAAGGTGAACACATAGAAAAGATATCAATTCAAATTTTCTTGGCACCCCCTCCTTATACTGAAAGTTGAAAACGCCCCGCAGTACAAATTGACTTGGTCCGGAGACGGGGATCTTTGATTAACGCTTACAGGGTTTTTGATGAATGTTATTTTTAACGCATTTTCTGTTAATTTCGATAAAAATTTAGAATATTATGGGCACTCTTTTAGCCTATCAATATAATGCGGGGCTCTTTGCGGGGCGTTTTCAACTTAGAGTGAAAATCAAGGTTAGTTGAATTTATTTTATTTTAAATGCCTTAGACCAAAAATAAGCGGACTTTCCAAATTAAAATCATTGTTAATGAAATCTCGTCAAAAAAAAATAAATTAGTGTGTAAGCTATGATTTTTACAAGACCAACAAAAAAAATAACACTACACTATCGTTGCTATGTTTAATTTTCGAGGAGTGAAGAAAAAAAATATATGAATTATATACATTTAATAACATTTTATTTATGATTATTGTAATCTGATGGTATGTCCGCTTAATTTGGTTTGAATTATGGTTTATAATAGATATGAATCTATGCGCGCCTTATTACAACTATAACCTTTTTTTTCTCTTTCATTGTTATTATAACACTTTTAAGCTTTGTAACAGCAGTCAGTTATTCCAACTATTTTCTTTTCTTGTTCAAAAAAAAAATATATTTAACATAAAAATTTTAAAATACTTAAATAACATAACAATATCATTTACTGATCAATTTTATTCAATATGATTATTATTATTGTTATTGCTTACGTATAAAAATTATACGCATATTGTACGAAATGAAAAAAAAAATCAAAGGCCTTCAAAAATATTTTTTATGTTTAAATTTATTTATTTATTTATAATAATAAAAAAAAAGATTTTATTTATTATTCTTTTCCGATAATATTTGTATTTGTGGTTGTGTATCACATACACTGGGAAATTATTAAAATTATTTTTTTTTGAATGTCATTTAACCAATTCATCAAAAATGAATGAAAAAAAAAACTACGGGTACTGTTAGCCTTTGATGAATTACAATTCAAAAATGTGAAAGCCTAAATATGTTACATTAGTAACGATTTTTTTAATGATTATGCTTATTACTATTATTGTTACACATTCATAAAAAAATATTCATTAAAAAAAAATTGATTGAATGGAAACATGTGATGTCGCGCCAATTGTGAGCTCCTGGCGTCATGATAGAAAAATTTGAGTTGTACATGAATTTTTGTGGTAAATTGAATTACATTTTTCATTTCATCATATTCTAGTTTTAATTTTAATTTTAATTATAGTTTTAATAATAATAAAATTAAAAAAAAATAACATGTGAGATGAAAAGTTAATATGAATTCACTGCAACTGTTGAGTTTAAATTTATTGAGTTGTGATAAAATGAAATGAAAATAAAATTCAAGAGAAAAATCTGTGTTGTGTGGAAATAAAATTGTGTATAAAAGAATGATAAAATTGAGTAGAGAAGTGAAGAAATGAGGTAAAGACAAAATTTGCATACAAAAAGGTTTTTTTATGTATATGAATCTTATGAACAAGAAAAAAAGGTTAAAGGTATTATTTAAATTTGTGTCGATCTTTGTCTTTTTATAAATAACTTTAAAAAAAGTACATTGAATAAGTTGAACATTTAATCAAATCTCTCATAATTTCTCTTTATATTAAACTTCATCTCATGATGCTCATCCTAATAGTGGCAAAATCATATTGTACCAAAACACATTCTAACCATTGTTTGCTTTAACACAATACAATACTTTATTGAACTACTTTTTTATATACAATTGTGTTTTTTTTTATTATTTTCTTTGGCAATGCAATGCATCAAAATTTCTTATTCAAGTGAGAGTAAATCATGGGAATACAATACTCACCTCAATACTTGATTCGTACAAACAATAACTGGTTGTTGATTTGCCTCATGTCCATCTCTTACTTGGAGAACGACGTGAACCCATAAAAAATCACCTGATCGTTTCTGCATCCTCACAAGCAATATACATGATCTGTCCTGTTCTGATTGTGTGACTGAAAAAAAATACATTTCGGTCAGTTTTAACTGAAAATCAAGGGTTGATTGAACTAAAATCAGACAGAGGTGTAAAAAAATAAACAACAAAAACAAAAAAAGTTTTAGTCACGATTAAGGCACGTGCCATTTTTCGCACCTAATCATCAGCACATCATCATGATCTACATCATTCATTAAAGATTTATAACAATTTGCAAATATAAATATAGCACAAATCCAGTATAAGCAAACAATATTGGTATTAATAATATTAATAAAGTTATAACCACGCGTTACTTTAGAACGTTACACTGAGAATAACAAAAGATGATGCAAATGTCACGCAGTTTTTGTATACATTTCATATAGAGTGTGGGCAGTTTAAGTCAGAATATTTATTTTTTATATGCGAATTTCATGTCGATTTGTAAAAAAATGACGTTTATATAAACAATCTGACATTGAATCAGATATTATTTGATTTTTTTCTTTTTGGGTCTTTCTGGACTTGATACACCCTTAATCTAAAACCAGTGAGGCATCAGTGAGAACACGGTTTCCCGTGAGAAATATAAAATGTGACATACTCTGCAATAAAATCATTCATAATCAACCTGCTCCACAAAATCTGCGAAGACGAAGACTCCTACAAGTTCCATTTCATCAACGGAACTACACTTTTAACGAACCTTTTAGTAGGATTGCAAGATCTTTTAATGATGTATCGACCTTGTCTGAGGATAATCCTAGCAGAGCTGTTTTCATCCATAGATTAAAATTAAATTAAATATATTTCTGTACTTAAAATTTTTTGTAAAAATTTTTTTGTAATAATTTTCTGCCAGTATTTGGCACTGAATAAATAAATAAATATAAATAAATATTCGATTAAATTCGATATAGGCTGAATTCCTGCGATTAGTAAGCAAGTGAATATTGATAGCGAACACAATAAATGCACTCATTTTAATCATTCATGGTTACTTTTTAAATTCCATTATTTTTTTTATTATTCTTTTATAATTGATCAGTATTCTTTTTTCCGTATAATTCTTCATATTAAATGTCACATACTCATGATGATGATTGATGATACAAAAAAAAAATTAACAAAAAATACCTCATTCCATCACTAATTGATTTAACGTGATCTATAAAACGTAATTGAGAGAAGAATACAAAAAAAAAATTCACGTGATAATGTTTAATTTGCGCAAGCAAACCGGTATCATAATATTGTGTGCTTTTTGTTAACACATCCTGGAAATGTGATCAATTTCACACTTGATTTAATTTATAATAAAAATAAATTTAGTTTGATTCTGAAACAAAAGGTAACGTACTTAATCTATGTTTGTTTTGTGCCTCTCTCGTTGAATCCCAATGCAGCAGTTGGTACCATGAAACATTTTGGATGTCATTTTTTGTGTATCCTAGATGAAATTCTCCACTGAAATTGAAAAAAAAGAAAGGAGATTTTGATTAATAAGAATTTATTTAAAAATGATATTCAAAAAAAAAAAATAAAGGTTCGTCGCTTATTGTAAATAATTGAAGTCTTTTGTTTTCCTATTTCCACATTTAAATGCATATAACGGAAACATTTATAAAACTTTCATGTAATTACCAAAACTTATTTCAATTAACATATTGAACCATATAAAATTTTTACGACAAGTAGCTTATACAAGCATATAATTAACCATTTAACGAAGACAACAACTGTGTAATGAAAGTATTATGATGATTAAAATAAATAAAAAAAATCTGTTCTGCTTATAAATTAAGTAATTTATATCTAAAATAACTTTTTTTTGTTGGATTTCAATTAATGTTATTCGAATTAAATTTTAATTTCAATTTTATTTTTTTACTTCAAGTTTTTTTTTGGTTTATTTTATGATAAATATTTAAATATAATAACATGCGTACAGCTGTGACACGACATGTACTTTTATTTTTTGGTTTTGGGTTATTTTTAATATGTGTAAAATGTTTTATTATAATTTAATGTTTTTAAAAAGTTTATAATTTAATGCAGACATCACGAAAATCTTGTAAAACACAATTGTCTTATTTTGCTGAATATTCTTCAATTGTGCTTTAATTGAGCCAAAAAATATTTAAAGTAGAACAGATTTTTAATGAGGTTTTTGTGTTTGTTAAGTTATTTTTTTTTTCTTATTATTTTTTAGTTCATTATTATTATAATTATCTTAATTTTTGAAGGTAATTAATGTCTTAATTTGATTCCGAAATGATGTGAAATCAGATTGAGATCAGATTTATTGAAATTGGTTTTTCAGTTCAAATTATAATTGGGAGCTTACAAAATCAATAAATATGAGAAAAGTTTCATAAAAGTCAACACAAAAAGGTTTCGGAGTGTTTTGGAGGTGATTTTGTCTGTGAGCGACGTCCTTTGCTTCTGATTTAAAAAGCAAGCAAGGGGTCGTTTGTGGGACTTTTTTATCTTAAAATTTAAAATTCCTTAGTTTTAAAGTTAAAATTAAAATTCAACGAACGTTTTGACCAACTTTGATTCAAAAAATCATAAAAAAATGTTGACCATATAAGGGGAATTTTATTTTCTTTTATAATGTGAAATATGGAACTGATTTAAACGTTTTCTCTCTATTCATTTTCTTGTATTTTAATATTTTTATTATTATAAATAATAATTTAATTCAATTTCTTTTTGATTTTTGATTTCAGGCAATTTTACATCCATTGTTATATTTTTATAGGTATTATTTTTAACATAATTTTAACGATTTTGAACAAAATTATTCTCTTGCTAAATCAAATTCAAATAAAAATGACTCAATTTCCCAACCTTAATAGAGAAATTATTCAAATGAGTTGAAATAATGATCAAAATTATGTTACAAAACAATTTTTATTTTTTTATTAATTTAAATTACAACTCAAATCAAATCAAATAACGCTACCAATTTATTTTCAATTGAACTAACTTTTTAAATACATGGGAGGTCCCAAAAATCAATAAAAAAATGACATGTTAAAAGGTTGTATACGATCACACACTCACACACACTATAATTTTGATGTTGCTGATGATGATGATGTTGATAATGATGATGATGAGATAGAAGTGATGAAAAGGTGGAGACATAAAAAAATGGAGATATTAATTTAATTTTAAGTTTTATACACATACATGTGTGTAGTAATAAAGTCATTCGTGTGCTCTTATCCAATTAAAATTAAATACAACTTTATAAATATTAAATTATACACATTTGAAAATATTTGAGTTGAAAAAAATCATATATAATTGTAATGTTTATTAAAGAACAGATTTGAAATATAAAAATTAATAATACTTTAAATTAAAGTGTTTTTAGACGCATATTTTTGTAATATCTATAATCAATGAGCTCAAAATAAATTGTGTAATAATAATAATGATAATCATATACATTTTTTCTCTTTCTTACATTTCACGTACATTACTCATTCAAACGTTTAGCACATACTTTTACCAATAACAAGATTAATGTGCGACTTGAACAATTTATTTTTTTTGTGTATTTTTTTTATTATTGTTATTATGATTATTAATATTATTAGAGTGTACACCACCATATTTTGTATGTGTATGTGTGTGTGTGTGTTGCATATTTATGTGTAAAACATAATTAAATTTAATAATATACTTATTTGTGTGTTATTATTGTTATTATATTCGATGGTATTATTATAATCAGAGTAAAAGATAAATCAAACTTCTTTTTTTGTTTAACTTCAAAAAACCTTCTTATTTTACTCCGTTACCTATGTGATGTGTATATTGAATGTGCATTAGAGAATAAGTAAGAGATAGTTATAATAATGTTGCGTATCTCTATATTAAAATGTTCATATCAATTTTCTTGTCTTATAATTTGGTTAAAATTATGAATCATCTCCATTGGAAAATATATTGTTTTTATTTTAAAGACTTTTACGTCAAATTATTTATAAATATTTTTTTTTAACGTAAAAATTTACTACTCTCATTATATAAATTTATATGTATGAATAAAACCAATATTGTCTGATTGTGAGAAGTTTAATGGAAATTCTTAAAATATTTTTGGTTAAAACTTGGAGATTATATGATATGTGAATGGAAAGTAGATGGTGAATTATATGAGGAGAACAATAAATCAATCATTGAAATATGTGGTATTTTTGGTTGAAATTTAAAGTGATTTATTTGATGAACAGCTTGGGAGATTATTGATACAATTTATGGTCATTTGCAAGATGTACTCAATTTTTTGAGGTACGTTTTGTAATGAAACTACATTTTTATACATAGCATTGAGAAATTTCTAAAAGTATTTGGCTTTCAATTGGAATGAGACGATTTTTTGTTTCAGACTCCTGCTTAATTTTTCCTGAGCTTTTTATCTCATGCCGCGAATTTCAGTCCCCAGATCACTGATTCGTTTCTAAAACGATACTGACACAAGAATTTTTTTGCAAAAAATTATCGCGATATTTCTATAAAAAATAATTTACTTCATTTAAATAACAAAAATCGATTCAATTTCATATTAAAATGAAATATCCTCAGGCTTTTTCTCCACAAAGGATGAATTAAGAAATTTACTTGACATACAAAAATAATTCATATCTCGGTTCTCGCATACAAAATCTCTGACTACATCTCATCTGATATTATTTCTTCTTGAACTAATCGATTTAAAATCAGAATTATTATTGTTTTTATCTTATATTTTACAAGCAATTCAATAATATTTTCTTACATACATGCATACAAAAACTTCCATTACAACATAATAAAAAAAAAAAATACTCAAGAAAAAGTTCTGAAGGCAACAATTATTCAAGTGGCGCGCGATACATTTTGTATATTTTTTTTATTTTCTTATATTTAATATCAATAAATACACTTTCAAGTTAAGAGAAAATAAAATCGATAACGCTTTTGATAGTTTACCGCCTGCCTTGTATATGACACAACATATACCCAACATTACTTTTCAATAAAATCATAAATAAAACAATACGATTAATTGATTTTTATTCTTTTGGTTTTGAATTTAAAATATCATTGAATATCATGTAATATGAAAGATAAGAACAAAAAAGAAAATCAATGAGAAAAACACTTTCTTATATCACGCCGCTGTTTCAAATCATCACCCTATTTACCTTTTTTGTAATGTACATCTGTAATTGTGTTACAATGTTATTATAATCATAAATAATAAATATACACACATAAATTTATATTTTTTTATATATTTAAATCGAAAGTAATAACTTTTTTTTTGTTTTATGGTGGCAGAAATTGATTAGTCGCTTATGCATCATAATAAATTTTACCCTGGGTGGTCATGGTCTTTTTCTCATAGGTACAATGTATATATTTTTAATGAAAAGTTCTTAAAATAAGTTATAGAATAACAATAAACATTGAAATTTATTTTTTATTTTCTTCAATTCACTCTTATATAAATTTTTATTCATATTTCCTTATCTTTTGAACAAATTGCCATTTTGTATACAAACAACATCATTTAAAATTTAACTTTTAATGGCATGTGCCGGTTACCTTGTTCATTTTTTTTTGTAAATTTTTTGCTTGTAAATCTGTCTCCAAAATTAAGTAAAAAAAAAAACAGTGATATTAACATTTTTTTTCTTTTAATATTATAATCTTTGGAAACACTCATAAATTATACATTAAAATGAATGTATAATTATAATGTTAATGTTTCAAAAGTGGTCTGTTAACAAATCATATACATATAAAATTAATGTTTGTTTTGATAAGATTATGATATTAATTTTACGTTAATACAAAAGGCAAGAAAAACAGCAAAATGTAGCGATAAGTGGATAAATATTGAAATAATGTAAAAGTTTTATTTCTTCATGGATTGTATTCAATATCATATGAAATGAAAATAAAGATAAAAGACAAAATATACAGAAAATGTTTTCTTTTTTTATAAATTTATATGAATGTTATTGGAATTGAACTCGTTACTAGTTATTAGAGATAGTAAAGATGTTTTTTGATAGCAATTTGTTGCATTAGCATTTAACGATACGAAAATTTCATATTTCGCCCTTTAAATGTATATTAAACATTTAAAATTAATTTTTATGAGACGATCAAAAATGCAAATAAAGAAATTATGATAAAAATAAACATTCTGATTAACTTATTCAATGACCTTAAAATACATTCTTTAAATGGCCTTTAAAATAACAATAAAATGATAATAATATTAACATTAAAAATGTTTTTATGATTCCACATGTGTTTCAGCACTTACGGGGAATTTTTTTTTTGTTAAAATATGTTTAATGTAAATGGTATAATTTTAAGGTATTTATTTATTTTGTTTTATTCTAGGAATGATGTATTGTAATGAAGTAACATAAGAAAAGGGTCAAACAGCCACTTGTTCCATATTTAAATACTGATTTGATTATAAATATGTGATATATTTGCTGTTAATATGACGCTTTATAGACAAACAAACAAAAATATTACATGCTGAGCATTTCATTGTATGCAAAATTTAACAGTGTCTTTTCACTTTTTTTATTATTATTTTTTTGTTTTTTTTGTATTGATAAATATTTTTCAATAAATTCAATAATAATAATAATAATAAAAGTACATTGGTATGTTTATTGTTTTTCAATATTTTGTTTTATTGTTATCAATATGCTTAAAAAATTCAACACAGTGGGCCGAAAATATTATAAATAAGGAGAAAAAGTTTCAAAGAAATTGTACGTCCATGATTTCTTCTGAAATTGTATCTTAATTGGCAAGCAGGCCCACTGAAAGTTTGGGTATTATCTTAATACCGGAAATTTAGGGAAAACTTTTAAATTTTGGTGAAAAACCGTTACTTTTGACCAAAAGTTGTTCGGAAACTATTTTTTTATATGAAAAAGAAAAATTCTAATGATCTAATGATGCAGGCTACCTCGGCCGGTAAAATTAAGATGTAGTTTCAGAAGAAATCATGGGTCTTTGATCTCCCAGAAAGACTGTACAGGCATTTTCACATACTCACACTTTTTAGATGTGACCAAATATAAAAG
Source organism: Culicoides sonorensis (assembly GCA_900002565.1). Classification (NCBI taxonomy): domain Eukaryota; kingdom Metazoa; phylum Arthropoda; class Insecta; order Diptera; family Ceratopogonidae; genus Culicoides; species Culicoides sonorensis. Next base: position 4,931 of record LN483452.1, on the reverse strand, counting down.
TATTATAAAAAATAAGTTGTTCAAAAACTTTTTTGTAAAAGTAACGGTTTTATTTCAAAATTTAAGAGTTTTCAACAAATTTTCAATCAAAGAAAGAAAATGTGGTCTAAGAAATTTCAAGAAATGAAAAAAAGAATATTACACTGAATGCTCTTAACATAATCTTCGACTTTGCTGAAGACGCCAAAGACGCCTGGAAATCATTCATTGAATTTCTTTGCCAACTTAACACCTTACAATGAAAGGCTTGGATTAAAAAGGATTTCGATACTCTATTTTTATGTTACACGGGTAGATTCAAATCAAAGAATTATTCTCATCCAACTTTTTTTCCATTTTTTTGAATTTCATTGCACTGTGTTTGTCATCCTTTCATACGAAATATTTTTTGATAAAATAAATTTATGTAAAGAATGTGATTGAAAATTCGTATAGAATCGCGATTTAAATATTTATTGTTTTAATAATGCATTAAACACATAATATTTATTTTTTTTTTTGAATGTGAACAGTGTTACGCAAAAGAATGTCACACTTATCATGGATAAACAATAAAATTTGATTAACAGTTAAATTTATCATAATAACCTTTTATTTAAAGAAAAAGAACTGTTGATATAAATTGTATCAGTGTTTCAATTTTTTTTATTATCATCATTATTTGGAAATGGATACAAAAAAAATAAATAAATATTTTCCCATTATACATTTTATTATAATAAAATGCATATGTATAAAAGTCTACAATGATAGCACAGCACAATGTTAAAGAAAAATAATAATAATAATAAAAAAATATTTATTTACCATAAGGCACAAAACATTCATTGGACATGCAAATGAGGTTCAGGTAGCGTCTTATATAAATTGATTTTTTTTTCTTATATTATTTTCATATAAATATATATTTTTTTGTTTAAAGTTTTATTATTTTACATTGTGACCAAAACGGCGCCTCTCAGTTGGTAGCATGGTATCATCTTTGCAAAGATATCACACACAACTCTCTCATTCAATCTATATACAAATTTAAAACTTACTGTATTCTATTCTTATAGTTTTTTATTTTTTTTAATATTATTTCAAAATAAAATGATATTGTGTATGATTATTTTTTTTTTAAATATTCATTCCTTTTTAACCATAAGACCATAAGATGTTCTTTAATATTCTTACATTATATATTTAAACATTATTATATTAGACTGTGATTTTAATACATCTTTTTTCGTTCAAATGTGAAACAAAGCAATAGTGAGATTACGAGGAAAAATTAAATGTATTAAAAAAAAAAATAAAAATACAAAAAACAGTAATATGATAAAGAAAAAAAAAACAAAAGGACGTTGAATAATTTTTGTGCATAATATTAACATAGGAAATGATATTTGTAAAATTTAATCTTACAGGAATATCTTTTAAAGTGATTATATTTAACTCCTTATGCCAATAAGTTTTTTGTTTTAACGAAGAAGCAACTTAATTCTGATATTTTTTTTGCTAAAATTTAAAGATTTTCACTGAATATTACGCAAAAAAAATCATATAATCTCATACTTTTTACAAAGATCAGATATGGAATGCACAACTAATAATGACGTTAACACATGTTTTGTTAATATTTTTTTTTGTATATTATTGCTACACTAAACAGGTAACTTATATACAAAATATAAAATATACAATTCTTGACTAAAAAAGAACAAGACATTGTGAAAATATTGCCGATAACTTTATAATTGTTGTATGTTATTATTATGAGTGTAGTTTTATCGTAATTGTTTGGTCCAGTCCAACTTTCAATAGTAGAAAATTTTGATTTATTTGGATTTGTTGGAATGCAAATTGTAATTTTCCTATAACAGAGAGGCAAACTAAGTAACTTTTGATCCTGGCCTTCTTACATTGAAATTACAGATCTGAACCGATTTGATCAGCAGGCCTTTTCACTTCTTCAACAAATTTCAATAACTTTTTTTTTGTAAAAACTCTTAATGATGCTCCTTTAAGTTGGATTATCCCATTAATTGAATATTAATATCAAAACTATGTTCATAAGCTCACTTAACTGTAAGGTGCGTATTGGATTGCATTCGATAAGGTATCGCGTTAAGCATATCATATGCAAAAGTACACACATGGCCTATAATAATACATTTCTATTAAAATTAAATGCCCAGAAGTTAAACAATTTTAATATGTGTATGTTTTGTTTAATGATTATTTTGTTATTTAAAAACGAAAAATTAAAATCAAATAAAAAAGTCATAGAAATACGATTAAAGGCACTCCTCTATTATCAGATTATATGAACAAATATTTAAAATTTATCTGTAAACACAAATTTTTAATTAAAAAAATAAAGTTAATTTCGATTTTATGAAGGATTTATTGTTGCACAGTTTGACCATCAAACCCTTATTATAATCCAATATTTCAATAAACTAACAAAATCTATAAATTTCTTGGAATTTTTACACACGTTGCATACATGATTTGATTATACACAGTTATAAATTTCCTCGAGCAACACAAATACAAAAATTTTTGCATATAAATCATTAAAAAATACTTTACGATTCGAATATTAATCTATAAGACAATTGCTGTTAGGTACCATATCGGAGGGTGATAAATGTGAAATTTCTGTTAACATTATGATATCAATATTTTTCTACAATATTATTAAATTATCATTATTATTATTATTAAAATAGGTGCTTTGTCTTGTCGCCTGAGATCGCAAGTATATCAGGTGATGATGGTTGTTAGAGATAAAATATTTTATATACGATATGACCTTTTTACTATATGTTATATTTTTGATCAATAAATATTTATGTGATCATCCAAATTCTTGTTTTAACAGACCTTAGTATGAAAAGTACCGTTTTGAGGTACAATATGGGTGGATTTCTATTGAAATTTTATTTTCTTCCTACTTTTTATAACTTTTTTTTTTAATTTTGACCATAAATTTTAATGTTAATAAAAACATAATCATTCACCGTAAATAAAACAAAGCGCTTCTAGCTAATTTTACATTTCAGAGAGAAAGAAACATCCTATTCTGGTACTTTTACCATATATGAGTGTGTCATCTTACACGAGTCTTGCATTTTGCAACATTTTACATTTACGAAAGCTTTCGCGTCTTTTAAATTTCAACAAAAAAAAAACAATTTCTTATTATGATTACACTTATGGTAAAATTTATGAAAGGGACGTGTGTTATATTTATTATCATAATTTTTCTTACACGTAAAATATGATTCGTATTTCATAACTTTTACTAACATGAAATTTCAACTTACTTTTTGTCAATGTGCATGATTTTCATATCCATTGAATGGATTGTGGTAAATATATTTGTGGCTCCCTGTACGACACACTCTCTTGTTTCTGGCATTGCAATTGGAGTACATGTTGCTAAAAATACTGGCTCATTTCTACTACATAATGGTAAATATGATAAATAATGTCCTTGCACTAAAACTACCTGAAAATAAAAAAAAGATGATGCATTAGAATGACATAATATCATTAAATGATTACATAATAATAATAATTTTCATTACAATATAATTAGTCCTTGAATTGGACTCATTCCCATCGTAAATCAATTTTATTTGATATATGTATGAAAAAAATTGTCATGATACACTGATTTCTTTTATAAGCTAACTAATGAATATTGTAAAATCATGTAAAAACTTTGTTTTACACTGATTGTAAAATACATGAAATCTCAAGCTGAAATGTTTTGAAAGTTTGCCGTTCGTGTTTCTCACGTTTCCATTAGAACATTCTAAAATTGCTGAAGTTATCAACGACCTTATCAACAACCTTGGCAGTCTCGAGGAGGGGTTTTTGGACCCCCTAGACTCTCTCCAACACGCTGCAGGTGAATTTTCCAAAATGGCCAAATTATTTTCATAAAAATAAGTTCTTTTATATCGTTCTCGAAAGGGAGCTCTTTGACTGACTTAAGTGGCTGGTATGATTGGTAAGAATCCTGCGACCAAGTTTTATTTAGAATACATTAAAGATCCTTCTGGGATTTTTAGGGGTGCTGAGTGAAACCTGAGGGCGACTGAATCGGATGACAGTATGAATTGTAGGTCCCACGTGGTTAGATAAAATGCGCTTACTATGGAAGCTTTGACTGAAGTAGTATGAACACAATAGGATCATCAGGTCCGCGGTAGAGCTTTTTAATCTAATCCTTCACGATCACATTCTATAAAAACTTCTGTGATAACAGTATCAATATAGCAGGATCCCATACCAGCGCAATTTGTTTTTCTGTGTCAGTACTACAAACAATTATTTTTTATTATAGTAAAATATAAATTCAATAAAAAATATAATCATTCACTATTTTAACTCTATTAAAACTATCATAAGATTATAAAAGTAAATACATGTCATAAGCAAGTATAATTTATTACCATCATTTTTCCCTTTAAACATGTCATAATATACATTTCAGTTGATATTTACTTTGCAAAAAAGAAAAAAAAAATAAAACTAAACGCATACATGTTTAAAGATTTATTTTTTGCTTGCACTTGCACGCGATACACGTGAGTTTTATCACTGAATTATATCATTAAACTGATTAAGTTATGAAAAAAAAAAAACGTTTTCTATAATTGACATTTTTTATGTGGGTTGAGTGAATGTCTCTCTTTGTGTGTGTCTTATCTTCTAGTTACTTTTTATAGGATGCGACATTTTGACAGTGTAATAATCAACTGGTGTTGTCACATCTAATAACAAAAAAAAACGCTTTTAATTTCAAATAAATTTCAAATTTGAGTGCAAAATTTAAGAAAAAATATTAAATGTTGATTAATATTTATCGATTTCACACGCACAATCATCACATAATAGTAAAGTGGGTGCTAAGAATTATCTAACATAATATT